>OZ020189.1:129882525-130482525 GCA_963971165.1 Philopedon plagiatum
CTTCGAAAGATTAGTCATCGCAAAATTATTTTTTTTCTGATAAAATTCCCAACGGAATCCGATTTCTTTCTATCCTTGTTAGCAAAAGGGGCATTAGTAAAAGACAAATAAAAACGGTGTTGATGCCAATAAAAAAGAATAATCAAACATTTTATCACTGTCGGCTTTGTTTGTGCAAGTATCTATGATTGTCTACTGTAAAAGTTTAATCGGAATCGTCCTAAAAAATAAAATTTTAACCTGACAAAATAAGTTTTATGATTCTATAGCAATATACCTTTGTTTTTACTGAACACAAACAACATTTGCAAAAATCTCGTTTTCATTAAGCAAAAACACAATAGCCACATTAGCCTTCTTATTTTATACTACTTAAAATTTTTTCCTACCCCAGTAACAATACTCCCTCTAACCAATAATTTGCATAAAAGGACCGGAGAAAAGTTTTTAAATAAATTAAGAAAAAATACCAAAAATGAGTAAATGTTTTTCTTAAGATAGACAATTTATAATAAGGTTAACAAATATACTCTATCTATGATAATATGTAATGAAAATAGATCTATAATACAGCCTACCTGCGAACAGTGACGTTTGTGTAAGTTGAAGACGCGATAAAAATTATTTAATCGAATACACCAAGTAGTTTCACAATTTTTAACTGTAAATATTGAGTTTTAGCTCCAAAAGGAGAGATACATTTTGTAATGGCTCCGTGACTTCAGCTTTAAACTGAAACTAAACGTTTCTAGGGCGTAATTTTCAGTACTTTCGCAATAACTAAAGAAATCTTCTGTAATGCCCACTATTCTCAACTTTATATCGGGTCGGCGTTCCTGATACTCATGCCTATAACGCCCGGTCCAACTAATGTAAAGGAGAACAAATAATACGTACCTTGCGTAATATTTCAATGACTTATTTGTCGGTCGCAGATTCATAGAACACAGGAATTTAAGCAGCTAATACTATATATAAACCTTTTAAGTATATTTTTACACTGCAAAAACAAGTTTTATTATGGAACAGGCTTCAAATATATGTCATGTTTATCTTTCTCAAAACCTAACTTTCTACCAGCTGTAAAAATTTTACGAGTATGAGAGGCAAAGAAGACGAGAGAAAAAAATGAGAGAGAGAGAACATGAGAGAGAGAGAGAGAGAGACATAATTGATCTCTCCGTTGTAAAATGGGTTTCTGTCATCACTCTCAAAATAAATTGGATACGGTATAAGACCTATTAACCACAAAAAATCTATTAATCCGTTCAAAAATTATGCATGAACATGCATAAAAAAACGACACATATGGGTGAAATTGATAACCTTCTTGTAAAGTCGGTTAAATAGTTTTATTCTTTTGTGTCCAAGATATTTTTTAAATAGATTAAAAAACTAATTGTTCATATTATATTACAGGAAATGTAGGAGACCTATCAAATATTACAGAATGCTCGATGAACACGCCAGCCCGTCTGATCCTGGGCAAACAAATACATTGGTCAGAGACAATAGGGGATCAATGTGATAGCAACGGACCTTTACAGTACGATCTAGAGCCGATAAAACAAATTATACAGCTTCAGTTAACACAGAGTCCGCAATGTGTACCTTCAGGTATTAATTTAAATTTATTTTTGTATTGGTAGCGTTTAATTTAGTATAAATTAACAGGATTGATCTAACTGGCATTTTCGTTGGGGACTCTTAAATATTTATGAGAAATAATTCCACAGATCGCAAAACATACTTAATATCAAGGTTATCACTCCCATCCTCTTGAGGAGGAGTAGAAATACTTTAATAAGTATAAACTAAAAAATCAATTTTGTTATAACTGCACAGTGTAAAAATGATTTACAAATTTAGGGCCCGGTTTTCTAATAAAAATTAAGAAAAATCTGCTACAACAAATTGTCAGAAATACCCATAATTTTCCCATATTAAGTAAATTGCTGTTAAATTAAAATAGACATTTTTGGTAAAATTTATCTGTGGAATTAAAAATTGGATTATTTTCGGTTATCACTAAAATTGATAACAAAATGAGATTTCACGATAATATTTAAGTTTGAAAACGCCCTGGCTGGATCATTTGATTTTCTTCATAATATTTGAAGGTATGACGTCAGACTCTTTAGAAGCGTCGGATACAGGGGTGGTGTAGGGTATTTTATAAAATAAAAAAAATTCGATTTGAGGGGAAAAAAGTATTGGGTATGTCCGTAGACTACCACAGGAGCCACCAATTCAAATATATGTAGTGAATTTCATATCACCCTGTATATTTCGGTCGCCTCTGATCAAAAAATGTTTCAAATAAAATTTACAGATCTTCTTTTAGTTTATATTACAAAAATAGTTTTGTTTGAGTATGCAGGGTGTTTCACAAAGTCAGTACAGAACAATGTGAAAATTTTTAAATTGGAAAAGTATTAGTTTTTGATTTGTTTTCTAATTCTACGCGAACATTTGTTACATATACCTAAATCCATTAATTTAAAAGATATAACGTCGTTTTTCTTAACACAGCATATTATAACCTAAGGTAATATTACTTCCTAATTATTTTACCGTTTGCCTTTACAACATCTTGGTGTCAGTAATTTTTGACTTTGTCAAATTTGATTTTATTGTTTGAGAAAATATTTAAATCATGTCCCTTACCGAAAAAGAGCGGATTATGCTGCTTATGATTAGAGGATTCGGAGATCACGAACGATCTTATCTTGAAACGCAAAATTTTTTTAATGATACATTTCCAGACCGTCCCCCTATTTCAAAATCTACAGTGATCAGAACAATTCAGAGATTTCATTAAACGAGAACTTGCAGAGATTGTCAACGCTCAGGAAGGCCGAAAAGGGCTAACGATGAAGAAAAAAATTTAGAGGTATTGCAGCATCTTGTAGAAGATCCAAATTTATCTTTGCGCAAATGGTCACCCAGTCAGATCTCGGTTTCGTATCTATCAAGAATATTCTTAATGATAAGGGTTGGGTTATATACCCAAGCAAACCCAAACAAAAATGGGAAGGAAGTCGTAATTTATTTAATAGCAAAATGTTTTCTGACGAATAGACCTTTATGCTGAACGGCACAGTTAATCGAGATAATTCTCGATATTGGGTTGATCAGAATCCTCATTGGATGCACGAAGCACATACTCAATACCGCGAAAAACTCAGCGTTCGGGCAGGTATCAGTTAAAACCAAATAATAGGTTCGTTTTTTATTAATGGGAATTTAAATTCAGCGCAGTATTTGCTGATGTTGGAAAATCAACTATTACCCGAAGTTATAGTTAGAAGAGGTCCCAACATTCAGTCGACATGGTTTCAGCAAGACGGCGCCACAGGACATTTAGTTATAAACGTAAAGAGATTATTAAATACTACTGTTCCGAATCGGTGGATTGACAGATATATATATATATATATATATATATATATATATATATATATATATATATATATATATATATTCTTCTATTTATAAGGTTTTTGAGATTTTCTTAAGTATAAATGTGTAGCTAGGGATTATACATAACACATTTCTATTCAATGGAATTATTAAGTTTCACATAAAAATCACATGAAAATCTGACTATTAACTTGGCGGTCAGATTAAATTCAATTATAACAATAATAATAAAATAGTAATCATATACTTTGAGATTGGAATTAACATGTATTACTGACAAATTTATTTTAATTCCTAAAAGGCGGTATTAACTTATATGAATATGATATACAGTTTAAAATTTTCTTTAAAACCTAAACGTAAGGAAAATAATAGTTCTTAGGATTAGACATAACGAAAGTGCAATAACTTTCCGACGATGCGACATCAAAATAGAGAATTCAGTTATTTGATCTTATAAGCAAATCTAATCGTGCCCACCTAACCTAACCGGTGAGTCAACAATTGCGCGGAGCAACTGTATGCCTTGAAGATAAGATTTGTCAATAATAAGCTTTTGTGTTAAGGTATTGCTATTTTGCACATTTTAAGAATGTTGTGAATTATGCAGGGTGCGTTCAAAAAGTAGGGTGTCCCAAAGTTAGGTTTTTTAAAATGGGACACCCTATATTTGAATGGATTTTTGAGTTCTACATGTAATTTCATACCTTTTTCACTAGTTTAATGTACGAAAAAAACATAGATTTCAAGATAATTTGACTTTTAATGAAAATTTAGCATCTGCAAGTTGTGAAAGAATATGTTGTGAAAATACTACCTTAATTTGACTCCAAACTCCAAGCGATTCATAATTTGTATTCTGAGTAAATTAAGTCAAAAAAATATATCCATTATGAAATATTTGACATCTTATTTACAGGGTGTTTTATTTCTAGGTGCAAAGTCAGAAAACTTTTAATGAAATAACCTAAGCGTTTTTACTGCAAAGTTTATACTCCAATTACTTATACTAAAAATTAATTTTTCCAAAAATGAATTAATCGATATGGTTGATGTTTTGGGCGAGTCAGATAAAAATTGCCTTTTTGCCGAAAAATTATACAGAATGAAATATCCTCAGCGGCGAACACCTAGTCCTTGGAATTTTCAAAATTCAATGGAATTTTTTGATTCAAAAGGCGGTGTGGAACATTCAAAAAGTGAAGTTGTCAATAGAGTAGGTGAGAAAGAACTCGAAATACTGTTAGAAATTCAGGAGAATCCCCAAGTTAGTAGCCGTAAATTAGCTTCACTGTATGATACGTCACAGGCAACGGCAAACCGAACAACGCGAAAGTATAAATACCACCCGTACCATATTGAGTTACATCAGGAACTTTACGATGAAGATTTTCGAAGACGAGTTAGTTACTGACATTGGTTACGTGCCTAAATTGAACTAAATTTAATTTTTTTTAAATTTATAATTTACCTATTTCGATGAGGCTATATTCAGAAGTAATGGTTTTTGTCAATAGACGCAATATGCCTCAGTATTCTTCCACGGAGGACCCACATTGGGTCCGTGAAGTTCAACACCAAAACCATTGGTCGGTTACTGTGTGGTGCGGCATTCTTCACAGCAGAATTATAGCCGATCAGGATATTTCGTCCTGTATAATTTTTCGGCAAACAGACAATTTTTATCTGCCTCACCCAAAACATAAATCATAGCGGTCAACTCATTTTTGGAAAAATTCATTTTGAGTATAAAGAACTGGACAATAAACTTGACAATAAAAACGCAACTTTATAACCGATCTGATTCTTAATGTTATCCACTAACATTATTTTCATTTGTTTTCCATGGCTACTAAGATCCATTGTCAAAATATGCTATAACGAGAACATTCTTTACAAAATATATAGGGTACGTTAGATTTGATAAAAGTGGCATAATAAATTATCTTTTGGACCAAAAAATAAAACAGCCTGTAAATGAAAGGTCAAATATTTTATAGTGGATATGCTTAGGACTTAATTTACTCAGGATACAAATTATGAATCACTTGGAGTCAAAATTTAAGTAGTATATTCACAACAAAGAGATGCTTGCAAATGCTAAATTTTCATTACCTACAAGTCGAATTATCTTGAGAACTATGAATTTTTCATATATTAAACCAGTAGTGAAAAAGTTATGAAATTACACCTAGAATTAAAAATCCATTCAAATACAGGGTGTTAAATTAAAAAAATCTAACTTTGTGACACCCTACTTTTTGAACGCTCCCTGTATAATTCAAAATATTTTTAAAATGTGCAGAATATCCAACCATACCATAACACAAAAGCGAACTATCGGCAAATCTTATCTTCAAGGCAAAAACTTACTCCGCGCATTCGTTTACTCACCCGGTAAATTCAAAGTTATTTTACTTTGATATAGCATAATCGCAAAAAGTGTTATTTTATAAATGATTCAGGCCGTGAAAGCTTCCCATTCTAAGCTAAACCTAATTTTATGGGGTACTACTACAGCAATACGCGCTCAAATAATATGATTGTGATATGGAAACTAATTCAACAAAGAGATGCTTGCAAATGCTAAATTTTCATTAAAAGTCGAACTATCTTGAGAACTATGAATTTTTCATATATTAAACGCAGTAGTGAAAAAGTTATGAAATTACACCTAGAATAAAAAATCTAACTTTATGAGACCCTACTTTTTGAATGCTCCCTGTATAATTCAAAATATTTTTAAAATGTGCAGAATATTCAACCATACCTTAACACAAAAGCTAATTATCGGCAAATCTTATCTTCAAGGCAAACACTTACTCCGCGCATTCGTTTACTCACCCGGTAAATTCAAAGTTATTTTACTTTGATATAGCATAATCGCAAAAAGTGTTATTTTATAAATGATTCAGGCCGTGAAAGCTTCCCATTCTAAGCTAAACCTAATTTTATGGGGTACTACTACAGCACTACGCGCTCAAATAATATGATTGTGATATGGAAACTAATTAGAAAATTTTAAAATTAAGTCTAAACTATATTGGAATATCTCATTTTTTATTTACGTAAGATCAAAAAAAAAAAACGTCCGCAAAGTATGCCGTGGAATCAATTGCTTAAATTATTAAAACGTATGAATGAAAGTCTACTTGTCAGGGGTACATATAAATATGCAAAAATTGAGAATAAATTCTCTAACCACCTGAAAATTCCTTATACAATAAGGATTTCAACAAATAATGGTAAAACAGCTATTCTCTGGGCTACATGCCCCTCCGAGCGCTGAATTACATACCAAAATTTGCCGTATTTTCTTCTAACACAGTTAGATGATAAAATACTTGTTTTGAATGCAAGAAACTACTAGGAAGAAGGAAGCTTTTTCTTTAGTTAGGATGTCGTCAGTCGGAGGGGCATGTAGCCCAGAGAATAGCTGTTTTACCATTATTTGTTGAAATCCTTATTGTATAAGGAATTTTCAGGTGGTTAGAGAATTTATTCTCAATTTTTGCATATTTATATGTACCCCTGACAAGTAGACTTTCATTCATACGTTTGAAAAATTTTACTTTACGGTAAACTCTACTATGAATGCTCGAAACTGCTAATGGATGGCGCTGCCTGTGTCTCACTGCTTATGCAGTACGACAGTTGTAGCTTTAAGGGATTACTTTTTCGGAAGGTTGGTATGTTCGTCTATCCTGTACTGATGAGAACCAACGAGTTCGAAACCGGTCTGCAGGTGACGACATCCTAACTAAAGAAAAAGCTTCCTTCTTCCTAGTAGTTTCTTGCATTCAAAACAAGTATTTTATCATCTAACTGTGTTAGAAGAAAATACGGCAAATTTTGGTATGTAATTCAGCGCTCGGAGGGGCATGTAGCCCAGAGAATAGCTGTTTTACCATTATTTGTTGAAATCCTTATTGTATAAGGAATTTTCAGGTGGTTAGAGAATTTATTCTCAATTTTTGCATATTTAAATTATTACTTTTGAAAAGTAACATAGGCAAAAGGTCTAGGTGAATGAAAAATAGAACTGTGAAGTTCTGAAGATTTTATTTTTGAGAAAATTAAATATGGTAATCACGGCAGAATAAAAAGATTTATTGATCTAAAGTTGTCCTAGAAATAGTAGAAGGGTTGATGGCAGTGTGTTTATTCAACACGGGACGCTATTCAGGATTTTTAAACAGAATTTCCACACATACTCATGGATTTGAACCAGTTTCGCCAAGTTTTGACTAGATCTGTTGTCTTGGTTAGAGAAAGAGGAAGTATGAATAGAAAGAAAGGCAGCAGGAGACCCAAAGTCCGCATTGTACAAAAAGTAGAAGAATTGAGGCAAATTGTTAATGAACACCCACAAACCCCTATTCGGCGTGTAACCCAGCAAGTATATGTATTCTACGAAACCTTCAATACAATCCTGAAATGTAACCTGCATATACACGCTTATCATCTAAGCTCGGTCCAAGAATTGTTACCAAACTACGAGTCGCAGCAAATGCAATTTTCACAGCTTTTTATGGGTAATTTGCATAATAATGAAAACGTATTTGGAAAAACGTTTTTTTACTGACGAGGCATTGTCTTACCTCTCTGGTTATGTAAGTTCTCAACAAATGAGAATATGGAGTTCTGAAAATCCACATTTCTTTATAGAGAAGCCTCTGCATTCACAGAAAGTTGCCGTGGGCAGCTATATCGAAAAGAAAGTTAATTGGACCGACTTTTTTTTTGAAGGGACTCTTAGTTCGGCGCGATACCGTTAATAAATTTTAGAAAATTCTATAAACATTTTTAAAGTGGTCGAGGAACTTTTCCTCTACCTACATATCCTCTTAAAGGGCAGTTTTGATACGGATGCTTCCAGCTCTGAATGTGTGAGTCGGATTTCCCCAGTACACCTACGGTACATAGTACCTAGGCTTCGATCTTCGTGGACCAGTTCACGTAACGATTGATAATTTAAATGCTTTTTAAGAATTTTTCGAATACCAAATGTGAAAATTTAGCAGACTTGCGGGCTAGAAATACAAATAAATTTCAGAAGATTAACAACTCCCACACAAAGTGCTCACCAATGTTTTTGATGCTGCAAAAAGAAGAATGAGAACATGTTTGGAAGTAGAAGGTGGCCACGTCTCTCATTTAGTTAAAATTTATAAATTTTAGATGTTTTGTTGTTAAGTATAGGTTTTTTTTTAATTCTGTATTATGCAATGACAACAATGTAATTTTCTTAAAAATAAAAACTTTAGAAGTTGACAGACTTACCTATACCTTTTACCTATGGTTCTTTCAAGAGTAATAATAATTCAAGACCGCGTGACTGATTCCACGGCATACCTTAAGGACGTTATTTTTTTGATCTTACGTTATATGTAGTTAGAATCTTCGGTACTGAATACGTTTGATAGGTATCAAAGGTGCACTTAAAACCTATTTTTAAAGATTAAATTTAGTTTCGAATTTTATACAACTTAGCAACTTTTGTTTCTTTTTCAGTATTATTCTCTTTCTATTATGTTCACTATCACCATAGACTAAATAATACATAGACGAACACTGGCGTGTAACAGAAATGGAGCGAAAAGCGGATCTCCCTGGAGACATTCTGGGGGTGTACTGGTTTGTGGCTTAGGAATTTGTTTGTCCAACATTATAAACATATGTATATATGTAGGTACTATATAGATATACAGCGTCTGCCCAGATTTGGTTACCAAATGGAAAACTATTTTATTTTTGATTTTATGAGAAAAAGTTATTCTTGATAAAAAGTTTTTCTTGTTGTAAAAGTAAGAATCACATTGAAACAAATAAGATATAGTATACAGGGCGTAATGAAAATGAAGAAGAAATATTTAGAAAAATATTTATTTTAACTAACAGATCCTAAAAACAAATTTTAGGCCACAACAGAACCACTGCTATTTTTAATGCACTTAATAAGATTTTTCTTAAACCGGCAAACAGCATGTCTTACATAATCGGCTAGGATTTCTTCACATGCTTCCCGTATCCTGTTTTTTAAATGAATAAGATTTTAAGGTCTGTATTTGTAAACAATTTCCTTAATTCGTCCCCAAAAGAAGAAATCAAGGGGAGTGAGGTCGGGGACCTAGGCGGCCAAACCGCAAAATTATCATCTTAATTCGAAGTTCGCCCAATTTTGAAATTGAAGTTAAGTCAGGCTCTTACTTCTGCTGAGAAATGACAAGGGACATCATCTAACTAAATATTAAATCTTGCCTTACTTGCAGGGGCAACTCATCAATAATATCAAAAAAGTCATTTTGCAAAAAAGTTAAGAAAAATTTGTCCGTCAATGATATTGTCGAAAAAAATTGGTACTAAAATTTTGTTTTTCAAAATACCACACCCAACATTAACTTTCTGAGACACTTGACTCCAACATTCTACTACCCAGTAAGGATTAGTTATACTCCAAACCCCTGAATTTTGTCATGAAAACATTCCGTTGGTGGTAAACGTCGCTTCGACGGAAAACAAAATTTGAAACCCGAAATTTGGATGATCTTCATAATACCCCATTATCCGGTGACAATAATCAAATCGTATATCCATGTCTCCAGGAAATGCGTGAATAAATTTTGGTTTAAAATATTTCTATTTGTTTTTCTTCCAAACAGTTTGGATAAATTTAATTAAGTAACCCAATTCATGGGATCTTTGTTCAAGACTTTTTTTGGGTTCCTCAGTAATATGAAGCAATATATCGAGCTCATCATCGTCAATGTCACTCTTACCTATTACCTATTATGAAACCAGCACCACATACAGGCATGATAATAAAAATAAGTTATTAGATTTGTCAAGA
This sequence comes from Philopedon plagiatum, assembly GCA_963971165.1. Taxonomy (NCBI): domain Eukaryota; kingdom Metazoa; phylum Arthropoda; class Insecta; order Coleoptera; family Curculionidae; genus Philopedon; species Philopedon plagiatum. The sequence goes on from OZ020189.1 coordinate 129,892,799, forward strand.
AAAAAACGCTTTTAAGTCATGAAAGAGGTATTTAGAAAGAAGTTTAATGAAACGTTTCATTAAAAAAGTATTTATTTGCATTTATAAATGACATTAGGTACTAATGAAAATTCCATGCTATTTACCTTAACTATTCGATTTTCTTTATTTTCTTTACGCCCTATATAACATATCTTTTTTTTCAATGCCAGTCTTACTTTTACAGCAAGCAAAACTTTTTATCAAGAATAACTTTTTCTCGTAAAATCAAAAATAAAAGAGTTTCCCATTTGGTAACCAAATCTGGGCAGACGCTGTATAATGGTGAACAAACAAATTCCTAAACCAAAAACCAGTAAACCGACCTAAATTTTTCAAGGGAGACCCGCTTTCTGTCCCATTTCGGTGTATTCAAGAATCTGTCTATATTCTTTATAGTCTCTGCTATACTCATAAAGTTTTCCATTTTATGACAAAAGCCGCTTATTATTTTAACCCTCGATTACTCGCGCGGTGATTTGTTACACGAGCAGTCGCGTGGGATACATTTGTATCCCAAGTAATTTAATGACCAAACTTGACAAATTAATTGGCAGTATACAGAGAAACAAATGGAAATGTTTAAGAAATATATTTATCATAGAAAAGAAAAATAATCTATGGTAAAAAAGACATTACAGAGGATGAGATGTTTATATCATTGTTGTCTCCACATTCAATACAAGTAATTGGGAAATTCTTCTGATGCTCGTTGCAAACCCAATTGTTACATGCAGCTAAGTAACTTCTAGTCCTTTTGTCCTTTTTGAGGACATATGTAACATCGACAATTTCCCTTTTTGAGTTTCTTCCTCTTTGGTTCCTCATATTTTGTTTCAGTGGAACTTGGAGGCTATTCCATGTCAAAAATTAGTCGACATTTTTCGCTTAGCTGTTTTGGAATACTTTGGATGTATAATAATTAACCCCTACTAATATGCCGCCTCATCAGATACAATGCTAAAGAGCGTAAAAAATCACGCCCAACTTACCAACAATGACTGAAAATAAAGGTTACTTCAACGGTAGCTTGGAATACACCTGTATCCCAAAGACAAATAACTACGCCAAAAACAACTTCTAATCAAAAAAGCACAACCACACTTAATGACAGCTACAAGCAAACTATTTTGGAGGATTACCTAAAGGCATGTCTATGGAGTATGTCGTGTAACCGCGCAAGCGTGTTTTTAATGCAGGTGGGATACGTACGTATCCCAAGCGAGCACTAAAGGGTTAAAAGAGATAATCAAAATGCAACGTGCCAAGACTAATACAGAGAGAGTTTTTAAGTGTTTCAGGGCGATATCTCGAAATCGAGTTAAAATATTTTTATGAAATTTTGGAATGATAATTGGGAAATGGGGGGACATATTTAAACGCATATTTTACATTTACAGTTTCTCTCCATTTTGAGGGGTGAGGGTAATCTTGGAATTTTAAATGGGATGGTGTATTTTTGTTTATAAAATTAGAATATACGTAAAAACCACATAAGTTTTCAGTTTTTTTTATTTGCTCTTCCGGTTACGGAATTATGGTTTATTTAGTAATAAAAAACGATTATTTAATATTTAGTTTCAACCTATTTATCCTCTGTCATGCTTAAAAGTTGTTCGAAATGTCCCCCTTTATCTTTCAAACACTTTCTCGCCCTTTTTCTAAATGAATTTCGTACCGGCTGTAATATTTTATGTATCATTAATAAGCAGGCAAAGCGGATTCCGGATTTCATATCTAGTGTCCTAGATGCAGTCACCATCACTTTGTCTTTTATAAAACCCCACAAGAAAAGTCAAGGGAGGTCAAATTTGGGGACCTAGCAGATCAGTTGATCAATAAACTGAGAAATAATCATTAACGCGTTAAAATTCTCAGCTGACTTAAGTAAAAATGACACACTTTCATGGAAACAAATAATAAATCTGAAATTAGAAACTTTGAATTATTGCTAACATTTGTTTATTTATTTAACCGCAATTCCCCAACCGAAAGAGCAATTGAAAAAAAAATATTCACATACGTATTTTTTTACGTAGATTCGAATTTCATAAACAAGAGAACATCATCCGATTTAAAATTTCAAAGTTCCCCCCTCCCTCAAAATACATAGAAAGAGGAAGTAAATGTCAAAAAGATGTTTAAATATCCCTCCATCTCTCTATAAGCTTACCAAAATGTTATGAAAATAATTTTATCTACTCCTATTAAATTATATATTAATTATTCAACTACTTTTGAACAATTAATAGTATCTATAAACAAACAACATGAGTTATAATAACTCACTGCTATAACTCACTATAATAAATCCGAAAAGATTTACGAACCGAATATCAAGGTGGCTCTGTACAAGCCGATTGGCCGAAAGGAATCAGTCCATTATTGTTATTGAGGGAAGTAATGTCACTCGAATAATTTTGACGTTTTCAAATTAAGTTAATACCTAATTGTTGTAAATTTTGTGCTTAGTATTTATTGTTATAGTCGTAGATAAAGTATAGTATTCAACTTGCGGTAATGGTCATAACTCACTTGATGAATTACAGCACTCGCCTGCGGCTCGTGCTGCAAACTTCATCTGCGTGAGTTATGACCTACATTACCGCTCGTTAAATAATATACTATTAAACCGTTTTCGAAATATTGCCTTCTGCTACTTTAAAAAACTCAATCAAACCCGGTATAATAAGATATATTGATCAAAATGTGTAAATATCAATTACACATTTATTCTTTTTGAAAAAAATGTGACTCTTACTAGACCAATAACGGAGAGAATAACGGAACGAGAATAATTAAAATAGTTATAAATACAATCACGTTCAATAAATTTCATAAACTTCATAAGAGGAGTAGTTATTTTGAAAGTATGTAAGGAATAAAACTTATAATTTGTACATCATAAAAAGAAAGATTTTTGATAATAAGGAAATAAGTGTATAAAAGTGACAACATGATTTTCTTTTGCATCCCCTCTGCTTTGTTTGTCAGCAAACTTGTACATTTAAAACTTTATTTTAATTTTAAAATCTAAAAAATAAAAAAAGAAACGAAGAATTAAAGTAGTGTTTTTTTAGACCAAATATTTATATTAATATTTAATTATGAATATCAAAAAGAGCAACATATTTATAATACTTAAAGCAATTTATCACAGTTTATTGTGTAACAATTCAGTATGTTTACTAAAACTATCAATCTCAATTTTTCTAATTTTCACTTTTCCGATAGTGTTTCATACTGTTTAATATTATCAATCAAATTTTAATCTAAAATAAATAAATCTACAATTCAGTGGCATATCCAATCGATTAGACAATTTCTATGACGTCACCTTGCAATATTTTTGTTCGCAGGTTTCCCCGACGTCACGTTTGGTCCTATCAGTCTATAAAAGGGATTATGTGCTTTCAGATATTATGTAAAATACGTAACATCAGAATCAATAAAATATATGAAAAATGCTTTGTGTTTTTGTTTTTCTAAATGGCATATTATAGGTTCTTTTTCCCTCTTCAACTTATTTTCTTTTTTCTTTTATCTATTCCTTCCTCTTTTTATTTTTCTTTTAGTAGTTTCCTATTGATTCCTATAAGTAAAAAATCTTACGATTGCTAAAGTAAGAAATAAAAGTTACATTCAAAAACGAAATAGGAATCTTAATAATAGTTTGTAGGTTAAAACAATAAAATTTTGAAATTAACTAAATCGAATTTTATAAAATAATTTTTCTATTCCCACACCCCAATATTGAAATTAAATAAACGTCTTCGACATGTTTTATTATAATATTCATTTTGATGCAAATTTTCATCATGAAGCCGCGGTATAGCCAATTTGAAACACATACTTTTTTAATCAAGTGGCCTGTTTTTAATACAAATGATCTAACTTTAACACTTCTTTTACTAAAATGTGCACTTTCATTAGAACTTTTAAGAATATTTAAATTAAAAATTATGTCAGATTAGTGATAGTGAGGAACTTAATTTGTTTCTGTAGCTAAATTAAATAACTGTTGTTCAGTGTAATATTTAATAACAAATTGTCGTAGAAAAAATAGTGAGTGCAACTATCATGTAATGGCAATTAAAACACTCGCATTCGTAACAGCACGAGTCTTTATGCTTGTGTATTAGTAGCTATTATAGTTTGACAATACAGTGAGAACGTAAAGGTTTGAACAAATTCATTTAAAATTCGGGTTTGGGTTGGGGTTGTTTTTCGGTAAAACGCTCGCACATGTCAATTTTTTTATTTTTGTTGCAGATTTTTTGAAGGTACTTGTATGTTTAATGGGTGACCCAAAAACAAATTATGACCACTCGCTTTATTTTTTTAAATCGCAACCACAACTTTTTATTTCATTTTTGAATTCTGAATAAAATTCTAAACATATTTCATTTATCATGTCATACCTAAAATGAACTGTTTCCGATAAAATTACATTTTAACTTACAACATCAAAACATATTATTTATAGCGAAAAGACAATAAAATGCAAAAGTAAATAAAAGTTATTTTAGCAAATGTTGGATATGACCCTCACCAACGGTACTTCTCGAAATCATCTTCAAATTCCTGCAGAACATCATTTACTACGTAAGGTTCTATCAATCTCATTTCGTCCCTTATCCTGTTCTTTAAGTCTTCAATATTGTTTGGTCGGTTAACATAGATCTTAGACTTAGGAAAACCCCACAAAAAATAATCTAGAGGGGTCAATATCGGAGATCCGGCTGGGCATTTAGCTCGACCCCGTCGGCCAATTCATCGTTCAAGAAAAACTCTATTAAGGTACTCACGCACGGGACGGTTGTAATGGGCCGGAGCTCCATCTTGCTGATACCACAAAAATTGTTCGGTGCATCAGAATCTTCTGGATTTGGGTATAATGTGGCAAGGCATGGTACTAGATCAGACCTAAATCCCTATATTTTTTTTCTATATTGCTAACAGTAGATCGAGATATCGGTTCCCTGCGAGGGTAGTTGTTATTGAAGAGCTCGCAAACTTCCATTTGTATGCCCATTCTATACCCATAATGCTTAAAAATTGCTGTCCCCCACCCTTATCACTTATCACAATAATAAACATTGGGTATTAGGTGTAGATTGAGGGAAAGATATCAAAAAATTGAATTTTGATTCTGTTTTTTTTTCACGGGCATCTTGTAGTAAGATGTCAAATGAAAGCACCTGTCACACTGTGGTCTACAAAGCATATTTGGCGCGAAAATATTGTAAACTTATGAATATGAAGTAATATTGATATAGGATATAGTTGGTACTAATCCAAGAATGAACTATAATGAAAACAATATACAGGCTGATCTAAAAATCTTAGTATGGGCAAAGATCTTTGCTATTGGTACAGATGAAGACACGAAATTTTAGGTGTATCTTATTGGTTGATAAATCTACTTTTTCATGTAATTAAATTTTTTCAACACCGTTGAAGGGTGACGCTCGGGGGCTGAGGTCAAAAATGTTAAACGCAACCCTATGCAGTGTGCAGGTAGCTTAGTTTAAAGGTATTCAGAAGAGAAATATTTTAATGCAAACTCGAGGTCCGTATCCTAACTCTTTTTTAAATGGCAAGCCTGTAAAAATTAAAAATCGTGAAACAAAGTAAGTTTAAGTACATTTATTTCTCTCATTACTTTAAAAGTTATTCAAATTGACCACCGTGAACTTCTTGGCAGTAATAAGGTTGATTTTATAAATCTGCCAAGAAGTATCTACCACGTGCCACCAAATGCGAGATATGAGTTCCAAAATCGACTAAATTACTGCCAAGAAGTTCATGTGGTCATTTTGAACAACTTTTAAAGTTTTTAAATTTTTAATAATTTTTTCACGATTTTTAATTTTTAAAGGCTTTCCATTTAGAATCGAATTAAGATACAAACCTCAGGTTCATGTTCTTCCTCTTCTTCTTTAACTTTTTAAAATAGTTATTATTATTAATAATAATAAAAAACACTTCGCAATATTTAAGACATAAGACATAACTCATTACATATTTGCTTTGAAACAACGATAGTATGACAAAATTTCTAGGTTAAATTTTACTCGACAGCTGACATAAACCTCGCTGGCGCTATTAGCCAGTTATATGAGAGAGGGTCCCACTGATGTCACTTGATTCCCTTCTCAAATAAATGCCGAGAACTAGATCGAATTTGTTTACATTGTATTTACGGAATATGGTTCTTTTCTGAACTAAAAGATGTGTTTACCCTAAAAGAAGTCGATAAGCTAAAAACCGCAAAATGGCCGAAAATGTTAGTTTGTCCCTTTCTTAAATAAGCTATTCACATATATTTTTCCTTAGGAATGTATTGGTCAAGACTTTTGACCTCTAAATATTTATAGCCGTTATTCTTCCTGTTCATGGTACATGGAAAAATAGCCGCCGCGCCAGCACCGCACTATCATGTTACTGCTGTTTCACGTGCTACTTTACTTTATTTATCCTTAGGCGAATTCTGATGAACATTGTTTGATAATAATATCTTAAATTAAAACATGATGATTAGAAGATTAATTTTAAATTTTGTAGGTCCTGATGTACCTCAACCGATCTATCCTCCCTGGCAGCCAGGTAATACATGTTTTAAAAGTATTTTATATTTAACTGAATTTATTAATAACGGTGCGCCAAACCAAAATCAATACCACGGAGATTTAATTTCAACCTTCTGGCTTTCTATTCTCCGAAACTACATTTTTGGAGAATATAATTTTTCATGTGTCGATTAGGTAACAAAAACCACATAGTATATTCGTATTAGGGTGGAGTGACTTTTTTTGCAATTTGGACTGCCCTATATGTTTAGTTGTTGACCCTATACTAGAGAATTATTCAGGTAAAAAATCAATAAGCTACATCATCTTCAGGTGGCAGACTACAAGCCAAATTAAAAAAATATACATTTTATCTTTTTTTTTGAACCAAATTTAAGATGAAATTGTAATTTTTACACTGTCAAGTATCATGCGCATTCTTTGCCGTCCTATATCGCTTTACCTATTGTTCTTTATCGATCATATTTATCGATATCAAAAGTAATAAGGTACACAAGCAGTCCTTTACATACACTAAACGCGCCTGTCACTTTGCACCATGTAATCTGTATCTGGACAGCTTTCTGATCGAAAACAGTTCTTGGACTCTGTATTGGAACAAACCCATAGACTGGAGTAAATTACGCCGCGAAAGCCAGACAGTTTGGCAAGACTTCTAATGTGAAGCTAACAAAAATCATATATCTTCACTGTATTTTGACGGCAGTAAAGACAAGACTAACTCTAATTAAGTGGAAATATTGTTCATCGGAAAACTAAGATGCTGGCCACTTGAACTTGAACACACAGAGATTTTTAGGCAAAATTTAAAGTTCAATATTTTCAACAGGAATGCAAATTTTTGAACGCGTCTTGCAGATTTTAAGAGCTAGTTTTTTTCGGATTAAGCTGCATGACGTATATTTATCGTAGGACCATAGGTTTATTATATACGGGGTGATCAATGAAGTCATGCAAAAAATCAAAAAGTTTGTATGAGTGAAATTTCCGCAAAAAATTTTTTTGGTCGTTGCAATATGGTTCGTTACTAAGGTAACATCAATATCTCTAGACGTTTTTGTCACTTTTTGGATTGAGGCCCTTAGGTCTTGTACACACTATTAAACATAAAATTTGGGTAGCAAGATTTTTAAAATGCTATAACTTGACATTGGATTGATTGTTCTGGATGATTTTTACGGATTTGGAATCCTTATTTCACATAGATTTTCTATAATCTAAGCATTTTATTTATGGGTTGAAATACAGGTTGAAATTTATTTTTACAATAACTTAAATAATGCCAAACCTTAGAGCGCGTCTTACCCTACGTTTTTGTCTATTATCGACCCGGTATAATGTGTAAATTTCAACCCCCAAATAAAATGCTTAGATTATAGAAAATCTACGTGAAATAAGGATTCCAAATCCGTAAAAATCATCAAGAACCGTCAATCCAATGTCGTTATAGCATTTTAAAAATTTTGCTACCCAAATTTTATGTTTAGTAGTGTGTACAAGACCTAAGGGCCTTAATCCAAAAAGTGACAAAAACGTCTAGAGATATTGATGTTAACTTGGTAACGAACCATATTACAATGACCAAAAAATTTTTTTGCGGACATTTCACCCATACAAACTTTTTGATTTTTTGCATGGCTTCATTGATCACCCCGTATATAATAAACCTCTGGTCCTACGATAAATATACGTCATGCAGCTTAATCCGAAAAAAACTAGCTCTTAAAATCTGCAAGACGCGTTCAAAAATTTGCATTCCTGTTGAAAATATTGAACTTTAAATTTTGCCTAAAAATCTCTATGTGTAAGTTCGAGTGGCCAGCAGTTTATTACAGAAGAGCATATTTCATTAATTTCTGAACCCGATTCTGAAAACATTGGGCATCGTTCAATTAATTCGTGGAAAGCAGTTACCATTCAACAAGGTATTGTAGATCTTCTTCGGGAAAAAATTGATTATGAATCTTCTCTAATGGCAGTGGGATGTGATGGTACCGCTATAAATACCAGCATTAAAAGCGGTGTTATTGTATTGTGGGAAAATCACCTTAACCGGCCGTTACAGTGGTTTGTATGTCTAGCAAGCGAATTGCCACTACGTCATCGGCTCGCAAGTATCGATGGTACTACTAAAGGCCCTAATAGTGATTCAGAAAAAATTGGGAAAAGGCTTGAAATATGCCTAGAACAGAAGGTGGTGTCTTTCCAAGCCATAGATACATAATTGACTGATTGAATAGCTAAGCACCGACCAAAAGTGTGTTCAGCTTTTTCTCTAGGCATTGTCCCATCTGGCTAAGCGGATAAAGATCCTGGAGAGCCAGCCCATTTTCGATGGCTTACTTGTGCTAATAGAATTCTTCGTTTATATGTAGGAACAAAGAAGCTATCAGAAGAACTGAAAGTTTTGGCCATTTTCATTATGAAAGTGGCACCAGTGGCACCAGGCCCAACCAGGTTTGACATCAAGACGAAACCGCCATGTAAATATGGTCCTATCCATATCATTAATATACTTAAATGATCTCTACATCTACGTGAAGCTCTGAAGGACGTAAGGGCATGAGCTCTAAAAAGCATTATAAAAGCAAGAGGGCAGACCATAGGAAAGAAAATATGTTAGTTCCACATACGTAAACTTAATATTGAATCATCTTATTACTACGATCTGATCGATTGGTTCAAAGAAAAAAATAACCTACTCACCGATGACCATGAAATACAGTAACTTAGAAATAAAAGAAACGATCTCATCTAAAGATAAAATGTTGTATTGTGAGAAGTTGCGTGGCCATACACAGACAGTTGAAGGGTGTGTTAAACTTGTAACAGAAGCCGCGTTATCTGTTTGTGGTTCAGACGCAAGAGACGGTTACATCAGAGCAAAGACAGATGCACAAGACCTACCAATTTTTGGAGAAAAAGTCCCAATATTTTCAACAAAAATGTGACGCTAACACTCATGATAAAAATGATTAAAATGACTTTTTTACTTCACATAACTGCATATTATCTTATTTTTGTGGTAATATTCAATTAAAAATTGTTTTTCCAAATTTTGTGACTACCTAGCATATATTTTTATAAAAACTTTAAGTCACGTGGACCACCTGAAAATATTAAGGCAGCTACCTAAAATTTTACAGTGACCCATCTTAGGACTCGAGTCAACAATTAGTCATACAGGAAGACCATAATTAAAAAATCTTCGAATTTTTCGCTCCACCCTAATTTTTCTATAAGACTTAGTAGTTGTACAATGTTTACTTCTTGCTCTCCTTTTTAACTCCGTTTTTCCCGCAACTTTGTGTGGGGTGAACGTTCTTGATTAGCCTTTACATGGCCAGTTTTTAGCTTTTTCTTCTGTGAAACGCTTATCCCTCAAATAATGTTTAACTTCATTCACTCCTCGATTTACCCATCTTTGGTTTGGTCTTCGTCTACCTGTTATAATAATAATTATATAAATCATATTTAATGAGAAAAGAAACAAAATGGACACAGTGCTTACAAACGTCTTAATAATGCCATGACTTATTTCATCAGTGGCATATCAATTGCATTGCAAAGGTCAAGAGGCACAAGAGAAACGTCTGCAGGTGGTTTGTTCTTTAATGTGGCAACCATAGGTCACGGTGTGCTTCGACTAAGATTAAGCCAAAAGTCTTCCACTTCCATTTTTTTTCAGATTTTGTTAAAGTCGTCTGACTTAAGTAGTTTAAGCCCAAAATGAAAATCCTAGATCAATAGTTTAAAGAAAAACTTGATTTTGTTAATTTTTTTTAGGTTAAGCCCTTTATTTTATGAAAAAGAGTAGTATCAAAATTTGAAGAGGTGTATAATCTTCTTTCAGGTCCTGAATACGATATCTTCTTAATGGAAATACTAAATATTTTGAAATAGCCTTGATAATCCTGAAAAACATGGAAAAATTTGTTTTTCATGCCTATCTCTTATCTGGTACTTTCAAATACGATGAATTGATTTTAAAGATGATGCAATTATCTACAAATCAACAAATATTGCCTCCCTATCTAGATTTATTCAGGTTGGGTGGTCGAACAAGAAAATTATGGTATCAGAATGTTGTTATAATATTTCAATAATTATAAGTTATGGTTAAAACTGTTCATCATTTTCAAAAAGTTAACTCAGTTTGAAGCAAAAAAAAAAACAACTTTTATCTGCAATAAAACCCAAAATAGGATTGTCGGAAACTGTATATCTGCGCCGACGCGACTGTGTTGACAGTGCCAACCGCCTAGAACGCTATGACGAAACGCTGTATTATTAGCTTCTTTCGAGTTTTACTTATGTATTTCGTAAACATATAAAATTGAATACATATATTGAATATAATTCATTTATAGGAAATTAAATTAAAACGAATCAATTTTATATTTTTACTCAGAACCTAATACTCGAAAAAAAGTTTTAGGTTTTTAAATTCTATAAGAAAGTCTATAAGTATTCTTTTATGTAACATAATTATTCTATACCGATTTTCAACAGTTTTTGAGATACTGACGTGTAAAATAAAAATAATATTGACTGTATTCAAAGTAACCAATTTTAATTTAATTTAAAATTTTACATAATTAAATGTTCGAATTGCTTTGTATTCCCTTCTTGGCAGTATCCAAGTCGAAAGACAAACCTCTAAAACTTAAAACATTATAGACTACTTCTGGCGTTGATTGCCTAATTTCATATCGAATATTTTTCATGTTCTTCGATATTGTCGGGTTTATTAAAATAAGCTTTATTTTTTAAGTAAACCCATAAAAATAGGTCATGTGTGTAAGATCCGGAGATCTAGCTGGCCACTCTATTTATCCCCTTCTACCTATCTATCTCTCATGGAAAACCATGTCCAGATAATTTCAAACATCAATAAAAAAATGAGGCCGTGCACCATGTTGATACCAAATATCAGCAGCGCTAAGTCGTTGTCCTATAATATAATAAAAATATTCATCACAGTTTTGCAAAATTTTATTCTTCGATCCGGATCGTCTGCTTTTAATTCATGTATAGCTTTATTTTGTAGGGCTTAAAATGTTTCTGACAGAACTTGCTGCAACGTGGGTGTCGAGAGCTTACAATTCGATAGATTTGTGAGGATTTTCTACTACTGAAAGAAGAATATAATTTTATGTCTACCGAATGTGGGGGTTTGCCGGACCTTGTAAGGTCTCTGACATGTCCAAAGTCTTTAAATGTCTGTTCTATTCTACTAACTCTAGATTGAAATATCTGCTGATCTGGGTATTTATGATTAAAAGCTGGCAAACCTCCATGTGTCCGCATTCGGTCTCCATATCTTAGAATCGTTAAAGTTTCAACTCTTTGCATTTCAGTCGATTTAACCATGTTTAGGGATAATTACGAAGCCCTTTTTACTCAACAATCACACTGATTGTCAGACTACATTAAAATTTTACAGCTAATATGTCAATATTATGTAGAATTAAGACTCTTATTATATTAAAATGATTTGGTGACATCTATGGGTGTCATTTCACATTACTTGTCATCCCAACTCAATCAATCATCGATTCAGTACTTGTAGATGAGGCAAGTTAGATCTGGAGAGTCGAAATAAGCAAAAAAAATTAAGCAATGGATGAAACCAATTAGAACAGGTTCCTAAAGGTGTCCAGATAAACGTATGAAACTCTTTATAAAAATATCATGTTGGTAATTCTTTTTATTAACAATTTATTGGAAAAAGTCATTTTTTTGATTTTTTTTCGGTTTTTCCGTCATACCTCAGTTATTTATTAAAATAACGAACCGCGCCATCGGAAAGGTGAGAAAATTTTACACAATCTTGCTCACACACTTTTGTCTATGACTTGTTTATTATTAGTTAGTAGGTATTTAATAAATAAAAAACGCTCAAAAAGCAGGCGCGCGAGCGCGCAGCGGTAAATAATTATAAGCGTCGCGCGCTGTAAGGAAACGCTTATAACTTTTGATCAATTAAAGATATTTGAATAAAACAAAGTTGCACGTATAAATAATTGCCAAGACAACCAGTTAATCATATTTTAAAAGTATTTGGAATGTTTGAATTTGCAGTATTCTTGTTTAAGTGTGAAATTTTCTTTGTTATTTCAAGCTGTGACAGGTCAATTCTGCCACAGGGCCTGGGTTTGTTTTACTAATTAACCTTATTCACGAATACCCATTTGGTATTTATTTACCTGAGTCGAACTATTGTGTCTTCATCGTTGCGCTGTGTAAGTTTGTTTTGCCTTGCCTTCAAGTTACTTCCTGGGAATTCTGGTTTGGTTGATTGTCTTTTATATCGTCTAGGTCTTCTTGGCTATCGGCTCTGTTAGCTTATAAGTGTGGGGCCCCAATTTCATTTAATCCTTTTCTTTTCCTTTTTGGCACTGAATCTCATTTTCTTTGCGTTGCTCCAAGTTCTCAGTATCGATAAAAGTTGCACTTAGTTTATTTATCGGTAATTAATTAGTTTTACCTACCTATTTTCTTTTCTTTCTTGAAAATGTGTATTTTGATTACATTTTCTTTTGACATTGGAACTATGTATTTCTTTCATAAGTTTTCACGTTTTAAGTTGTTCGTGCTTCATGGGGCCGATTGTTAGTGTTACCAATGTAGGATTCCAGATTTTCGTGTAGTATAGTATGGTACTGACGTTGCTTGATAGCTAACACCACAACTCTCATCGCGATTTCGGCGAAAGAACGGAAGCACTCCATCTTGACTGGGTGTCACTGTATCACTGTCTTCGACGTGGATCACGCACTTTCCATCTTGAAAAAAAAATGCACTACGTTTCTTATCTGCTTTCAGGTAGTTCTGACTCCTCTCCTTCCACTATAACGGAACAATTCGCAGGAGGCACTGATACAGATTTCATATTATATTGACTGTACTTTGTAACAGGCATAATATCGGCCTTATTGTCTCTCAAGTTGACATCTTTCAGGTACTTCATAAATTCCACAAAGTCTTATTGGGACGATGGAATAGGGCTTTAACATTTATGTGTCAGTGCGTTCCTCTACTTTAATATAATCTCTCTCTCTCTTTTTCTTTGAATCAGTCCGAATGACTGATGCTATATCAGAGGTAACATCACATGTAAAAAGCACTTCTGCTTCCAGATCTTTCTTCACCTTATCAGCTTTAAAATTGTGCCGACTTATCCATTTCCGAACCCTTGCATAAATCTGAGGAGGCAGAGTTTCATCACCGTCATCATAAAAATCCATTTTTATAAAATCTCTTGTTTCTCTTGAAGATATTTTTTAATTTTTGCGCACTGTTTGATTCCTTCTTTAGACGGTTTGGTTTTCTAATCTATTATTCCTTAAACCGATTTCGAACAAAAATTTCTGTGTTTTGTGAAAAGTATTACTACACATACAGACATTATTTCCATCTAGAAGTCATCGAACGAGGTAGTCGGTCAGACACGTCGTTTTTTTTTGACAAATATTTGCTTGGTTTTGGCCTGAACCGATTATTTTTATTTCAAAAATGACATTTATCTGCCTTGTGTGGAGTTTTGAAGCCCGGCGTTCATATGAACGGATCCTTATCCTCTATTTTGTTACGAATCTATATCTTGATGCCACGTGGTAGGTGGAATCTTCTGTCTAAGGGTTTTTGCCTTTTTATTCCTTTCAACAGTCATCCCGATCTGTTTGGCGCTGCACGCCTGTAGCTGGTAGCAGTCGTTCTTTGCTGAAGTTCGTCTTGTGAATTTAACATCTCGAGCCCCCTTGAAGAGGTAACTCTTACCTTGAAGTTTTTAGTATGCTCTTTCAGAAACGTATTATTTTCAACATTAATGCCCATGTATTATAAATAATAAATTTTGCCGGAACGCAATTTATTGATATTCTGCCTTATAGTAATATATTCTTAACACTCGAGTTTTTGGTTGCTTTTCATGCTATTTCATATTTTGAATAATAATAACCAAGCTTTCCTCGATTGTTTTTCTATTGATTCTTTTGCTATCATTATACCTTACTTAATTTGCGTTAGCTTGAACTTCGATCCGTTAAAATTTTGAATAACCTTATAGACTTGCTTGTTGATAGTGCCGTGCTTAGTTTGTAATTTGACTCCTACGTTACATTTGCCACCTCTTAATACCACCGTACTAGCCAGTTATAACGACTAGGCTGGGATTTTATTCGACTTCTGGTGGACTCGATACTATGAATATCTAATTTAGTATGTTTTCATCAAGTTTTTTTTTTACCTGCTAGTTACTGCTATCACGTAGCACCCTACAAACGAGCAGGTCCTGGGTTTCAGCCTGTCTTAATTTTGTAGTATTATATAGGGGCAATTCTATGTAATTTCAAAGTTTAATTTACTATTGGTAAAAGAGTTTGTGGCATTAGATAATTTAAATAATGTCATTTGTTATTTTAAACGTCAAGTTGACAGATCTGTCATATACACTGGTCAGTGACTTTATACAATTAGCGATTACTTGATTGACACTATCCGCAATGTCACTGTCATAGTTTGCTATTATTAAAGTTTAGTCACCAACCTGTCAAGAATCGCCTGAATGAACGTCACAAGGTCTTTTATTTCTTTATTCATTTATTTATTTTTATTTTCGGCACAAGTTTTAAAATATGTAGGACCTTGGAGTTTTAAGTGCTACATTTTTACGATGTTGGAAAATTTAGATTTCTTTTTACGTTTGTCCATAACTTTTGGTTAAATATTTGGTAAAATATTTTTATATTTTGGATCTGATTTTATTTTAAATTTGTCATGCTCGTACTTATATTTTGGTTAAAAAACTTATTAAGCTCGTGCATATTTTAGTCATTTTTTATATCGTACTATTTGCTTTTATGGAACTTAAGGGAGTTACATTTTATGTTGTGCGATAGTCAGTACAAATTGCTATTGCTAGTAGTTGCTTTGCTTATAGTTGTACATTTGCTGATAGTTGTACATTTGCTTATAGTTGTACATTTGCTTATAGTTGCACATTTGTTTATAGATGTACAATATATGGTATTTTCGATTATTTCTAGTTAAATAGTTTCTCCCTATAAGGGATGTCTTCTCTTTATTTCAGTGACCTAAATTTTGGTAAAGTCAATTATTATTTGGTTTCTTTTTTATCTTAGATTGATTCGGTTTACCCGATTAATACTTAACGATTAACTTTTAAGTCGAGCTACTTTAGAGGTTTAAATTTGAAATTATTTTTACCTCAGGCTTCGCTGAAGCTTATCTTTTCTTTTACTTTGAATCTTACTTGAACCTTTAACTTTTAAGTCGAGCTACCTTGGGGTTTGAATTTTTAATTATTTTAACTGGCTTCGTTTAAGCTTATCTTTTTTTACTTCGAATCTTGATTTAAATATCAATTATTTTTCTTTTGTTGTGCTACCTTTTGTTATTAATGTAACATGTAGCGTTAAACTTGGCCAGTTAGTTATCAATTAGTTTTTGTAAATATTAATGTTTATTATTAACGTATCGATAAATTCTACAGATTAGTTGTCAATGTCTTTAAATGATAACTTCTTTTTTATATTAACGTAACTTCATATTATTATATCTTTAACTTACTTAAATTTTGCGATTCAGTTCAAGTCAATGGCTTCCCCTTTTAATATTAACGTTTTATTTAACGTAATTGAAATTTTGCAATTTAGTTCAAGTCAGTTTTTGTATACAGAGTTAGATGAATTTACGTTGTTTTATTTAGCTCACTACGTCTTACGTTTTGATTTTAAGTTATGAATAACAGGCTTGTGTGAAGCAGCAGGTTCCTAGACCACCAAGGCGACTTCCAGTTTCTGTCGATGTAAAACACTGGTGGCGTCCAATAGAACCTATCCGGCTAACTGAGTCAAGGTCTTATTTGCACGCGTTCTGCTACAACTTGCTTCGCTTAGGACACCCTTCGAGCACCTTTCTGAATTATTTTCATGTTCTTTTCTTTCAAGTTTTAAGCGGTAAGTACTTGGTCACAGATAATCATCATAGTATCTTTGACAGTTTTTAACTCAACCCTTTTTCTTTAACAAAGAGCATCGCCAAGCTCTGTATTTATAAAAAAGTTTAAAATAATTAAAAAGTAAGTATTGTAATCTCTTACTGACACTACTTTCTATGAATTCTGTGAGGGGTGTATCCATAGGCTTCTTATTTTTTTGTTACGGAAAATTTTCAGTTGTCTGTTTTACGAAAATTGCTTGTTCTCGTGTTCGCCGCTTGGGAAAACCAATTATTATTTTTTATAATTTTTCCATTTTAAAAATAATACAGTAGTTATCAGTTACAGGTAAAACATTTATTTTCAGATGGTGTGACTGGTTTTTCAAAAACTTTAATTTTTCACTGCGTTTTATTGGCATAAAGCTGAAGTTATCTGGAAAAAGGTGAAAATATCGCTGTAAACAAATTGTTATAAAAATATAATGAAAAAAGATAATCAACTGAAACTTGGTAAAGTTGTAGACAAATATGTTTTCTATTGATATTTAACCATATATATGATCGTTTATGCAGATATTTTCATAAATTTATTTTTTTTTCAAAAAAAAAACCGTAGTTTTTCATATGTCATAGTTAAACCAGAGTACCGGAAATCTAAAACTTTAAAACATGATTGATTGTCCTGGCGATTATTTATTTGCGCTATTTTGTTTTATCCAAATATATTTAATTGATTAAAAGTTATGAGCATTTGTTTATAGCGCGCGACGCTTATGCGTATATACCGCTGCATACGCCGCGCGCTCGAATCCATATTTTTTCAGCGGTTTTTTATTTATTAAATACTGACGAATCTATTGGTCGTACGAAAAAGTACGTAGTAGCAAAATTGTGTAAAATTTTCTTGCCTTTCCGGTGGTGTAAGCAGCGTTCCACTATTTTAATAAATAACTGAGGTATGACGGAAAAACCGAAAAAACACATGAGAAAAAAAGATTTTTTTGCAATAAATTGTTAATAAAATATTTGAGCAACAAAATATTTTGATACAGAATTTAACATGTTCATTTGGATATCTTTAGGGGCCCATTAAAATTGGTTTTATCCATTGCATAATTTTTTTGCTTATTTTGACTCTCCAAAATAACTTGGCTCCTCTATAGCGTCCAATACGAAATCATCTTGATAAAATTTATTTAAACCGAGCAATTTCATAAAAAAAATAATTATTTTATTTGACTGCAGGCATCAGACTGGGTGCCGAGACATGAAGTTTTTTTAACGCCATTCAAAAAATACCAACAGAAACTGTTCACCTTATTTTTGTTTTTTCTAAAGCGGAACAGCCAGAACGGCTATAAATAGAAGAATTTTATAATAATGAAGAAGATCGACTCTCGCTCACTCTAGCGACTAAAAAAAATCGCTCGGCAGGGATCTTGCTTAACGAATTAATTTTAAATAAACAAAGCTGTGTTTTTGTAAACATGAGAATGAACTGCTCGGTTTAAGTCAACGATGTCAGATGTGTTTTAACAATCAACAACATAAAAATTTCCATTTAAAATACTAATTTTAATAACTCAGTAATATAAATATTTCAGGTCCATGCCCACCTTGGAATCCAAATTGTAACTATCCAGGTATGTAGGTTCACATTTACACGTTATACTTGTTTTTTGTAAACTTTGATTACCTATCCAGAATGCTTTTACTCCAATGCCATTAGTATAACTACAGTTATCTATTCTCCCTCAAGTCAATTTTCTTATACATTTAAAAAATATACGCAAATTTTCGTACTATAAAACTCAGGGCGACTAATCGCAATTTCACATTTTTATTGTAGTATCAAACTAGGTTTCAGTTACTAGGGACAATTTATTCTTCAATCACAAGAAATGAACTAGAATTAATGTACAGGCATATCCAAATAAAAGTGAACTTTTTTATTTTTTAAGATGGGAAAAATGTTAAATATGAAAATTTTGGGGATTTTTATCTCTTATTTCATTTTTACTCTCTTACTCATTGTTTGGAACAGGCTTATGCTTCTTTGAGCACAGACTGCCAAAACAAACGAGGGCAAACACAAATCTTATCGTGGTGCTAACAACGACTGTACCATAGGAAGATAAACTGAGTTTCTTATTTTTTATTATTTATTGAACTAACAAAATTGCCATATTACCAAAATATATAACAATATAACCTGCAACAACATTCGTTACACATGAAATGTTTTGAAATTAAAATACATTTAGGAAACCAAAACCTAATAATTATAATTAGCATTCAACTGACTGATATTTGTATAAATATCTAAGTATAAATTGCGATAAACAAGTCATTACCTTAACCGCATGTTTTTATTAAGAAAGTTAAACCATTAAATAACATTACAAATTACAAGAAACAGTTTTACCTTTGCTGTCAAGCGTGTAGTACTCCACCTTTCCTGTAGTTGGTTTATACTGAATTTACATTTACTGACAGTAACATTTGTTGATGATTGACAATTTTAAAGCTAGTACCACATTGGCAAAGAACTACCTATATTATCATAATTTTACTATTATCTACACTTTTTGTAGATAAGTAATGACAGATTAAATTTAGAGGTTAATTTTAGTTAAGGACACTAACGACAATGTCGTCCTTGGAGAGAGTGGCACGTTCACAAAGTCACTTTTCTAGTTACCGAGACCAAACTGATTGTTGATCGATAAGACACAAACCGATTACTGGTTGATAAGACACGAACTGATTTATTGGTCAATGAGACACGAACTGATTTATTTGTTGATAAGACATGAACCAAGTATTTAGTCGATAAGAACCAAAAATTCTGCAAACCAAACCATCAGTGCTGAACGTATGGCATTCAACACAACCACTACTCCACCTAGTGTGAAGCGTACTCCTTTTTGCTACCACTACTTCACCTTTATGAAGTGTGATACCATGACTCCACCTTTGTGAAGTGTTAATACCACTACTCCTAGTGAAGCGTACTCATTTTTTTGGCTCTTTTTGTTCGACTAAAGTATAGACTGATAGTATTGGTCACTCAGACCCAAACAGGATTGTAGTCACTAAGACTGGAACTAATTTACATAAGTCTTGCCACATTGGCAAAACCAGAAGAACAAAGTTATTCACTAACTTCACGAATATTAACCGCACACGGTTCAAGTATTCTGATTTGTAGGTTGACTAAAAGCACGGACAAAGAGTCTCACTAATAGTCTGATGGTCACTCAGACCCAACTGGATTGTAGTCACTAGGACTGGAACATATTTAAGTCTTGCCACATTGGCAAGACCAGAAGAACAAAGTTATTCAATAACTTCCACGAATATTAACCGCACAGGGTTCAAGCTTCTAATTGTAGTCACTAGGACTGGGACTAATTTAAGTCTTGCCACATTGGTAAGACCAGAGAAACTAAGTTATTCACTAACTTCCCGAGTAATTAACCGCACAGGGATCAAGAATTCTGATTTGTGTTTGACTAACAGTGCGGACGAAGAATCTGACTGATAGTGGCGTTTTCAATTCGCTTTCCATCCTTTATAGTGTGCATTCTCTCTCTTCTTGACACAGCTTGCCTCACTCGTTTTCTCTCTCATACAATTCTAGAATTTTAAAGAATACAATCGATCAAAAAGTGTCTTCTACACCGCACACGACAAGGTAGTACTTTCAAAGTACTTGAAATTTTCCCAAAATACTTATAGGAGAGAGGGGGTTGATGTTAAATAGATCATTTCAATCGTCAGAATGCAAAAGTATTAAGTAGATGATTAAAAAATGTAATTCTTAATCGTGAATAGGGTAGGGAGCGACACCTATGAACCAGTAGAAGTATCCTTCACTTCAAGCTGACGTCATTAGTGTTCACTGCCATATAGAAGTTGACAGGGTTGCATACACGTAGGAAGAGTACGTGTTCAACAATCGTGTAGTTGTTAGATGGCGCATGCGCCAGAATTTGTTCATTTTCCATGTTGTGAAATGTGTTCACAACACTCATTTTTATATCTTATCTTATCAGTAAAACAATTGAGCATCGAATAAAATAATATAGTATAAAACATCGATTTTCTCGCTAATTTTAAATTAGTTGGTATGATTTTTATCACATTTTTGGATTCTAGGAGAGGTTCTAGACATATTTTGAATAACATACCCTACACCCTTTTTTCAATCGTTTTTGAAATATTTAAAATTAAAATTATATACTTTAAACGTAACTGTCCAGGTTGCGAACGGAATACCTGCTACCTTTTTAAATTTTATTCGTAGGTAAGTAAAAGTTAATGTCAAGTTTGACAATAATATTTTAGTCACTGTGAATTTATAATTTTATTTTTATGAAAAATGAGTTATTCTATTAAAAAATAAATGTTGATTTTTATTATAACAAATAAATTATAACATGAACAGATATGTTAACACTGGCGAATAAATATCAAAAGAAATTTTCAACATGTCTGCCATTAGTTCTTCGCACTTTTCATACATTTTTCTCTGCCTCTGAAGTGTGTTTATAATACTTTCAGCATCATTTCCGTTCAAATTTCTTACTTCATTGCTCACCTTCCTCTCAAATTCGTCAATATTTTCATTATGATTGCTGTATACGACGTTTTTCAAATGACCCCAAAGAAATGTATCTAAAGGTGTGAGGTCGGGGCTATTTGCAGGCCAATGTAACGTTCCAGATCTACCGATCCATTCGTAATACCTACTGATGATTTAAAAAATTGCGAATCTCAATTATTTTATAGGAAGGTGCTCCGTCCTGTTGCCATATTATAATACGTCGACGTTCTTCTAGTGGCAATTCGTCGAGAACATCTTCGATTTCATTTTCCAAAAAATTAAAATAGCGTTAATACTCAACGAAAAAGCAATGGTCCTAGAATTTTATTTTGTAATATTCCACCCCCACCACACACATATTTGTTTTTATTATGGTGTTTAATGATAGAGTTCTTTGTCCCTCTTACATACTTTCTTCAAATTGTCTTTAAGCCGCTCTAACATTATTGTTATTTTTTAAATACAATTTTGACAGTTTGTATCTCTCATTAATAGAATAACTCATTTTGCATAAAAATAAAATTATAGATTTACGGTGACTGAAGTATTATTGTCAACCTTGATTTTAACTTTGACTTGCCTACGAAGAAAATTTAAAAATGTAGCAGGTATTTCGTTCCCAACCTGGACAGTTATGTTTAAAGTATATTTATGCGAAATAATTTTTATTTGAAATTTTTCAAAAACGATTGAAACGCCGCATAGGGTATGTTATACAGAATATTTCTAGAACATCTCCTAGAATCCAGAAATATGATAAAAATCATACTATCCCATTTAAAATAAGCGAGAAAATTAGTAATTTATACTACATTTTTTTTTCTTGGCTTATTACACTATTCTAGCACTAATTCGTATTAAATACCTGAAAATGGTGAACAGCATAAAAATGTACTTTTTACAAAATCCAAATTTATCTTCGCAAACACTTTTTGTGTTGTAGTTCTATCATGGTATTTAATTGTAAATCAGTTGTTCTTCGTATCAATTGATATGTTTTGGTACCTACATACTAATTTTCTGTTGTTGATATAGGGGGAGCGGTATAAGACTTTTGAAAGTGAATATTATATTGCTTATGTACAACAAACCTCGTGAAGTGTGCTCAGTTAGCTGATTCTTGATAATAATCTCGCTTTGAACAGCAGGCTGTGAATGAATAAAAAGATGGAATAGATTTTATTACAATCATGGATATACTTTCATAAGATGTTTTTAGCTTTCAATTAAATTACTTTTGAATATAAAACTTATTTTTTTAAAGATGCAGTTTTTAAAATTTTTACAAAATAGCTAAAAAATTAGCTTTTGTTTCTCAACAACATTAGGACAGCGTATGATCTGCTTTTATGTCTCGACGGTTAAACCCGGGACTAAAATGTTTTTGTTGCGTACCTACATATGACGTAATTTATGATGTTTTAAAAATGAAGACAATCATCTTGTCGATTATATTAGTTTAAATCTTCCGAAATTAACCTACTCCACATCAATTTCAACTTCTTCACAGCTTTCATTTATCCCCTCCTGGATTTAAGTCCGTTCCAAGTTTTTCTATGTTAGGTACCCTGTCTAAACCTGCTTGTCACAAATTGTTTTTCACATAAACTCTATAATACAAAAAAGGATATCCTAATTTTATTTAAAAATTTTGTATTTAAAAAATGTACAATATCTTCATATTTCATAGTACACGACAAAATATAAGTTTATGATGGCGCCAGTTAGCAGCTGAAATCGACAAAAGAACTATAAATTATATTCTTTTTTATTTATTCTGTTATTTACTTATCTGTACGTTCGATTTTAATTAAAACAAATTCTTAAATATCTAGACTGGGATGACGATGGCAAGCAGGCTATAAGTGACATACCAGGCAATCAGATATTTTAATATACTCTTTTACTTACTTAAATAGTTTTAAACATCTTTAACTTACCAAAGGTCCCTGTCCACCGGACAACCCGTACTGCAACTGGCCAGATAATCTTTTTTCTTATTTCTATTGTTGCCAAAATTTACGGTATTAGATTGGTTTACTATATTGCGGATTCCATCTTAAACAAACTCGTAATAAATTACATTTAAATGCGAAAGAGTAATTTTGCTTTGAACAGCAGACTGGTAATGAGCAAAAGTACTGGATGGATTTAATTAAAATAATGAATATAATTTCAGATTCTTTACTCCGATATATTAATGAATTGTGCAAGTAAAACTTATCAATTCCTCTTTAATCACAGGGGCAATTTGTTAATTTCTCTGAAAAATAAGCAGTTAAAATAACTTTTAAGCAATTATTTTTTTTCTACAATTCTAAAACAGCACGTGATCTGCTTGTATTTCTCCACGGTCAGTGCCTGACCGGAGCTAAACCTTTTATGTTGTATACCAAAAACAAATGCAATCATCGTGTTGGTTTTACTAATTTAAAGCTACTTCCAGAACGAACTTTTTTACCCGAACTATATAATACCAGAAAGGATATCCTATCTTAAAAAACTACCGGACTTCACAATTCTTATTGCAATTTGACAAATCATCTTTCATTTTAATATTTTGTCTTGCAGAAATTTACACTATTAAATTGGTTTCCCAATTATTACGCATTCCTAAATTTTTAGATCCATCAACT
Source organism: Philopedon plagiatum (assembly GCA_963971165.1). Classification (NCBI taxonomy): domain Eukaryota; kingdom Metazoa; phylum Arthropoda; class Insecta; order Coleoptera; family Curculionidae; genus Philopedon; species Philopedon plagiatum. The sequence continues at coordinate 129,916,621 of OZ020189.1, forward strand.
AGCATTCATACCAGGTCATTTTAATATATTTTTTTCCTTTTTTTTTAAATATTAACCATTTTAACTATTCAGGTCAAGTTTTAATATGTTCTTATTCTTAATTAAAAAATATAAAAAATTTGAACTTTTTAGGTCCAGTTCCGTGTCCGCCTGACAATCCACATTGCAATGGTAATAATTTTTTTTTAATTCCTTGTTAATGAAATTTACAGTACTACATTGGTCAAATTATCGTTGCTCTTCACCTTACACCACCTCGAACCAGTCCTTTAATTTCTATGTAGCAATTACAAGTCATATCTACATCGCCTAAAATTTGTTCAATATAATACTTTACTTGTTTTAGACTCTCTCTTTCTTACTTTCGTCTATTTCGAGGTTTAAATTATGTCTGCTTATCCATTTAAAATATATTTCGTAGCTGTCTTAATTGTTTTTGACTCCGTTTAATATAGCGACCATCCACATGTACTGGTGCAATATCGAACGAATTTAAAGCAACATTTTTTAAAAATAAAAAAAAATTTGTTCTACAAAATTGAAAGAGTCAAATCATAATTACATTATAGGTATATTATTATATATCAAACTATGGATTCTCTTATTGGTAACATCAAAATTTATAAGAATCAGAATAATCAAACTTTTAACAATGTACATTTTAAATGTGAAAGGACCCATAAGCATGACTGCTATTTTGAGAAAGTCTAAATTAAAATTTAAGTAATATATGAGCCTTCTTAAATTTTTGGACGGTGATATTAGTCCGGACATGCCTCCCGAACAAGGTACCCAGCATTTTTATATATTATTTTCCTAACTTTAATAATTTTAACAGTTTTAATACTCTAGGGCATAAAGGTCCCCGTCCACTTGACAATCCTTATTGCAAGTTGCAAAGTAATTTTTCTAAAAAATATTTAGTCTTGTAGAAATTTGCAGTACAAGATAGGTGTCCCATATAACAGCTTTCCATCTGAAACTATCTTGCATCATTTTTTTTTATTTCCCTACATCTGCTGGTTAAAACTAATACGCATTCCAAAATTTTTAGATTCAAATGGTTATGGTAAGCCGAATATCATACCGGATAATTAGAAGCTTTAATATATCCTTTTTTTAATTGAAAAATATTAACCATTTTAAATTTTTAGGTCTAGTTCCATGTCCACCTGATAACCCCGTCTGCAATAACTATCCAGGTAATCTTTATTCTTTTTATTTTAATTAGTTGTTAATGAAATTTCCAGTACTAAACTGGTTTAACATATCGTTGCTCTTCGTCTTACACCATCTTGAATCAGTCCTTTTATTCTTCTTTATAATTTATAAGTCATATCTACATTGCCTAAAATTTGTTTTGAAATCGGAAACTTTATTATATTCTTTTTCTTAATTAAAAAATATTAACAATTTTAACTTTTTAGGTCCAATTCCGTGTCCGCCTGACAACCCACACTGCAATGGTAATCTTTTTTCTTAAATTTCTTGTTGATAAAATTCAGAGCACTAAATTAACCTAATTATGGTTGCTCTTCATCTTACACCATCTCGAACCCTTTTATTTCTATGTGAAAATTATAAGTAATATCTACATCGCCTAAAATTTGTTTTGAAATCGGAAACTTTATTATATTCTTTTTCTTAATTAAAAAATGTTAACAATTTTATCTTTTTAGGTCCAATTCCCTGTCCGCCTAGCAACCCACACTGCAATGGTAATCCTTTTTTCTTAAATTTTTTGTTGATAAAATTCAGAGCACTAAATTGGTCTAATTATCGTTGCTCTTCATCTTATACCATCTCGAACCCATTTATTTCTATGTGAAAATTATGAGTTATATCTACATCGCCTAAAATTTATTTTGAAATCGGAAACTTTATTATATTATTTTTCTTAATTAACAAATATTAACAATTTTAACTTTTTAGGTCCAATTCCGTGTCCGCCTGACAACCCACACTGCAATGGTAATCTTTTTATCTTAAATTTCTTGTTGATAAAATTCAGAGCACTGAATTGGTCTAATCATCGTTGCTCTTCATCTTACCCCATCACGAACCCTTTTATTTCTATGTGAAAATTATAAGTAATATCTACATCGCCTAAAATTTGTTTTGAAATCGGAAAATTTATTATATTCTTTTTCTTAATTAAAAAATATTAACAATTTTAGGTTTTTAGGCCTAATTCCGTGTCCGCCTGACAACCCACACTGCAATGGTAATCTTTTTATCTCAAATTTCTTGTTGATAAAATTCAGAGCACTAAATTGGTCTAATTATCGTTGCTCTTCATCTTACACCATCACGAACCCTTTTATTTCTATGTGAAAATTATAAGTAATATCTACATCGCCTAAAATTTGTTTTGAAATCGGAAACTTTATTATATTCTTTTTCTTAATTAAAAAATATTAACAATTTTAAGTTTTTAGGCCTAATTCCGTGTCCGCCTGACAACCCACACTGCAATGGTAATATTTTTATCTTAAATTTCTATGTGAAAATTATAAGTAATATCTACATCGCCTAAAATTTGTTTTGAAATCGGAAACTTTATTATATTCTTTTTCTTAATTAAAAAATATTAACAATTTTAACTTTTTAGGTCCAATTCCGTGTCCGCCTGACAATCCACACTGCAATGGTAATATTTTTTTCTTAAATTTCTTGTTGATAAAATTCAGAGCACCAAATTGGTCTAATTATCGTTGCTCTTCATCTTACACCATCTCGAACCCTTTTATTTCTATGTGAAAATTATAAGTTATATCTACATCGCCTAAAATTTGTTTTGAAATCGGAAACTTTATTATATTATTTTTCTTAATTAAAAAATATTAACAATTTTAATTTTTAGGTCCAATTATTTATTTATTTATTTATTTATTTATTCATTCAACAACTGATCACAATATACATGACATAGTCTTCGTCTACAAATCTTAAAATTTCTAAAATATTACAGTACAAAAGTCATACCTTATCGATACATTCTATTAGCTCCAACCTCAAGCAGAACCATGAGACCGGCCAATCAAACACAGCAGTTACAAATTGATAGAAAAACAAACATAAACAAAACAATCATAAGACATTACTTATACATTGTAAAAAATTCCTCCAAAGAGTACACAGTTTGGCTTAATAATAATGATTTGAGTTTTGCTTTAAATTGATTCCTGTTCTCCACAGAACGAACGACCGCGGGTAGGTGGTTGTAAATTTTTAAAGGCAGCACGAGGCCGCTGTTTGCCGTTGCGGCAAGCCTATGCCGAGGCGTCCTTAATGTGTCTCCATAACGCAATGTGTAGCCATGGGGCAGGCTATCACTTGTCCTAAATTTATTTATATTTGATTTAACATAGAGTGAACACTGCAATATATAGGCCGACACAACAGTCAGCAAACCCAACTCTGCAAACAGCGGCCTACATGAGTCTCGCGGGCCCCTATTCAAGACTGTTCTAACAATTCTTTTTTGTGCTACTAGCACATCCTGAATCCCAGCTGAGCCCCCCCAGGCAACAATCCCATAGACCATTGTCGAGTAGGAATAAGCATAGTAATATGACAACAAAGCCTTTCTACTCATAAATGGCCTTAGCCTCCACAGTACAAACGAATGTAGAGCAAGCTTTTTCAGGACAGTGTTTATATGAGCTGTCCAATTAAGGCGGGAGTCAATATGTAAACCAAGAAATTTAGTTGTTTCGTTTTGAACAATACTTGAGCCATTCGATCTAACCAGTAAGGAACAGTTAACCGGTCTTGTACTAAAGTACAACATGTCAGTTTTAGTTAGATTCATTACCAATTCATTACTTTCACTGTACTCTTGCGCACTGACCGCACAATCATTTGCCAGGGCCACCAGTTCCCGGACACTGCCGGCCGCCACAATAGCTGTCATGTCATCTGCAAAAAGTGTTAGCAGTCCTGCCTCAACATTATGGACAATGTCCGCTGTATACATAATGAAGAGAAGGGGGCCCAGGATACTGCCCTGCGGCACACCCCGCTCAATACTTTGAAGTGCCGAACTGAACTCCCCACTCCCCGTTCTCAAAACCACCTTCTGGTCACGGGCTGTCAGGTATGAGGATAACAAACTATAGGGCAATCCCCTTACACCATAATGTTGAGCCTTCTCCAACAACAGTCTGTGACTAACCAAATCAAATGCCCTTGTGTAGTCAAAATAGAGACCAAGCACGTGAGATTTCTGATCAAGCTGACTAACAATATAATTGATGGTCTCTATGATCGCATCATGCGTGGAAATTCCTTTACGAAAACCAAACTGTTCCTTCGGGAGGATTTTTGATTTATTCAAAAAAGATAATAATCTATTGTAAAAGGCTCTTTCATAGATCTTCGAGAATGCCGGCAACAATGAGATTGCCCTATAGTTGTCCACAACCTGCCTGTCATTCTTCTTGTAAACTGGTTTTACCAAGGAAGTTTTCAATTTTGATGGAAAAATTCCCTCCTCAAATGATGCATTGACTGGATAAGACAGTACGGGGGCTATATGTTCTGCCACCGCAACCAGAAGGGAGCAAGGAATGCCTTCCACACCTTCAGCCTCCTTAACGCATGTCTTTCCAATTATTTCCCTAATCTCAGTCTGGGTTACAGGCTCAAGGTACATAGACTGACAGTTGGCGCCTGACTTTGGGATAAATTGCGCACTGCGATCACGAACCGTGCGCCGCGGCAGATCCAAAAAGAACTCATTAAATTTATGCGCAGCAGTCTGATAATCACTTACTTCATTACCATCAGCATCTTTAAAAACTTTAGGATAGCTCTCCCTAGACCCAATCCTAACCTCACTTCTTATGATATCCCAAACACACTTAGTCTTATTATTTGCATTCAAATATTTTTCCTCATAAAATTTTCTTTTAGAAGTTGACACCGTCAGTCTATGTTCCTTCAGCCGTTGCCTATATAAATTATACAGCGTTTCATCTTTAGTCGCCCTGTACATGCCATACAAAACTCTGAGGCACTCACCACTCCGTATTATATCATCATTAAGCCACCCCCTGTTGTTGCTGACAGTCAGGGAATGGGACCGGATCCTTCTCAGCTCCAGCGGAAAAGCCCCCCCAAAAATACCTTCAAATCTGTCAGAAAACAAATTGAACCCATCATTTGCGCCGGAGCCATGAAACACACAGTCCCATGTCTCCACTGAAATCATGGTCACAAAAGTTAACATGTGGGCAGGATTCTTATAGTCACGATAATATCTAAAAGCTGGCCCCTCCCGCACCAATGTCTCCCCAGGGAAAGCAACTATTTGCATATTATGGTCCGATAGATCATTTTCAATATTAATAAATTGAGTATTTCCGTGTCCGCCTGCCAACCCACACTGCAATGGTAATCTTTTTTTCTTAAATTTCTTGTTGATAAAATTCAGAGCACTAAATTGGCCTAATTATCGTTGCTCTTCATCTTACACCATCTCGAACCCTTTTATTTCTATGTGAAAATTATAAGTAATATCTACATCGCCTAAAATTTGTTTTGAAATCGGAAAATTTATTATATTCTTTTTCTTAATTAAAAAATATTAACAATTTTATCTTTTTAGGTCCAATTCCCTGTCCGAATAGCAACCCACACTGCAATGGTAATCTTTTTTTCTTAAATTTCTTGTTGATAAAATTCAGAGCACTAAATTGGTCTAATTATCGTTGCTCTTCATCTTATACCATCTCGAACCCATTTATTTCTATGTGAAAATTATAAGTAATATCTACACCGCCTAAAATTGGTTCAGTATAATACTGTTTTAGACTCTCTCTCTTGCTCACCTTCGTCTATATTGTGATTTAAATTATGTCTGCTTATCCATTTAAAATATTTTTCGTAGCTGCCTAAATTGTCTATTTATAGTAGGTTTTTGACTCCGTTTAATATAGCAGCACTCCACATGTACTCATAAAATATCGAACGAATGTAAAGAAATGTTTTTTAAAAATGCGCAGATTTTTGTTTTACAATTAAAAGCGCCATATCACTATTTAATTATTCATTATTATATAACATCAAAATATGGTTTCTGTTACTGGTAACATCAAGAATTTATAAGAATCACAATAATCAATCTATAATAATATATAATATATAATAATATACATTTTTAAATGTGATAGAGTCCTGGAATAAATAAGGCATTCCCCGGAAGAAGGACCCATAAGCAAGGCTGCTGTTTTGAAAAAAGCTAAATTAAAAGTTTAGTAATATCTGAATTCAACTTTGGGTTAAAATTTGGATTGATTTGCAAGTGAAATGAAAAATAACTGCTTAACATCGGAAATAATTTATGTGATTTAATACGGAATGCCATTTTCAGTTAATACATATTTGGCGATTTACAGTTAAGTGTTATGAGCTCTTTTTTCGGAGAACAATTGTCTAAAGGTAGAAATGCAACTCTACAAAAAAAACAATAGTATTCAATAATTTCTCTATTTATTAAGGTTTTATTATATTCTTTTTCTTAATTAAAAAATGTTAACAATTTTATCTTTTTAGGTCCAATTCCCTGTCCGCCTAGCAACCCACACTGCAATGGTAATCCTTTTTTCTTAAATTTTTTGTTGATAAAATTCAGAGCACTAAATTGGTCTAATTATCGTTGCTCTTCATCTTATACCATCTCGAACCCATTTATTTCTATGTGAAAATTATGAGTTATATCTACATCGCCTAAAATTTATTTTGAAATCGGAAACTTTATTATATTATTTTTCTTAATTAAAAAATATTAACAATTTTAACTTTTTAGGTCCAATTCCGTGTCCGCCTGACAACCCACACTGCAATGGTAATCTTTTTATCTTAAATTTCTTGTTGATAAAATTCAGAGCACTGAATTGGTCTAATTATCGTTGCTCTTCATCTTACCCCATCACGAACCCTTTTATTTCTATGTGAAAATTATAAGTAATATCTACATCGCCTAAAATTTGTTTTGAAATCGGAAAATTTATTATATTCTTTTTCTTAATTAAAAAATATTAACAATTTTAAGTTTTTAGGCCTAATTCCGTGTCCGCCTGACAACCCACACTGCAATGGTAATCTTTTTATCTCAAATTTCTTGTTGATAAAATTCAGAGCACTAAATTGGTCTAATTATCGTTGCTCTTCATCTTACACCATCACGAACCCTTTTATTTCTATGTGAAAATTATAAGTAATATCTACATCGCCTAAAATTTGTTTTGAAATCGGAAACTTTATTATATTCTTTTTCTTAATTAAAAAATATTAACAATTTTAAGTTTTTAGGCCTAATTCCGTGTCCGCCTGACAACCCACACTGCAATGGTAATATTTTTTTCTTAAATTTCTATGTGAAAATTATAAGTAATATCTACATCGCCTAAAATTTGTTTTGAAATCGGAAACTTTATTATATTCTTTTTCTTAATTAAAAAATATTAACAATTTTAACTTTTTAGGTCCAATTCCGTGTCCGCCTGACAATCCACACTGCAATGGTAATATTTTTTTCTTAAATTTCTTGTTGATAAAATTCAGAGCACCAAATTGGTCTAATTATCGTTGCTCTTCATCTTACACCATCTCGAACCCTTTTATTTCTATGTGAAAATTATAAGTTATATCTACATCGCCTAAAATTTGTTTTGAAATCGGAAACTTTATTATATTATTTTTCTTAATTAAAAAATATTAACAATTTTAATTTTTAGGTCCAATTATTTATTTATTTATTTATTTATTTATTCATTCAACAACTGATCACAATATACATGACATAGTCTTCGTCTACAAATCTTAAAATTTCTAAAATATTACAGTACAAAAGTCATACCTTATCGATACATTCTATTAGCTCCAACCTCAAGCAGAACCATGAGACCGGCCAATCAAACACAGCAGTTACAAATTGATAGAAAAACAAACATAAACAAAACAATCATAAGACATTACTTATACATTGTAAAAAATTCCTCCAAAGAGTACACAGTTTGGCTTAATAATAATGATTTGAGTTTTGCTTTAAATTGATTCCTGTTCTCCACAGAACGAACGACCGCGGGTAGGTGGTTGTAAATTTTTAAAGGCAGCACGAGGCCGCTGTTTGCCGTTGCGGCAAGCCTATGCCGAGGCGTCCTTAATGTGTCTCCATAACGCAATGTGTAGCCATGGGGCAGGCTATCACTTGTCCTAAATTTATTTATATTTGATTTAACATAGAGTGAACACTGCAATATATAGGCCGACACAACAGTCAGCAAACCCAACTCTGCAAACAGCGGCCTACATGAGTCTCGCGGGCCCCTATTCAAGACTGTTCTAACAATTCTTTTTTGTGCTACTAGCACATCCTGAATCCCAGCTGAGCCCCCCCAGGCAACAATCCCATAGATCATTGTCGAGTAGGAATAAGCATAGTAATATGACAACAAAGCCTTTCTACTCATAAATGGCCTTAGCCTCCACAGTACAAACGAATGTAGAGCAAGCTTTTTCAGGACAGTGTATATATGAGCTGTCCAATTAAGGCGGGAGTCAATATGTAAACCAAGAAATTTAGTTGTTTCGTTTTGAACAATACTTGAGCCATTCGATCTAACCAGTAAGGAACAGTTAACCGGTCTTGTACTAAAGTACAACATGTCAGTTTTAGTTAGATTCATTACCAATTCATTACTTTCACTGTACTCTTGCGCACTGACCGCACAATCATTTGCCAGGGCCACCAGTTCCCGGACACTGCCGGCCGCCACAATAGCTGTCATGTCATCTGCAAAAAGTGTTAGCAGTCCTGCCTCAACATTATGGACAATGTCCGCTGTATACATAATGAAGAGAAGGGGGCCCAGGATACTACCCTGCGGCACACCCCGCTCAATACTTTGAAGTGCCGAACTGAACTCCCCACTCCCCGTTCTCAAAACCACCTTCTGGTCACGGGCTGTCAGGTATGAGGATAACAAACTATAGGGCAATCCCCTTACACCATAATGTTGAGCCTTCTCCAACAACAGTCTGTGACTAACCAAATCAAATGCCCTTGTGTAGTCAAAATAGAGACCAAGCACGTGAGATTTCTGATCAAGCTGACTAACAATATAATTGATGGTCTCTATGATCGCATCATGCGTGGAAATTCCTTTACGAAAACCAAACTGTTCCTTCGGGAGGATTTTTGATTTATTCAAAAAAGATAATAATCTATTGTAAAAGGCTCTTTCATAGATCTTCGAGAATGCCGGCAACAATGAGATTGCCCTATAGTTGTCCACAACCTGCCTGTCATTCTTCTTGTAAACTGGTTTTACCAAGGAAGTTTTCAATTTTGATGGAAAAATTCCCTCCTCAAATGATGCATTGACTAGATAAGACAGTACGGGGGCTATATGTTCTGCCACCGCAACCAGAAGGGAGCAAGGAATGCCGTCCACACCTTCAGCCTCCTTAACGCATGTCTTTCCAATTATTTCCCTAATCTCAGTCTGGGTTACAGGCTCAAGGTACATAGACTGACAGTTGGCGCCTGACTTTGGGATAAATTGCGCACTGCGATCACGAACCGTGCGCCGCGGCAGATCCAAAAAGAACTCATTAAATTTATGCGCAGCAGTCTGATAATCACTTACTTCATTACCATCAGCATCTTTAAAAACTTTAGGATAGCTCTCCCTAGACCCAATCCTAACCTCACTTCTTATGATATCCCAAACACACTTAGTCTTATTATTTGCATTCAAATATTTTTCCTCATAAAATTTTCTTTTAGAAGTTGACACCGTCAGTCTATGTTCCTTCAGCCGTTGCCTATATAAATTATACAGCGTTTCATCTTTAGTCGCCCTGTACATGCCATACAAAACTCTGAGGCACTCACCACTCCGTATTATATCATCATTAAGCCACCCCCTGTTGTTGCTGACAGTCAGGGAATGGGACCGGGTCCTTCTCAGCTCCAGCGGAAAAGCCCCCCCAAAAATACCTTCAAATCTGTCAGAAAACAAATTGAACCCATCATTTGCGCCGGAGCCATGAAACACACAGTCCCATGTCTCCACTGAAATCATGGTCACAAAAGTTAACATGTGGGCAGGATTCTTATAGTCACGATAATATCTAAAAGCTGGCCCCTCCCGCACCAATGTCTCCCCAGGGAAAGCAACTATTTGCATATTATGGTCCGATAGATCATTTTCAATATTAATAAATTGAGTATTTCCGTGTCCGCCTGCCAACCCACACTGCAATGGTAATCTTTTTTTCTTAAATTTCTTGTTGATAAAATTCAGAGCACTAAATTGGCCTAATTATCGTTGCTCTTCATCTTACACCATCTCGAACCCTTTTATTTCTATGTGAAAATTATAAGTAATATCTACATCGCCTAAAATTTGTTTTGAAATCGGAAAATTTATTATATTCTTTTTCTTAATTTAAAAATATTAACAATTTTATCTTTTTAGGTCCAATTCCCTGTCCGCCTAGCAACCCACACTGCAATGGTAATCTTTTTTTCCTAAATTTCTTGTTGATAAAATTCAGAGCACTAAATTGGTCTAATTATCGTTGCTCTTCATCTTATACCATCTCGAACCCATTTATTTCTATGTGAAAATTATAAGTAATATCTACACCGCCTAAAATTGGTTCAGTATAATACTGTTTTAGACTCTCTCTCTTGCTCACCTTCGTCTATATTGTGATTTAAATTATGTCTGCTTATCCATTTAAAATATTTTTCGTAGCTGCCTAAATTGTCTATTTATAGTAGGTTTTTGACTCCGTTTAATATAGCAGCACTCCACATGTACTCATAAAATATCGAACGAATGTAAAGAAATGTTTTTTAAAAATGCGCAGATTTTTGTTTTACAATTAAAAGCGCCATATCACTATTTAATTATTCATTATTATATAACATCAAAATATGGTTTCTGTTACTGGTAACATCAAGAATTTATAAGAATCACAATAATCAATCTATAATAATATATAATATATAATAATATACATTTTTAAATGTGATAGAGTCCTGGAATAAATAAGGCATTCCCCGGAAGAAGGACCCATAAGCAAGGCTGCTGTTTTGAAAAAAGCTAAATTAAAAGTTTAGTAATATCTGAATTCAACTTTGGGTTAAAATTTGGATTGATTGGCAAGTGAAATGAAAAATAACTTCTTAACATCGGAAATAATTTATGTGATTTAATACGGAATGCCATTTTCAGTTAATACATATTTGGCGATTTACAGTTAAGTGTTATGAGCTCTTTTTTCGGAGAACAATTGTCTAAAGGTAGAAATGCAACTCTACAAAAAAAACAATAGTATTCAATAATTTCTCTATTTATTAAGGTTTTACCTATGTCAAAAACATGTACAATTGAAATGAAAAAATTAAAGTTAAACAGAAACTTCCTCTATAATCCAGGATATCCACTGTTGGTCTTCCTAAGGAATTAGTGAAAAAAAAACTTACATGTTTTCCTTGTTGGGCTTCACACCAACCACTTTGTAAACAGACATCAATATCTAAAATCCTTCTTTGCCAAACTTGAAACGGTATGTAGCTCTCAACGTATATTTGAGAGCATAAATCATTCGTGTAGGTACTTCTTTGTACGTATTGCTGTATCATAGATACAGCTTGTTTTGTTTTTGGTACCCAATAACTTTTGTTACACCAACTCTGTTATCCCAGTTTCCTGCACAAGCCTGTACAGGTCCACAAGGGAGTGGGTGATCAATTCCTCCGGTTCTAACTTTGGTTGCCCGAATAGTTGGTGGCGCTTGCGATCTAGTGACTGAGCAATTATAGATTAAGTTCAGCACATAATCTATAATTGCGAGTCACTAAATCGCAAGCGCCACCAACTATTCGGGCAACCAAAGTTAGAACCGGAGGAATTGATCACCCACTCCCTTGTGGACCTGTACAGGCTTGTGCAGGAAACTGGGATAACAGAGTGGGTGTAACAAAAGTTATTGGGTAGGCACAATAGGCCTCTAGTGGCCGCAGTGCTTCCGGTCTCGGACGGAGCTAAGTTTATTTGAAGTTTCAGCCCAGTTTCTGATTAAGGTTCTGTATTTAACTACTAGAAACGGCGCTGAGTTCTGGCGACATTGTATACAAATACAAATCAATATTGCCTTTATTCACATGTTTGAAAAATCGACCAGAATTGACAATTTAGCGAGATAAAAAAATTTGCCGTGGCGGTCTATTTAAGATGATCTGTGTTTAATTGGCTGATTTTTGATAATCTTGCTTTGAACAGCTAACGGTTAATGAGCAAAAGTACAAGATGGATATTTTAAAATAATGAAAATAATTTCATGAGATTTTTTACGCTGACACTTAAATAAATTATGGAAGTAAAATTTATCAGCTCATTTTTAATCCAGGATAACTAGAATTCTCGGAAAAACAAGCTGTTATAAAATTTCTTTAGCAATTAATTTTTGTTTCACAATAATTTTTAAACAGTAGGGTAGGGAGGGGGAATGGCGTTCACTTAAGGAAAACATGGTGTATTTTTTAAATTATTTATTATAAATCAAAATTACGAAATAATTATTATTATTAGAGGTAAGACAAATTAGAAATAGTAATATTTTATTTTTGGAAACATAAATCACAGATGCATCCATCTGGCGAATCCCACCCTGAACATATAGCATGAGCCCACAGTCCGCAGATGGTGCAGCGATACCACAACTCGTTATTTTTTCCAAATTCTTCGCAAATAATACATTTGTTATAATTTTCATCATCCACATTCATTTCGTCATCACTGTCATCGTCGCAAAGGTGCTGTTCATTTTCACTCTCTGAAGAACTTTCTTGTAAAATTTTTCTCTTGTAAGATTTTTGTTTCATATGTTTGTTCTTCTTTTCTTTGATAACTTTTTTTGGTCTTGATTTATCATCTTTTCCAGTCTTATTGAGTTTCGCTATTTTTTCTTTTCTTTATCCTCTAAAATAATTTTCATAGGAGTCGCAGTTAATATGGTAGCATGTTGTTTTCGCTTTCTTTGACCTGGCTTAGAAGATGGTGCAATAGTTGGTGTCGTTGCGATAGCAGCAAAGGATACCGGAGTTCTTTGCTCATCAACAAGTTCTTGGTTACAAGCAACTACCAAAACAGATTCAGAGCATTGATTTTTATGTGATGGACCTGCCAAAGGAGATGTATGTCCTGAAATTATGGCCATACCATCAGACTGCGCATCTTCAATATTCTGGACATTTGGGTCTTGGTTTTCAGTGATTTGTTCCGATTCTTGTGCCATCAGCCAGAAAATCTTGCTCAGTGAAAACATTTGGGTTCAATGGGTAAATTCCCGTGGCTCGAAATCCTGATTCTGCTTTACTTATATTCGCAACTTGTACGTATGCTTTATTGAGAAGACCTGCAACATCGTATGGAGTTATTTTAGACATTAAATGTGTCTTCATGTGCCTGTTGCATTCATGCCTATAAGCAGCTTTCAGCGGCCCATAAAAAGACACATCCAGCGGCTGTGTTCTGTGAGAACTGTGTGGTGGAATGGAAATCATTGTGATGTGGTTTTCCTTGCAAAAATTATAACCTTGAAGGGAAATGTGACTGCTGTGATTGTCCAGAATTAACAACACAGGTGATTCTTGGGTAGGCTTAGCAAATGCTGCGAAATGTTTGAGCCAAGTGACAAATAAGTCTTCGTTTATCCAGCCATTTTTCGAGTTGGTGTATAATGCACCAGCTGGTCCATCTTTTTCTAATAAAGGCGGCATTCTCTGTCTGGCAAAAATAAACATGGGCGGTATAAAGTTTCCGGCTGCACTCATCGCACACATAACTGTTATGTTGCTTCCTCGTTCGCCGCTTGTAACAGATCCGACTCTTCTTTGTCCTTTTTCGGCGAGCACTTTTCCTGGGTCAGTCACCGTGGTGATACCAGTTTCGTCAGCATTGTAAATGTTGTTGGGAATAAACTTATGTTTTTAAATTAAGTCGCCAAGTTTATCATAGATATGTGTTATTTCTTCTTTGTTGAAAGCAGAAATTCTATTTAAGCTTGTCGCTTCAGCTTTGCGTATAGAAACTGAAGGATTGCGTCTCATAAAGGCGTGTACCCAATCCAATCCTGCTGTTTTGCTGCTTTGATCAAAATTGTTTTTGATATTGTTGAGCTCAGCATATTTATAAACAAGTTTACGCAAATCTGCGACACTGAGTCCATAGTATAGCGAACTCAGCAACTTAACTTGTTCAGCAATTTCAGTTTCTTGCTGTTGGGTGAAAACGGGCTTGCGACCTAGTCTTGGGTTGCTCATGTTTTCATTTTTTAGTCGATCTCTCAAAGTAGTAAATGGTATATTATATTGTTTTGCGGCTTTTCTTTTGGACAAACCTCCTTTAATCGCAGTTTTAGAAGATCGAAGGTCTTCTTCGGTCCAAGCCGCTTTATCGGTGGTCCTTTGACGATTTCTTGGCATATCTACAACAATAAAAAAATCAGTCGCTAAGGGGTAATGGCGCTCAGATGAGCGGTATAACCCCAAACGGTCGTTTTGTAATTAATTTGAAAGTTTAAAAAACCATACACAATTGTTGAAAATTGATTGCATTATCACAAATAGAATAGTTTTATTGTCAGAAAAGTAAAATTAATAATTAAATAAGCATTAAAGTTTTGGACTTACCGACAAAAAACACCTAACCAAAAATTAGATCAGCGCGGCCGCAAACGAAGAAACGCACTTCACGGTCGAATGACTCGAGCTGACTGTCCGTTTGCATCGCTGTCTGTTAGAGGCCCCCTCCCCTCGCGCTTCACGCGACGTGGCGTGTTGCTACGTTCCATTTTGACAGAGTTACAGAGGTGAGCGCCATTACCCAGTGAGCGCTATTCCCCCTCCGTACCCTACGTAATCTGCTTTTATTTCTCCACGGTCAGTGCCTTACCGCAGCTAAACTTTTATGTTGTATTGATTCCGTTAATTTAAAGCTGCTTCCAAAACGAACCTTTCTTTTTTGCAAACTATAAATTAGTTAATAAGTATATTTATAGTATATAGTAATACAAAAAAGGATAATCTATTTAAAAAAAAATACTGGTCTTATTCTTAGGTTCTTAAGACAAACGGGAAAATTAATAATATTTACGCATTTTTATAATAATATACCCGTGAGAAATATACATACGTTTATATCATGAAGAGGAAGTTAGTACAGGAATCGAATGAAAAGTTACAAATTATTAACTATTTAATTTATTTATTCTCTTATTAAAGTTAAAAAGCATTCTTAAATTTTTAGGTGGTGTTATTATTAGTCCGGACATGCCTCCCGAACCAAGTAATCAGCGTTTGTATATATTATTTTTCTGTCTTAAATAATTATGACAGTTCTAATACTTTAGGGCATAAGGGTACCCGTCCACTTGACTATCCTAATAGCAATAATTTGCAAAGTAATTATTTTTTTAAAATATTTTGTCTTGTAATAATTTGATTTAATAATTTACAGTACAAGATTGGTTTCCCATATCTGACAATGAAACCATTTTGCACCGGTTCTTTTATTCCCTATACCTGCAAAATTATTATGCATTCCTAAATTTTTAGATTCAAATGATCATGGTAAGCCGGATTTCATATCAGATAATGAGAAACTTTAATAAATTCTTTTTTTTGGAAAAATATTAACCATTTTAACTTTTTAGATCAAGTTCTATGTCCACCTGAAAACCCCTTCTGCAATAATTATCCAGGAAATCCTTTTTTAAAATTTGTTGTTGCTTTTTATCTTATACCATCTTGAACAAGTCCTTTTGTTTCTATACAATTTTTATGTCATATCTACATCCCCTAAAATTTGTTTTGTAGTCGGAAATTTTATAAAATTTCTTTTCTTAATTAAAAAATTTTTATCCTTTTCAGGTCCAATTCCATGCCCACCTGACAACCCATACTGCAATGGTAATCTTTTTTCTTAAATTTCCTATTGAAAAAACTCACTGTACTAACTAAATTGATCCAACTATCGCTGCTCTTCATCTTACACCATCTCGAACCCTTTCATTTCTATGTGAAAATTATAGGTCATATCTACATCGCCTAAAATGTGTTCAATATAATGAGTACTCTAATTGTTTTAGACTCTCTTTCTTTCTCTCTTTCTTGCTTACTTTCGCCTACTTCGTGGTTTAAGTTCCGTCTTCTGATACATTTAAAACATTTTTTGACTTCACTTTATAACAACATGTACTCGTGCAATATCGAACGAATGTAATGCAACGTTTTTTAAAAATACGCAGATTTTTGTTCCACAATTAAAAACGTCGAATCACAATTTACCAACATATTATTATATAATATCAAACTAAGGTTTCTGTTATTGGTAACATCAAGAATTTATAACAATTGCAATAATCGAACTCATCATAATGTAGGTTTTTAAATGTGAAAAAGTGCTGTGATAAATGAGGCATTCCCCGGAAGAAGGACCCATAAGCAAGACATACTGCTATTTTGAGAAAAGCCAAATTAAAAGTTTAATAATATCTCAACTCATCCTTGGCTCGGGTTTAAATTTGGATATATTGGCAAGTAAAATGAAAAATCTAACTTCTAAACATACGAAATCATTAATGTGATTTCTGACAGAAAGCCATTTTTAGTTAATACATATTAGGTGATTTACAGTTAAGTGTTATGAGCCCTTTTTTCGAAGAACATTTTTCACCGGTACAATTGCAAGTTTTTTTTAAAAACTTAGAATTCAATAATTTCTGTGTTTATTAAGGTTTTAACTATGTCAAAAAGAATATACAGTTGAAATGTATAAATAAAAAATCAATCTGAAACTTGCTCTATAATACAGGATATTTGATGTTAGTCTTCCTGAGGGATAAGGGAAAAAAAACCTTACATGTTTTCCTTGTTGGGCTTCACACCAACCACTTTGTAAACAGATATCAATATTTAAAATTCTCATTTGCCAAGTTTAAAACGGTATGTAGCTCTCAACGTATATTTGATAGCATAAATCATTCTTGTACTTCATTTGCACGTATTGCTTTATCTTAGTTACAGCTTGTTTTGTTGTTGGTTTTTGTAAGAAAAGTTTATTTGAAGTTTCAGCCCAGTTTCTGTATTTAACTACTACAAACGGTGCTGAGATCTGGCGACATTGCCTACAAATACAGATCAATATTGCCTCTATTCACATGTTTGAAAAACCGATCAGGATTGACATATTGCTGTAAAATTTGGCGAGATAAAATAATTCGATGTGGCGGTCTATTTAAGATGATCTGCGGAAAAATGGCTCATACACTCATGGGCCCCTTTTCCTGGTAATGCCTCAAATGTAAAACAATACGTTAACTATAAAAAAGTTTCTTTATTTAACTACACCATAAGAGAGAGTATTGATATTCATTGTGCTGTTTATAAGCAACAAGGCTCGTGGAGCCCATTTAATTGGCAGATTTTTGATAATTTTGCTTTGAACAGCAGACTGTTAATGAGAAAAAGTACGAGATGGATATTATAAAATAATGAATATAATTTCATGAGATTTTTTACGCTGACACTAAAGTCAATTATGGAAGTAGAACTTATCAATTCTCTTTTAATCGCGGATAACTAAAATTCACGGAAAAATAAGCTGTTAAAATAATTGTTTTGAAATTAATTTTTGTTTCCCAATAATTTTTAAACAGTACGTGATCTGCTTTTATTTCTCCACGGTCAATGCCTTACCGGAGCTAAACTTTTATGTTGTAGTGATTCCGTTAATTTAAAGCTGCTTCCAAAACGAACCTTTCTTTTTTGCGAACTATAAATTAGTTAATAAGTATATTTATAGTATATAGTAATACAAAAAAGGATATTCTATTTAAAAAAAAATACCGCACTTATTCTTAGGTTCTTAACACAAACGGGAGAATTAATAATATTTACGAATTTTTATAATAATATACCCGTGAGAAATATCCATACGTGTATATCATGAAGAGGAAGTTAGAACAGGAATCGAATGAAAAGTTACAAATTATTAACTATTTAATTTCTTTATTCTCTTATTAAAGTTAACCCGACCTATTCAGGTCAAGCTTTAATATATTCTTTTTCTTAATTAAAAAATATAAACACTTTTAACTTTTTAGGTCCAGTTCCGTGTCCACCTGATAATCCACACTGCAATGGTAATAATTTTTTTTAATTCCTTGTTAATGAAATCTGCAGTACTACATTGGTCGAATTATCGTTGCTCTTCACCTTACACCACCTCGAACCAGTCCTTTTATTTCTATGTAGCAATTTTAAGTCATATCAACATTGCCTAAAATTTGTTCTAAATAATACTTTACTTGTTTTAGACTCTCTCTTTCTCACTTTCGTCTATTTCGTGGTTTAAATTATGTCTGCTTATCCATTGAAAATATATTTCGTAGCTGTCTTAGTTGTTTATTTCTACTTAGTTTTTGACTCTGTTTAATATAGCAACCCTTCACATCAGTCCACATGGACTGGTGCAATATCGAACGAATTTAAAGCAACATTTTTTTAAAAGTACTCTGATTTTTGTTCTACAAAATTAAAAGAGTCAAATTATAATTACATTATAGGTATATTATTATATATCAAACTATGGATTCTCTTATTGGTAACATCAAGAATTTATTAGAATCACAATAATAAATCTCATAATAAGGTACATTTTTAAATGTGAAAGAGTGCTGGGATAAATAAAGCATTCCCTGGAAAAAGGACCCATAAGTATGACTGCTATTTTGAGAAAAGCTAAATTAAAAGTTAAGTAATATCTGAGCATTCTAAAATTTTTGGATGGTGATATTAGTCCGGACATGCCTCCCGAACAAGGTAATCAGCATTTTTATATATTATTTTCCTGATTTAAATAATGATGACAGTTTTAATACTCTAGGGCATAAAGGTACCCGTCCACTTGACAATCCTTATTGCAAGTTGCAAAGTAATTTTTCTAAAAAATATTTAGTCTTGTAGAAATTTATAGTACAAGATTGGTGTCCCATATAGCAGCTTTCCATCTGAAACTATCTTGCATCATTTTTTTTATTTCCCTACATCTGCTGGTTAAAACTAATACACATTCCAAAATTTTTAGATTCAAATGGATATGGTAAGCCGAATATCATACCGGATAATTAGAAACTTTAATATATTCTTTTTTTAATTGAAAAATATTAACCATTTTTAATTTTTAGGTGTAGTTACATGTCCACCTGATATCCCCTTCTGCAATAACTATCCAGGTAATCTTTATTCTTTTTATTTAATTTGTTGTTAATTAAATTTATAGTACTAAATTGGTTTAACATATCGTTGCTCTTTGTCTTACACCATCTAGAATCAGTCATTTTATTCTTCTCTATAATTTATAAGTCATATCTACATCGCCTAAAATTTGTTTTGAAATCGGAAACTTTATTATATTCTTTTTCTTGATTAAAAAATATTAACAATTTTAACTTTTTAGGTCCAATTCCGTGTCCGCCTGACAACTCACACTGCAATGGTAATCTTGTTTTCTTAAATTTATTGTTGATAAAATTCAGAGCACTAAATTGGTTGCTCTTGATCTTACACCATCTCGAACCCTTGTATTTCTGTGTGAAAGTTATAAGTAATATCTACATCGCCTAAAATTGGTTCAGGATAATACTGTTTTAGACTCTCTGTCTTGCTCACCTTCGTCTATATTGTGATTTAAATTATGTCTGCTTATCCATTTAAAATATTTTTCGTAGCTGCCAAAATTGTTTATTTATAGTTGGTTTTTGACTCCGTTTAATATAACAACACTCCACGTGTACTCATAAAATATCGAACGAATGTAAAGAAATACTTTTCAAAAATACGCAGATTTTTGTTTTACAATTAAAAGCGCCAAATCACTATTTAATTATTCATTATTATAGATTATATAACATCAAAATATGGTTTCTGCTATTGGTAACATCAAGAATTTATAAGAATCACAATAATAAATCTCATAATAATATACATTTTTAAATGTGATAGGGTCCTGAAATAAATAAGGCATTCCCCGGAAGAAGGGCCCATTAGCAAGGCTGCTGTTTTGAAAAAAGCTAAATTAAAAGTTTAGTAATATCTGAATTCAACTTTGCGTTTAAATTTGGATTTATTGGCAAGTGAAATTAAAAATAACTGCTTAACATCCGAAATAGTTTATGTGATTTAATACGGAATGCCATTTTCAGTTAATATATATTAGGAGATTTACAGTTAAGTGTTATGGGAACAATTGTCTAAAGGTAGAAATGCAAGTTTACAAGAAAAATGGTATTAAATAATTTCTCTAGTTATTAAGGTTTTACCTATGTCAAAAAAATGTGCAACTGAAATGAAGAAATTAAAAATTAAACCGAAACTTCCTCTATAATCCAGGATATCCACTGTTGGTCTTCCTAAGGAATTAGTGAAAAAAAACCTTACATGTTTTCCTTGTGGTGCTTCACACCAACCACTTTGCAAACAGATATCAATATCTAAAACCCTTCTTTGTCCAACTTGAAACGGTATGTAGCTCTCAACGTATATTTGAGAGCATAAAACTTTCGTGTAGGTACTTCATTTGTACGTATTGCTGTATCATTGATACAGCTTGTTTTGTTTTTGGTTTTTGTAAGAAAAATTTAGTTGAAGTTTCAGACCAGTTGCTGATTAAGGTTCTGTATTTAACTGCTACAAATGGCGCTGAGTTCTGGCAACATTGTATACAAATACAGATCAATATTGCCTTTCTTCACATGTTTGAAAAATCGACCAGTATATTAACATACTGCTGTAAAAATTTGGCGAGATTAGAGAATTCGCCGTGGCGGTCGATTTAAGATGATCTGTAATTTTAATTGGCTCATTTTTGATAATCTTGCTTTGAACAGCTAACGGTTAATGAGCAAAAGGACAAGATGGATATGATAAAATAATGAACATAATTTCATGAGATTTTTTACGCTGACACTTAAATAAATTATGGAAGTAAAACCTATCAGCTCATTTTTAATCCCGGATAACTAAAATTCTCGGAAAAACAAGCTGCTAAAAAACTTCTTTAGCAATTAATTTTTGTTTCACAATAATTTTTAAACAGTACGTGATCTGCTTTTATTTCTCCACGGTCAATGCCTTACCGGAGCTAAACTTGTATGTTGTATTGATTCCGTTAATAAAGCTGCCTCCAAAACGAACCTTTCTTTTTTGTCAACTGTAAATTAGTTAATAAGTATATTTATAGTATATAGTAATACAAAAAAGGATATTCTATTTAAAAAAATAATACTGAACTTATTCTTAGGTTCTTAAGACAAACGGGAAAATTAATAATATTTACGCATTTTTATAATAATATACCCGTGAGAAATATCCATACGTTTATATCATGAAGAGGAAGTTATTACAGGAATCGAACGAAAAGTTACAAATTATTAACTATTTAATTTATTTATTCTCTTATTAATTAAATCGAATTGAAATAATTTGCAGAGTACTTAATCATTTTTGTTTAAATATTTAGTCTTGTAATGATTTACATTACAAGATTAGTTTCCCATATCTGACAATGAAACTATTTTGCACCAGTTCTTTTATATCCCTATATCTGCTGGTTAAAATTAATATGAATTCCTAAATTTTTAGATTCAAATGGTCATGGTAAGCCGGATTTCACATCAGATAAGGAGAAACTTTAATTTATTCTTTCTTTTTATTGAAAAATATTAACCATTTTAACTTTTTAGATCAAGATCCATGTCCACCTGACAATCCCTTCTGCAATAATAATCCAGGTAATCTTTTTTTAAAATTTGTTCTTGATGAAATTTACAGTACTAAGTTGGTTTAACATATCATTGCTTTTTATCTTACACCATCTTGAACAAGCCCTTTTGTTCTTCTATACAATTTTTGAGTCATATCTACATCGCTTAAAATTTGTTTTGTAGTCGGAAATTTTATAACATTTCCTTTCTTAATTAAAAATTTTTAACCTTTTTAGGTCCAATTCCATGCCCACCTGACAACCCATACTGCAATGGTAATCTTTTTCCTTAAATTTCCTATAGAAAAAATTCACTGTACTAAATTGATCCAACTATCGCTGCTCTTCATCTTACACCAACTCGAACCCTTTCATTTCTATGTGAAAATTATAAGTCATATCTACATCGCCTAAAATGTGTTCAATATAATGAGTACTCTAATTGTTTTAGAGTCTCTTTCTTTCTCTCTTTCTTGGTTACTTTCGCCTATTTCGTGGTTTAAGTTACGTCTTATACATTTAAAACATTTTTTGACTTCATTTTATAACAAGATGTACTCGTGCAATATCGAACGAATGTAATGCAACGTTTTTTAAAAATACGCAGATTTTTGTTCCACAATTAAAAACGTCAAATCACAATTTAACTACATAATTATCATATAATATCAAACTAAGGTTTCTGTTATTGGTAACATCAAGAATTTATAAGAATCGCAATAATCGAACTCATCATAATGTAGGTTTTTAAATGTGAGAAAGTGCTGTGATAAATAAGGCATTCCCCGGAAGAAGGACCCATAAGCAAGACATAGTGCTATTTTGAGAAAAGCCAAATTGAAAGTTTAATAATATCTCAACCCATCCTTGGCTTGGGTTTAAATTTGGATTTATTGGCAAGTAAAATGAAAAATATAACTTCTAAACATACGAAATCATTAATGTGATTTAGGACAGAATGCCATTTTGAGTTAATTCAAATTAGGTGATTTACAGTTAAGTGTTATGAGCCCTTTTTTCGAAGAACATTTTTACACCGGTACAATTGCAAGTTTTTTTTTTAAAACTTAGAATTCAATAATAAAATTTCTGTGTCTATTAAGGTTTTAACTATGTCAAAAAGAATATACAGTTGAAATGTCTAAATAAAAAATCAAACTGAAACTTGCTCTATAATCCAGGATACTTGATGTTAGTCTTCCTGAGGGATAAGGGAAAAACGCCCTTACATGTTTTCCTTGTTGGGCTTCACACCAACCACCCTGTAAACAGATATCAATATTTAAAATTTTTCTTTGCCAAACTTAAAACGGTATATAGCTCTCAACGTATATTTGATACCATAAATCATTCTTGTACTTCATTTGTACAGGGTGGTCCACGTAAGATGACCCACTATCTGATCTCAGAATCTGTAAGAGCTACAAAAAAAAGTTAGAGACAAAAGTTTCTTGACTTGACTTTAATTTTTTAGGTATTTAGTTTTTACGTATACAGGGTGTTTAGTTTTTTCTGGTCAAGTGCCAACTTTGTTATTTTAAATGGAACACCCTATATATGTTTACAAATTCGGATTTTACGTTTGATTCTAAGTAAATTTTAGTATAACTTGTTTATTGAAATTTTCAGTTATTTTCGAGATATTTTAATTTTTAAAATTTTTACAGCGAAATCAGTTATTTGCAAAATATCATGTATTTATGTTTCATATTGCTCAATTTCCAAAATAATTTAAGATTAGCTTGCCTATTAGATACTCAGTTCTTTGTTTCTAAACTAAACCAAAAGCAGCATTTAATTCCCTATAATTTTATTATAATATATCCTATACCTAAAATCAACTGTTTTGCAGATATTGGTATATTTCTTAAAGCCTGTAGCTTATTTTATTAAAATTATCAAGTGTTGGCAAAAGTTCGACTAAAATTAATAATATTTATTTGTGTTGGCCTATGATATATCTACCAAGTAATAATTAATATATATTACCCTTATAGTAATACCATTGGTAGTAGTTTTTTTCCAATTTTGTGAAAGTTAAACCTTAATATTTTAGTTATTATCCGTCCAACCGATATAATTTTTTGTGTGCGTGTTTCGATTGACTACTGACTGTGCAATAATATAAACATATTTACTGAAATCGCAAAATGACTAAACAAGCCGATTAAAAACTTATAATTTCTAATTGTAGTATTATTTTTGCTATTTTAGTTAGTGTTATTTAAAAATCTATAACTTTAAGAAATTTACTAACCTCTACAAAATTATTGATTTTCGATATAGGAATCATTATAATCGTTTAATAGAAATCCATTTTAAAAATTTATGATCTGTTGATACAAATTTAACACATTTGGCCTAATATAGCTTATTTTCGGTATATAGAAGTATTTTTGCAAACCATATTATAGAAATAACATTTGTGTGACGATAATTTCATAATGGATAAATTAGGTTTTTTACCATTTTTAAAGAATCGAATAATGCATGATTCAATTGTTTCAACGCGATGGACAAACTACTACCAATGGTATAAGGGTAATATATATTTATTATTACTTGGTAAATATATCATAAGCGAATACAAACAAATATTCCTAGTTTTAGTCGAACTTTTGCCAACACTTGATAATTTTAATAAAATAAGCTAAGAAATATACCAATATCTCCAAAACAGCTGATTTTAGGAATAGGATATATTGTAGCCAAATGATAAGGAATTAAATGCTGCTTTATATAAAATTTTTATATATAGGGTGTGTTATGGGCAGGAAATAGCAACAGGATGTAATAAATAGTTAGTTACAAAATTTCAGTTTTAGACTTCATTTTTTTAAGTAAATATTTTTATTGTGGAATTTTTGAGACCTTAATAAGCAATTAAATAATAATTAAACAAATAATACCTTATACCTTCTGTAAAGCCTCGCTAAAAGTAAAAGACAAATATATGGCTCGATGCCTGTTCGAGTGATTTTTTTTTCATTATTATTTTCCATGTTGTGGTTAGTGGAATTTTATGACGGATTTTCTTGATATATATTGCTAATCGTAGAGACTTGATATTGGATATATTTGTGTTAAACTTCGATTGGTTTTCTTTTAATTTCGAAAATTGTCTATTATGAAATGTGACAGCCAGCTGCTTGCCATATAAGTAAAATGTCAGGTCGCTGACATTCTTCTTTTTAGATTTCAGGCGGGATGACCGGTCATAAAGCCGTATTCCGGTGACGGACGACCGGGCGGTTGATAAGAAAGGGGTTAACCGTTTTATTGCGATGTCTCGAAGTGGCGTAGATTTCTGGGGAATTTTGTTTTTTTTTTAAGGATAGTTGGTCATGGAAATCATAAGTTTTTTATTAGCTTAGGAAGGGACAACGTTTCTTCTTCCCTTTTCTTTTGTTGACCGTCGTCAAGAGCACATGGGGATATAACCCCAGTTAAATTTCTTTTGGAAAATGCCACATGGGCAAATATAATTTCTGGGAACATCCCCTTTGGAATGTTTTTAGTAGTTTTTTGATGGTATACATTCCGTGGCTATGATGCCGATAAAAATGTGTTTTCTTCGGAGACGGAAAAACCCTTATTAATTTAAGGTAATCGAAAATTGTATAGATAAGATTTAGGGTTGTAAATTTGTAAATTCAAAATTAATTTAGTTAGTTCTAGTACTAAAGGATTCTACTTATATAGGGTATTTTCTTTTAGGGTTTTTTTGGATGGGCCTAAAACCTTTTAGGAGCCTAAACATTTTTTGGTTGGACTAAATTTTTGTATTGGACTAAATTCTTAATGTCGGATTAAACGTTTTAAGTTTGGGTTGAAGTACCTGAATTTATGGATTGGACACAGACGGGGGTTGGTTTAGTGTGAAGCCCTAAATTTCATTACGTTTTGATTGACCTTGAGACTGCTAGGTGTCAGTTTTGGAGCAAACTTCTTTATCCTGTCCACGTCCGGACAACAAGGTTCTGCAGGGAACTTGAGAACCTTCTTCATGGTTTCAACGCACCCAGAGGCAACTCCGATGGTTGCAGACAGCTAAGTGTAGCTTTAAAATTTTACCTACCCGTGGGCTTAACGACATCGATCCTTGCCAAGGGGCAATGTTTCCCTATTTTTAAATTATCTGATATGATACTAATTGTACCCCATAGAGGTCCTTTTATTTTGGAATGCCTTATTGGGGGATCAATGTTATGAACTTTACCGGTGGAGTCCTTCAGACACTTGATTTGCTATAATAATAATATAATCATTATGTTTTACCTTTTTAATAACCTTTTCTCTTGTGCGTTCGAACAAATGTAAAGTCCCGGTGACTGTAAACGTGGGCGGATTTTCGACAACACGCATGCGTACTACCAGGCCTCGTTGGTCCAAGCTGGACATTTAATTTTTGGTATTTTATAAAATTTTCATGTAACTAAATTTAAATATTGGAATCGATACGTGTAGTCAAGTAACTACATTTTTACTTGGATTTAAGTTTTAAGTGTACATACAGGGGAAGCATTTATTTTCGTCGGGTATTAGAGGGAGGTGGATTCTAGCATCGTTTTGGCCTAGTGGACCTATCGGGGTTGGGGTAGCTAAGCTGACCCAGGGCCGGTACTTGTGACTGTACCCTGTAGGAGCACAGTTGGATTTTTCGTGCAGGGGGTATAGTCACCGTCAAGCGTGCTAGTGTCCACAGCCACTCGGACCTTTTTGAAAGTAACCTTGTACATTCTTTTCTTTTCAGTAACTTTGTAAATTTTTTTCTATACCGTAACTTTAAAGCTTAACTTGGACCTTTGTCAAACCAAGATCTTTCTTGTAAATATATTTTACATTACGGCGGTCAACAGTTTTGATTCAAGTATGTTTGACCTAGCGGAAATTCCAGTTGACTGGTCTATGTGGTCACTATACCATTAAAGCACAGCTGACTTTATTGTGTGGTTATAGTGGCTGCCGTCAAACAAACTTGAATCAATTCTACTGGGTGAGGTTATCACTCATTAATTTCTGTAAATAACGTAAGTAACTCCATTTGTCTCAAAGGAGCTTGCATTTGATTTAAAAGAAAAAAGGACTTGTTATTTTATCCTAAATCTCATAAAGATTAAATGTATTGGCCTTAAACAATAATTTGGTTTTATTACCTAGTAATTTTTAATACCGGATTTGACATATCAGTTTTCTTTTCCTGGTTTTGTTTCAACACTATAGGCTAAACGGACCACCATCTAGAGCCTAAATTTTAGAAAGTAAAACTATGGTGGCGCCTCTCTAACTTTGACTAAATTACTGATTTTGACTATAAAAGCTAAACGCTCATCTGTCAGTAAAAGAACCTATACCTTGAGATTGAGCTAGCGTATGGAGGTGTTCTACAAGCAGCAGGATTTGGTCGATTAGGTGAGAGTTGTAAATAGATAACCTTCTCAGGGTGTACTTGGGTCACAGGTTGTTATCTGTATGATAACAGGTGTAGGGCGATTTATTTCTAGCAACATTTGGCAGCGTTGGCTTTGCGTTATAGTTTCTCTTTAAGGTGGGAAAGCGTTACACTGGCACCCAACATTTTAGGAGACAGCAGAAACCCACGCCAGCCATAACAGGTGTTCCATTTAAAAAAGTTGAGATATTGAAGTTTAAAAATTGACCAATTTGGACTAATATATTTAACACCCTGTATGCTGCTTTTGGTTTCGTTTAGAAAAAAAGAACTGAGTATCTAATGAGGAAGCTAATCTTAAATTATTTTAGAAATTGAGCAATATGAAACATAAATACATGATATTTTTCAAATGACTGATTTCGCTGTAAAAATTATAACAATTAAAATATCTCGAAAACTACTGAAAATTTCAATAAACATGTTATACCAAAATTTACTTAGAATGAACCGTAAAATCCGAATTTTTAAAAATATATAGGGTGTTCTATTTAAAATAAGAAAGTTGGTACTTGGCCAGAAAAAACTAAACACCCTGTATACCTAAAAGCTAAATGCCTAAGAAGTTAAAGCCACGGCAAGAAACTTTTGTCTTTAACTTTTTTTTGTAGCTCTTACAGATTCTGAGATCAGATAGTGGGTCATCTTATGTGGACCACCCTGTACGTGTTGCTGTATCTTAGTTACAGATTGTTTTGTTGTTGGTTTTTGTAAGAAAAGCTTATTTGAAGTTTCAGCCCAGTATCTGTATTTAACTACTACAAACGGTGCTGAGATCTGGCGACATTGCCTACAAATACAGATCAATATTGCCTTTATTCACATATTTGAAAAATCGATCAGAATTGACATATTGCTGTAAAATTCGGCGAGATAAAAAATTCGACGTGGCGGTCTATATAAGATGATCTGCGGGAAAAGGCTCATACACTCATGGGCCCCTTTTCCGGGTAATGCCTGAAATGTAAAACAATACGGTAACTATAAAAAAGTTTCTTTATTTAACTACACCAGAAGAGAGAGTAATGATATACATCGTGCTGTTTAAAAGCCCATTTAATTGGCAGATTTTTGATAATTTTGCTTTGAACAGCAGACTGTTAATGAGAAAAAGTACGAGATGGATATTATAAAATAATGAATATAATTTCATGAGATTTTTTACGCTGACACTAAAGTCAATAATTATGGAAGTAGAACTTATCAATTCTCTTTTAATCGCGGATAACTAAAATTCACGGAAAAACAAACTGTTAAAATAATTGTTTTGAAATTAATTTTTGTTTCCCAATAAATTTTAAACAGTACGTGATCTGCTTTTATTTCTCAACGGTCAATGCCTTACCGGAGCTAAACTTTTATGTTATATTGATTCCGTTAATTTAAAACTGCTTCAAAAACCAACCTTTCTTTTTTGGGAACTATAAATTAGTTAATAAGTTTATTTATAGTATATAGTAATACAAAAAAGGATTTTCTATTTAAAAAAAATACTGGACTTATTCTTAGGTTCTTAAGACAAACGGGAAAATTAATAATATTTGCGCATTTTTATAATAATATACCCGTGAGAAACATCCATACGTTTATATCATGAAGAGGAAATTAGTACAGGAATCGAATGAAAAGTTACAAATTATTAACCATTTAATTTATTTATTCTCTTATTAAAGTTAAAAAGCATTCTTAAATTTTTAGGTGGTATTATTAGTCCGGACAATCCTCCCGAACCAGGTAATCAGCATTTTTATAATATATCATTTTTCTGTCTTAAATAATTATGACAGTTTTATTACTTTAGGGCATAAAGGTCCCCGTCCACTTGACTATCCTAATAGCAATAATTTGCAAAGTAATTATTTTTTAAAAATATTTTGTCTTGTAATAATTTACAGTACAAGATTGGTTTCCCATATCTGACAATGAAACCATTTTGCACCAGTTCTTTTATTTCCCTATATCTGCAAAATTAATATGCATTCCTAAATTTTTAGATTCAAATGATCATGGTAAGCCGGATTTCATATCAGATAATGAGAACCTTTAATAAATTCTTTTTTTTTTTTGAAAAATATAAACCCTTTTAACTTTTTAGATCAAGCTCCATGTCCACCTGAAATCCCCTTCTGCAATAATTATCCAGGCAATCTTTTGTTAAAATTTGTTGTTGCTTTTTATCTTATACCATCTTGAACAAGTCCTTTTGTTCTTCTATACAATTTTTATGTCATATCTACATCCCCTAAAATTTGTTTTGTAGTCGGAAGTTTCATAAAATTTCTTTTCTTAATAAAAAAATTTTAACCTTTTCAGGTCCAATTCCATGCCCACCTGACAACCCATACTGCAATGGTAATCTTTTTTCTTAAATTTCCTATTGAAAAAAATTCCAGATAATCTTTTTTCTTATTTCTATTGTTGCCAAAATTTACGGTATTAGATTGGTTTACTATATTGCGGCTTCCATCTTAAACAAACTCAAAGTAATATACATTTAAATGCGAAAGAGTAATTTTGCTTTGAACAGCAGACTGGTAATGAGCAAAAGTAGATACTGGATGGATTTAATTAAAATAATGAATATAATTTCAGATTCTTCACTCCGATATATTAATGAATGAATTGTGCAAGAAAAACCTATCAAATTCCTTTTTACTCATAGGGGCAATTTGTTAATTTCTCGGAAAAATAAGCAGTTATAATAACTTTTAAGCAATTATTTTTTTTCTACAATTTTAAAACAGCACGTGATCTGCATGTATTTCTCCACGGTCAGTGCCTGACCGCAGCTAAACCTTTTATGCTGTATACCAAAAACAAATGCAATCATCGTGTTGGTTTTACTAATTTAAAGCTACTTCCAGAACGAACTTTTTTACCCGAACTATATAATACCAGAAGGGATATTCTATCTTAAAAAACCACCGGACCTCACAATTCTTATTGCAATTTGACAAATAATCTTTCATTTTAATATTTTGTCTTGCAGAAATTTACACTACTAAATTGGTTTCCCAATTATTACACATTCTTCAATTTTTAGATCCATCATATCCAAATTCATACCAGGTCATTGTAATATATTCTTTTTCTTCTTTTTTTAATATTAACCATTTTAACTATTCAGGTCAAGTTTTAATATATTCTTTTTCTTAATTAAAAAATATAAACACTTTTAACTTTTTAGGTCCACTTCCGTGTCCACCTG
Organism: Philopedon plagiatum; assembly: GCA_963971165.1. Classification (NCBI taxonomy): domain Eukaryota; kingdom Metazoa; phylum Arthropoda; class Insecta; order Coleoptera; family Curculionidae; genus Philopedon; species Philopedon plagiatum. The sequence goes on from OZ020189.1 coordinate 129,947,129, forward strand.
ATAATCCACACTGCAATGGTAATAATTTTTTTTAAATTCCTTGTTAATGAAATTTACAGTACTACGTTGGTCGAATTATCGTTGCTCTTCACCTTACACCACCTCGAACCAGTCCTTTTATTTCTTTGTAGCAATTATAAGTCATATCTACATTGCCTAAAATTTGTTCTATATAATACTTTACTTGTTCTAGACTCTCTCTTTCTTACTTTCGTCTATTTCGTGGTTTAAATTATGTCTGCTTATCCATTTAAAATATATTTCGTAGCTGTCTTAATTGTTTATTTCTACTTAGTTTTTGACTACATTTAATATAGCAACCCTCCACATGTACTCGTGCAATATCGAACGAATTTAAAGCAACATTTTTTAAAAATACTCTGATTTTTGTTCTACAAAATTAAAAGAGTCAAATTATAATTACATTATATATTATTATGTAATATCAAACTATGGATTCCCTTATTGGTAACAACAAGAATTTATAAGAATCAGAATAATCAAACTCATAATAATGTACATTTTTAAATGTGAAAGCACCCATAAGCATGACTGCTATTTTAAGAAAGACTAAATTAAAAGCTAAGTAATATCTGAGCATTCTTAAATTTTTGGATGGTGATATTAGTCCGGACATGCCTCTCGAACAAAATAATCAGCATTTTTATATATTATTTTCCTGACTTAAATAATTATAACAGTTTTAATACTCTAGGGCATAAAGGTCCCCGTCCAATTTGCAAAGTAATTTTTCTAAAAAATATTTAGTCTTGTAGAAATTTACAGTACAAGATAGGTGTCCCATATAGCAGCTTTCCATCTGAAACTATCTTGCACCATTTTTTTTTTATTTCCCTACATCTGCTGGTTAAAACTAATATGCATTCCAAAATTTTTAGATTCAAATGGTTATGGTGAGCCGAATATCATACCGGATAATTAGAAGCTTTAATATATTCTATTTTTAATTGAAAAAAAATGAACCATTTTAAATTTTTAGGTCTAGTTCCATGTCCACCTGATATCCCCTTCTGCAATAACTATCCAGGTAAGCCTTATTCTTTTTTTTTTGATTTGTTGTTAATGAAATTTACAGTACTAAATTGGTTTAGCATATCGTTGCTCTTTGTCTTACACCATCTTGAATCAGTCCTTGTATTCTTCTGTATAATTTATGTCATATCTACATCGCCTAAAATTTGTTTTGAAATCGGAAACTTTATTATATTCTTTTTCTTAATTAAAAAATATTAACAATTTTAACTTTTTAGGTCCAATTCCGTGTCCGCCTGACAACCCACACTGCAATGGTAATCTTTTTTCTTAAATTTCTTGTTGATAAAATTCAGAGCACTAAATTGGTCCAGTTATCGTTGGTCTTCATGTTACACCATCTCGAACCCTTTTATTTCTATGTGAAAATTTTAAGTAATATCTACATCGTATAAAATTTGTTTTGAAATCGGAAACTTTATTATATTCTTTTTCTTAATTAAAAAATATTAACAATTTTAACTTTTTAGGTCCAATTCCGTGTCCGCCTGACAACCCACACTGCAATGGTAATCTTTTTTTCTTAAATTTCTTCTTGATAAAATTCAGAGCATTAAATTGGTCTAATTATCGTTGCTCTTCATCTTACACCATCTCGAACCCTTTTATTTATATGTGAAAATTATAACTAATATCTACATCGCCCAAAATTTGTTTTGAAATCGGAAACTTTATTATATTCTTTTTCTTAATTAAAAAATATTAACAATTTTCACTTTTTAGGTCCAATTCCGTGTCCGCCTGACAACTCACACTGCAATGGTAATTTGTTTTTACTAAATTTCTTGTTGATAAAATTCAGGGCACTAAATTGGTCTAATTATCGTTGCTCTTCATCTTACACCATCTCGAACCCTTTTATTTCTATGTGAAAATTATAAGTAATATCCAGATCGCCTAAAATTTGTTTTGAAATCGGAAACTTTATTATATTCTTTTTCTTAATTAAAAAATATTAACAATTTTAACTTTTTAGGTCCAATTCCGTGTCCGCCTGACAACACACACTGCAATGGTAATCTTTTTTTCTTAAATTATTTGTTGATAAAATTCAGAGCACTAAATTGGTCTAATTATCGTTGCTCTTCATCTTACACCATCTCGAACCCTTTTATTTCTATGTGAAAATTATAAGTAATATCTACATCGCCTCAAGTTGGTTCAGTATAATACTATAACAGCGGGTTGCACAAAACTTTTAATCAAGTAGTAAATTTAATTGAAGTTTAGAGTCACCTTTGTCAACGAAGCTAACATTAAGTGCTGTCACACAAGTGTCTAATTAGTTTAATTCGTGACTAAATTGTTTGTGCAACAGGACGTAACTGTTTTAGACTCTCTCCCTTGCTCACCTTCGTCTATATTGTGATTTAAATTATGTCTGCTTATCCATTTAAAATATTTTTCGTAGCTGCCTAAATTGTTTATTTATAGTTGGTTTTTGACTTCGTTTAATATAGCAACACTCCACATGTACTCATAAAATATCGAACGAATGTAAAGAAATATTTTTTAAAAATACGCAGATTTTTGTTTTACAATTAAAAGCTCCAAATCACTATTTAATTATTCATTATCATATTACATCAAAATATGGTTACTGTTATTGGTAACATCAAGAATTTATGAGAATCACAATAATCAATCTCATAATAATATACATTTTTAAATGAGATAGAGTTCTGGAATAAATAAGGCATTCCCGGAAGAAGGACCCATAAGCAAGGCTGCTGTTTTGAGAAAAGCTAAACTAAAAGTTTAGTAATACCATCTGAATTCAACTTTGGGTTTAAATTTGGATTTATTGGCAAGTGAAATGAAAAATAACTGCTTAACGTCCGAAATAATTTATGCGATTTAATACGGAATGCCATTTTCAGTTAATACATATTAGGTGGAAATCAGACATAGTTTGTCTTTTGTTTCAAATAAACATATTAGGTGATTTACAGTTAAGTGTTATGAGCCCTTTTTTCGGAAAACAATAATTGTCTGAAGGTAGAGATGCAAGTTTACAAAAAAAATAGTATTCAATAATTTCTCTATTTATTAAGGTTTTACCTATGTCAAAAAAATGTACAATTGAAATGAAGAAATTAAAAATTTAACAGAAACTTCCTCTATAATCCAGGATATCCACTGTTGGTCTTCCTAAGGAATTAGTGAAAAAAAAACTTATATGTTTTCCTTGTTGGGCTTCACACCAACCACTTTGTAAACAGATATCAATATTAAAAATCCTTCTTTGCCAAACTTGAAACGGTATGAAGCTCTCAACGTATATTTGAGAGCATACATCATTCATGTAGGTACTTCATTTGTACGTATTGCTGTATCATAGATATAACTTGTTTTGATTTGGTTTTTGTAAGAAAAGTTTATTTGAAGTTTCAGCCCAGTTGCTGATTAAGGTTCTGTATTTAACTACTACAAACGGCGCTTAGTTCTGGCGACATTGTATACAAATACATATCAATATTGCCTTTCTTCACATGTTTGAAAAATCGACCAGTATTAACATACTGCTGTAACAATTTGGCGAGATAGAAGAATTCGCCGTAGCGGTCTATTTAAGATGATCTGTGTTTAATTGGCTGATTTTTGATAATCTTGCTTTGAACATCTAACGGTTAATGAGCAAAAGTACAAGATGGATATTATAAAATAATGAAAATTATTTCATGAGATTTTTTACGCTGACACTTAAATAAATTATGGAAGTAAAATTTATCAGCTCATTTTTAATCCCGGATAACTAAAATTCTCGGAAAAACAAGCTGTTAAAAAATTTCTTTAGCAATTAATTTTTGTTTCACAATAATTTTTAAACAGTACGTAATCTGCTTTTATTTCTCCACGGTCAATGCCTTACCGGAGCTAAACTTTTATGTTGTATTGATTCCGTTAATAAAGCTGCCTCCAAAACGAACCTTTCTTTTTTGCCTACTATAAATTAGTTAATAAGAATATTTATAGTATATAGTAATACAAAAAAGGATATTCTATTTAAAAAAAAATTACTGAACTTATTCTTAGGTTCTTAAGACAAACGGGAAAATTAATAATATTTACGCATTTTTATAATAATAATATACCCGTGAGAAATATCCATACGTTTATATCATGAAGAGGAAGTTACTACAGGAATCGAATGAAAAGTTACAAAGTATTAAATATTTAATTTATTTATTCTCTTATTAATTAAATCGAATTGAAATAATTTGCAGAGTAATCAATTTTGTTTAAATATTTACTCTTGTAATGATTTACAGTAAAAGATTGGTTTCCTATATCTGACAATGAAACTATTTTGCACCAGTTCTTTTATATCCCTATATCTGCTGGTTAAAATTAATATGCATTCCTAAATTTTTAGATTCAAATGGTCATGGTAAGCCGGATTTCACATCAGAAAATGAGAAACTTTAATTTATTCTTTCTTATTATTGAAAAATATTAACCATTTTAACTTTTTAGGTCAAGATCCATGCCCACCTGACAACCCCTTCTGCAATAATAATCCAGGTAATCTTTTTTTAAAATTTGTTCTTGATGAAATTTACAGTACTAAGTTGGTTTAACATATCATTGCTTTTTATCTTACACCATCTTGAACAAGCCCTTTTGTTCTTCTATACAATTTTTGAGTCATATCTACATCGCTTAAAATTTGTTTTGTAGTCGGAAATTTTATAACATTTCCTTTCTTAATTAAAACTTTTTAACCTTTTTAGGTCCAATTCCATGCCCACCTGACAACCCATACTGCAATGGTAATCTTTTTTCTTAAATTTCCTATTGAAAAATTCACTGTACTAAATTGATCCAACTATCGCTGCTCTTCATCTAACACTAACTCGAATCCTTTCATTTCTATGTGAAAATTATAAGTCATATCTACATCGCCTAAAATGTGTTCAATATAATGAGTACTCTAATTGTTTTAGACTCTCTTTCTTTCTCTCTTTCTTGCTTACTTTCGCCTATTTCGTGGTTTAAGTTACGTCTTCTTATACATTTAAAACATTTTTTGACTTCATTTTATAACAAGATGTACTCGTGTAATATCGAACGAATGTAATGCAATGTTTTTTAAATATACGCAGATTTTTGTTCCACAATTAAAAACGTCAAATCACAGTTTAACTACATAATTATCATATAATATCAAACTAAGGTTTCTGTTATTGGTAACATCAAGAATTTATAAGAATCGCAATAATCGAACTCATCATAATGTAGGTTTTTAAATGTGAGAAAGTGCTGTGATAAATAAGGCATTCCCCGGAAGAAGGACCCATACGCAAGACATAGTGCTATTCTGAGAAAAGCTAAATTAAAAGTTTAATAATATCTCAACTCATCCTTGGCTCGGGTTTAAATTTGGATTTATTGGCAAGTAAAAGGAAAAATATATCTTCGAAACATAGGGTAATTCCGGGGGAGATGGCGTAGAGGTTGAGATGGCGCAACACTATAATTCACTGACGGATAGACTTATGTCGATCTGGTGTCAGTATGCAATAATCATACTGTAGTCCACGCGGGCTCTCAGGTAAACTTTCGATTTTTCGAGTAAAAGAAGCGATTAAGCCCAAATATTTAATTTTGAGGCATTGAAAATTTCTCCAGTAGTGTAGATTATAACAGATTGGTAAGTTATTACATATAAATAATTGTTTGTATTAACATTTATTTGTCATGTATGCTTGTTTTTATTATTTTAACCTAAAATAATGGTTGTGCGTAGTTACCGATTTTAGTACTTCAGTGCGCCATCTCACCCGGCCACTTTGGATGAGATGGCGCATTTAAATTCGGGATAGATGGTGTCCATTGCCGACCAGATACAAAAGTCGTAGCGGATTTTCAAGGGGTAGTTGGACTAAAAATCAGATGGTTCAAGCCGTAGCTGCAGTAAATCAGATAGTTCCGAAGAAGAATGTTTCAGGGGATGCAACGAACCTTTCGCGATAACAAAAAAATAATGATTGATTAAAATGCATTCGATGTCTGTCCTGGTACCATGAAAATTGTTCAGACTATATCAAATTAGGTATGTGTTTTTTGTGCAAAGAATATTTTACTTAACAATAAAAAAACAATACTTATATTACTCAAAACTTGTTACGCCATCTCACCCGAAACGTCTGCGCCAACTCAACCGCAACTTTTGGGTTAGATGGTTTTTGTATGTTTTTGTTAAAATATTTTTCATAGTGTTTTAGACTTATTTGTTTTCAAATTAGATAATGAATATTTGTACCCAAATAACCAAATAATATAACTTTTATTTTTAAAATCATTTGTGATTTTTCCTAAAGTTTTTATGGCAATTATTAAAAAGGTGCGCCATCTCCCCCGGAATTACCCTACGAAATCATTAATGTGATTTAGGATAGAATTGCATTTTGAGTTAATTCATATTAGGTGATTCACAGTTAAGTGCTATGAGCCCTTTTTTCGAAGAACATTTTTACACCGGTACAATTGCAAGTTTTTTTTAAAAAACTTAGAATTCAATAATTTCTTCTTGTTTATTAAGGTTTTGACTATGTCAAAAATAATATACAGTTGAAATGTATAAATAAAAAATCAAACTGAAACTTGCTCTATAATCCAGGATATTTAATGTTAGTCTCCCTGAGGGATAAGGGAAAAACCCTTACATGTTTTCCTTGTTGGGCTTCACACCAACCATTTTGTAAACAGATATCAATATTTAAAATTCTTTTTTGCCAAATTTAAAACGCTATGTAATTCTCCACGTATATTTGAGAGCATAAATCATTCTTGTACTTCATTTGTACGTATTGCTGTATCTTAGTTACAGCTTGTTTTATTGTTGGTTTTTGTAAGAAAAGTGTATTTGAAGTTTCAGCCCAGTTTCTGATAAAGGTTCTGTATTTAACTACTACAAACGGTGCTGAGATCTGGCGACATTGCCTACAAATACAGATCAATATTGCCTCTATTCACAAGCTTGAAAAATCGATCAGTATTGACATATTGGTGTAAAATTAGGCGAGATAAAAGAATTCAACGTGGCGGTCTATTTAAGATGATCTGCGGAAAAAGGGCTCATACACTCGTGGGCCCCTTTTCCGGGTAATGCCTCAAATGTAAAACAATACGGTAACTATAAAAAAGTTTCTTTATTTAACTACACCAGAAGAGAGAGTATTGCTCTACATTGTGCTGTTTATAAGCAATAAGGCTCATGGAGACCGTCTAATTGGCAGATTTTTGATAATTTTGCTTTGAACAGCAGACTGTTAATGAGAAAAAGTACGAGATGGATATTATAAAATAATGAATGTAATTTCATGAGATTTTTTACGCTGATACTAAAGTCTATTATGGAAGTAGAACGTATCAATTCTCTTTTAATCGCGGATAAATAAAATTCACGGAAAAACAAGCTGTTAAAATAATTGTTTTGAAATTAATTTTTGTTTCCCAATAATTTTTAAACCGTACGTGATCTGCTTTTATTTCTCCACGGTCAGTGCCTTACCGGAGCTAAACTTTTATGTTGTATTGATTCCGTTAATTTAAAGCTGCTTCCAAAACGAACCTTTCTTTTTTGCGAACTATAAATTAGTTAATAAGTATATTTATAGTATATAGTAGTTCAAAAACGGACATTCGATTTAAAAAAAAATACTGGACTTATTCTTAGGTTCTTAAGACAAACGGGAAAATTAATAATATTTACGAATTTTTATAATAATATACCCGTGAGAAATATCCATACGTTTATATCATTATTCTTCTATACAATTTTTATGTCACATCTACAAACCCTAAAATTTGTTTTGTAGTCGGAAATTTTATAAAATTTCTTTTCTTAATTAAAATTTTTTAACCTTTTCAGGTCCAATTCCATGCCCACCTGACAACCCATACTGCAGTGGTAATCTGTTTTCTTAAATTTCCAATTGAAAAAATTCAGTGTACTAAATTGATCCAACTATCGTTGCTCTTCATCTTACACCATCTCGAACGCTTTCATTTCTATGTGAAAATTATAAGTCATATCTACATCGCCTAAAATGTGTTCAATATAATGGGTACTCTAATTGTTCTAGACTCTCTTTCTTTCTCTCTTTCTTGCTTACTTTCGCCTATTTCGTGGTTTAAGTTACGTCTTCTTATACATTTAAAACATTTTTTGACTTCACTTAATATAACAACACTCCACATATACACGTACAATATCGAACGAATGTAAAGCAACGTTTTTTAAAAATACGTAAATTTTTGTTCCACAATTAAAAACGTCAAATCACAATAATTTAACTACATAATTATCATATAATATCAAACTAAGGTTTCTGGTATTGGTAACATCAAGAATTTATAAGAATCGCAACAATCGAACTCATCATAATATAGGTTTTTAAATGTGAGAAAGTGCTGTGATAAATATGGTATTCCCCGGAAGAAGGACCCATAAGCAAGACATACTGCTATTTTGAGTAAAGCCAAATTAAAAGTTTAATAATATCTCAACTCATCCTTGGCTCGGGTTTAAATTTGGATTTATTGGCAAGTAAAATGAAAAATCTAACTTCTAAACATACGAAATCATTAATGTGATTTAGGACTGAATGTCATTTTTAGTTAATACATATTAGGTGATTTACAGTTAAGTGTTATGAGCCCTTTTTTCGAAGAACATTTTTACACAGGTACAAATGCAAGTTTTTTAATAAAACTTAGAATTCAATAATTTCTGTGTTTATTAAGGTTTTACTATGTTAAAAAGAATATACAGTTGAAATGTATAAATAAAAAATCAATCTGAAACTTGCCCTATAATCCAGGATATTTGATGTTAGTCTTCCTGAGGGATAAGGGAAAAAAACCCTTACATGTTTTCCTTGTTGGGATTCACACCAACCACTTTGTAAACAGATATCAATATTTAAAATTCTTCTTTGCCAAATTTAAAACGGTATCTAGCTCTCAACGTAAAACCTAAGAATAAGTCCAGTATTAAAAAAAAATTTTCCTTTTTGTATTATTATATAGGGTAATTCCGGGGGAGATGGCGTAGAGGTTGAGATGGCGCAACACTATAATTCACTGACGGATAGCCTTATGTCGATCTGGTGTCAGTATGCAATAATCATTCTGTAATGCACGGGGGCTCTCAGGTAAACTTTAGATTTTTCGAGTAAAAGAAGCGATTAAGCCCAAATATTTAATTTTGAGGCATTGAAAATTTCTCCAGTAGTGTAGATTATAACAGATTGGTAAGAACTTACATATAAATAATTGTTTGTATTAACATTTATTTGTCATGTATGCTTGTTTTTATTATTTTAACCTAAAATAATGGTTGTGCATAGTTACCGATTTTCGTAATTCAGTGCGCCATCTCACCCGGCCATTTTGGATGAGATGGCGCATTTAAATTCGGGATAGATGGTGTCCATTGCCGACCAGATACAAAAGTCGTAGCGGATTTTCAAGGGGTAGTTGGACTAAAAATCAGATGGTTCAAGCCGTAGCTGCAGTAAATCAGATAGTTCCGAAGAAGAATGTTGCAGGGGATGCAACGAACCTTACGCGATAACAAAAAAACTAATGATTGGTTAAAATGTATTCGATGTCTGTCCTGGTACCATGAAACTTGTTCAGACTATATCAAATTAAGTATGTGTTTTTTGTGCAAAGAATATTTTACTTAACAATAAAAAAACAATAATTATATTACTCAAAACTTGTTACGCCATCTCACCCGAAACGTCTGCGCCAACTCAACCGCAACTTTTGGGTTATATGGTTTTTGTATGTTTTTGTTGAAATATTTTTCATAGTGTTTTAAACTTATTTGTTTTCAAATTAGATAATGAGTATTTGTACCCAAATAACCAAATAACAAAACTTTTATTTTTAAAATCATTTGTGATTTTTCCTAAAGTTTTTACGGCAGTGCGCCATCTCCCCCGGAATTACCATACTATAATATACTGATTAACTATTCGTGTTATTTTTCTGATCGTTACTTGGATATAAGTTTATATATATATATATATATATATATATATATATATATATATATATATATATATATATATATATATATATATATATATAACACTAATGGTTAATCAGTATATTATAGTATATAATAATACAAAAAGGATCCTTTTTTTTAAATACTGGACTTATTCTTAGGTTTTTAAATAAAACGGAAAAATGAATAATACATATGTATTATTCTCTGCAATATCTTCATATTTCATAGTATACGACAAATATAAGTTTATGATGGCGCCAGTTAGCAATTGAAATGGACTAAAGAATTATAAATTAATTTCTTTTTTATTTATTCTGTTATTTACTTATCTATCCGTTCGATTTTAATTAAAACAAATTCCTAAATATCTAGACTGGGATGACGATGGCAAGCACGCCATAAGTGACATACCAGGCAATCAGATATTTTAATATACTCTTTTTCTTACTTAAATAGTTTTAAACATCTTAAACTTACCAAAGGTCCTTCTCCACCGTACAACCCGTACTGCAACTGGCCAGATAATATTTTTCATAATTCTATTGTTGCCAAAATTTACGGTATTAGATTGGTTTACTATATTGCGGCTTCCATCTTTAACAAACTCATAATAATATACATTTAAATGCAAAAGAGTAATTTTGCTTTGAACAGCAGACTGGTAATGAGCAAAAGTACTGGATGGATTTAATTAAAATAATGAATATAATTTCAGATTCTTTACTCGGATATATTAATGAATGAATAGTGCAAGTAAAACTTATAAAATTCCTTTTTAATCACAGGGGCTATTTGTTAATTTCTCTGAAAAATAAGCAGTTAAAATAACTTTTAAGCAATTATCTTTTTTCTACAATGTTAAAACAGCACGTGATCTGCATGTATTTCTCCACGGTCAGTGCCTGACCGGAGCTAAACCTTTATGTTGTATACCAAAAACAAATGCAATCATCGTGTTGGTTTTACTAATTTAAAGCTACTTCCAGAATGAACTTTTTTACCCGAACTATATAATACCAGAGAGGATATTCTATCTTAAAAACTACCGGACTTCACAAATCTTATTTCAATTTGACAAATTATCTTTCATTGTAATATTTTGACTTGCAGAAATTTACATTTTTACAATTATATTTTTAGATCCATCAACCGGCATTCATACCAGGTTATTGTAATATATTCTTTTTCTTTTTTTTTAATATTAACCATTTTAACTATTCAGGTCAAGTTTTAATATATTCTTTTTCTTAATTAAAAAATATAAACACTTTTAACTTTTTAGGTCCAGTTCCGTGTCCACCCGATAATCCACACTGCAATGGTAATAATTTTTTTTAAATTCCTTGTTAATGAAATTTGCAGTATTACATTGGTCGAATTATCGTTGCTCTTCTCCTTACACCACCTCGAACCCGTCCATTTATTTCTATGTAGCAACTATAAGTCATATCTACATTGCCTAAAATTTGTTCTATATAATACTTTACTTGTTTTAGACCCTCTCTTTCTTACTTTCGTCTATTTCGTGGTTTAAATTATGTCTGCTTATCCATTTAAAATATATTTCGTAGCTGTCTTAGTTGTTTATTTGTACTTAGTTTTTGACTCCGTTTAATATAGCAACCCTTCACATCAGTCCACATGTACTGGTGCAATATCGAATGAATTTAAAGCAACATTTTTTAAAAATTCTCTGAGTTTTGTTCTACAAAATTAAAAGAGTTAAATTATAATTACATTATAGGTGTATTTTTATATATCAAACTATGGATTCTCTTATTGGTAACATCAAGAATTTATTAGAATCACAATAATAAATCTCATAATAAGGTACATTTTTAAATGTGAAAGAGTGCTGGGATAAATAAAGCATTCCCCGGAAAAAGGACCCATGACTGCTATTTTGAGAAAAGCTAAATTAAAAGTTAAGTAATATCTGAGCATTCTTAAATTTTTGAATGGTGATATTAGTCAGGACATGCCTCCCGAACAAGGTAATCAGCATTTTTATATATTATTTTTCTGACCTAAATAATTATAACAGTTTTAATACTCTAGGGCCTAAAGTTCCCCGTCCACTTGACAATCCTTATTGCAAGTTGCAAAGTAATTTTTCTAAAAAATATTTAGTCTCGTAGAAATTTACAGTACAAGACTGGTGTCCCATATAGCAGCTTTCCATCTGAAACTATCTTGCAGCATTATTTTTTATTTCCCTACATCTGCTGGTTAAAACTAATACGCATTCCAAAATTTTTAGATTCAAATGGTTATGGTAAGCCGAATATCATACCGGATAATTAGAAACTTTAAAATATTCTTTTTTTAATTGAAAAATATTAACCATTATAAATTTTTAGGTCTAGTTCCATGTCCACCTGATAACCCCGTCTGCAATAACTATCCAGGTAATTTTTATTCTTTTTTTTAATTTGTTGTTAATGAAATTTCCAGTACTAAATTGGTTTAACATATCGTTGCTCTTTGTCTTACACCATCTTGAATCAGTCCTTTTATTCTTCTCTATAATTTATAAGTCATATCTACATCGCCTAAAATTTGTTTTGAAATCGGAAACTTTATTATATTCCTTTTCTTAATTACAAAATATTAACAATTTTAACTTTTTAGGTCCAACTCCGTGTCCGCCTGACAACCCACACTGCAATGGTAATCTTTTTTTCTTAAATTTCTTGTTGATAAAATTCAGAGCACCAAATTGGTCTAATTATCGCTGCTCTTCATCTTACACCATCTCGAACCCTTTTATTTCTATGTGAAAATTATAAGTAATATCTACATCGCCTAAAATTTGTTTTGAAATCGGAAACTTTATTATATTCTTTTTCTTAATTAAAAAATATTAACAATTTTAACTTTTTAGGTCCAATTCCGTGTCCGCCTGACAACCCACACTGCAATGGTAATCTTTTTTTCTTAAATTTCTTCTTGATAAAATTCAGAGCACTAAATTGGTCTAATTATCGTTGCTCTTCATCTTACACCATCTCGAACCCTTTTATTTCTATGTGAAAATTATAAGTAATATCTACATCGCCTAAAATTGGTTCAGTATAACATTATAACAGCGGGTTGCACAAAACTTTCAATCAAGTAGTAAATTTAATTGACGTTTAGAGTCACCTTTGTCAATGAAGCTAACATTAAGTGCTGTCACATTACAAGTGTCTAATTAGTTTAATTCCTGATTAAATTGTTTGTGCAACCGGACGTAACTGTTTTAGACTCTCTCTCTCTCTTGCTCGCCTTCGTCTATATTGTGATTTAAATTATGTCTGCTTATCCATTTAAAATATTTCTCGTAGCTGCCTAAATTGTTTATTTATAGTTGGTTTTTGACTCCGTTTAATATAACAACACCCCACATGTACTCATAAAATATCGAACGAATGTAAAGAAATATTTTTGAAAAATACGCAGATTTTTGTTTTACAATTAAAAGCGCCAAATCACTAGTTAATTTTTCATTGTTATACAGGGTGTCTGGAAAAGGTCTGTACAAAACGCTACCACGTATTTATGAGACTAAAATAAGACGATTTAACCCAACTTACCGATATCCAAAAGTGTTTCGTTAGGGCGCTAACAACGAAGCAATCACAGTCAATAAAAGTCTTACCTTCTTTGAGTTCTGATTGAATTTATCGGAACAAAAAATTGTTTTGAAGTGATAAGTTCATTTGTCAATCATCCTCGGGATTTTCTCGACAAGACGGCAAAACCTTTAAATCATTGTTGCACTGTTTACTTAAGGCGCATAAAATCAAATTTTTTTTTCTGCCTAAACCATGACAGGTAGCGAAATCGATCAGGAGACAAAAAATGTTTCAAATAAGCATGTATATCTGTTAAAAGAGTTTTAAAGGTATTGGCCAAACAGGTAAAAAAATATTACCTTTTTTGCTTGCCAATGATTAACTTTTGACGACTTACGTAACACTCACGAGGAAAAAAATCTTTCAAAAATTCACTATTTCAAGTAAAGACTCACATTCCAAATTTCATCCAAATTGCTAAAGGCAATAGTTTTTCATTAAAAATAATAATTTTTAAAATAAAATCTTTGATGTTCGTTAGCGCCTTAACGAAACACTTTTGGATATAGGTAAGTTGGATTAAATCGTCTTATTTTAGTCTAAGGAATACCTGGTAGCTTTTTGTACAGACCTTTTACAGACACCCTATATAACATCAAAATATGGTTTCTGTTATTGGTAACATCAAGAATTTATAAGAATCACAATAATCAATCTCATAATAATATACATTTTTAAATGTGATAGAGTCCTGGAATAAATAAGGCATTCCCCGGAAGAAGGACCCATAAGCAAGGCTGCTGGTTTGAAAAAAGCTAAATTAAAAGTTTTTTAATGTCTGATTCAACTTTGGGTTTAAATTTGGATTTATTGGCAAGTGAAATGAAAAATAACTGCTTAACATCCGAAATAATTTATGTGAGATAATACGGAATGCCATTTCCCGTTAATACATATTAGGTGATTTACTGTTAAGTGTTATGAGCCCTTTTTCCGGATAACAATTGTCTAAAGGTAGAAATGCAAGTTTACAAAAAAAATAGGATTCAATAATTTCTCTATTTATTAAGTTTTTACCTATGTCAAAAAAATGTACAATTGAAATGAAGAAAATAAAAATTAAACAGAAACTTCCTCTATAATCCAGGATATCCACTGTTGGTCTTCCTAAGGAATTAATGAAAAAAAAAACTTACATGTTTTCCTTGTTGGGCTTCACACCAACCACTTTGTAAACAGATATCAATATCCAAAATCCTTCTTTGCCAAACTTGAAACGGTATGTAGCTCTCAACGTATATTTGAGAGTATAAATCATTCGTGGAGGTACTTCATTTGTACGTTATTGCTGTATCATAGGTACAGCTTGTTTTGTTTTTGGATTTTGTAAGAAAAGTTTATTTGAAGTTTCAGCCCAGTTTCTGATTAAGGTTCTGTATTTAACTGCTACAAACGGCACTGAGTTCTGGCGACATTATATACAAATACTGATCAATATTGCCTTTATTCACATGTTTGAAAAATCGACCAGTATTGACATATTGCTGTAACAATTTGGCGAGTTAAAGGAATTCGCCGCGGCGGTCTATTTAAGATAATCTGTGGTTAATTGGCTGTTTTTTGATAATATTCCTTTGAACAGCTAACGGTTAATGAGCAGAAGTACAAGATGGATATTATAAAATAATGAAAATAATTTCATGAGATTTTTTACGCTGACACTTAAACAAATTATGGAAGTAAAACTTATCAGCTCATTTTTAATCACGGATAACTAAAATTCTCGGAAAAATAAGCTGCTAAAAAATTTCTTTAGCAATTAATTTTTGTTTCACAATAATTTTTAAACAGCAAGTGATCTGCTTTATTTCTCCACAGTCCATGATTTACCGGAGCTAAACTTTTATGCTGTATTGATTCCGTTAATTTAAAGCTGCTTCCAAAATGAACCTTTCTTTTTTGCGAACTATAATATTGTTAATAAGTATATAGTATATAGTAATACAAATAAGAATATTCTATTTTAAAAAAAATACTGAACTTATTCTTAGGTTTTTAAGAGAAACGGGAAAATGAATAATATATACGCATTTTTATAATAATATACACATGAGAAATATCCATACGTTTATATCATGAAGAGGAAGTTAGTACAGGAATGGAATGAAGAGTTACAAATTATTAACTATTTAGTTTATTTATTCTCTTATTAAAAGTAAAAAGCATTCTTAAATTTTTAGGTGGTGTTATTATTAGTTCGGACATGCCTTCCGAACCTCGTAATCAGCATTTTTATATATTATTTTTCTGTCTTAAATAATTATGACAGTTTTAATACTTTGGGGCATAAAGGTCCTCGTCCACTTGACAATTTGAATTGAAATAATTTGCAAAGCATTAATTTTTTTTTTAAATATTTAGTCTTGTAATGATTTACAGTACAAGATTGGTTTCCCATATCTGACAATGAAACTATTTTGCACCAGTTCTTTATATCCCTATATGTGTTGGTTAAAATTAATATGCATTCCTAAAGATTTAGATTCAAATTTTCATGGTAACCCGGATTTCACATCAGATAATGAGAAACTTTTATTTATTCTTTCTTTTTATTGAATAATATTAACCATTTTAACTTTTTAGATCAAGATCCATGTCCACCTGACAACCCCTTCTGCAATAATAATCCAGGTAATCTTTTTTTAAAATTTGCTATTGATGAAATTTACAGTACTAAGTTGGTTTAACATATCATTGGTTTTTATCTCACACCATCTTGAACAAGTTCTTTTGTTCATCTATACAATTTTTGAGTCATATCTACATCGCTTCTAATTTCTTTTGTTGTCGGAAATTTTATAATATTTCCTTTCTTAATTAAAACATTTTAACCTTTTTAGGTCCAATTCCATGCCCACCTGACAACCCATACTGCAATGGTAAACTTTTTTCTTAAATTTCCTACTGAAAAAATTCACTGTACTAAATTGATCCAACTATCGCTGCTCTTCATCTTACCGCATCTCGAACCCTTGCATTTCTTATATGAAAATTATAAGTCATATCTACGTCGCCTAAAATGTGTTCAAAATAATGGGTACTCTAATTGTTTTAGACTCTCTTCCTTTCTCTCTTTCTTGCTTACTTTCGCCTATTTCGTGGTTTAAGTTACGTTTTCTTATCCATTTAAAACATTTTTTGACTTCACTTAATATAACAACGACAACACTCCACATATACACGTAAAATATCGAACGAATGTAGAGCAACGTTTTTTAAAAATACGCAGATTTTTGTTCCACAATTAAAAACGTCAAATCACAATTTAACCACATATTATTATATAGGTATAAAATCAAACTAAGGTTTCTGTTATTGGTAACATCAAGAATTTATAAGAATCGCAATAATCGAACTCATCATAATGTAGGTTTTTAAATGTGAAAAAGTGCTGTGATAAATAAGACATTCCCCGGAAGAAGGACCCATAAGCAAGACATACTGCTATTTTGAGAAAAGCCAAATTAAAAGTTTAATAATATCTCAACTCATCCTTGGCTCGCGTTTAAATTTGGATTTGTTGGCAAGTAAAATGAAAAATCTAACTTCTAAACATCCGAAATCATTAAGGTGATTTAGGACATCAGAAAGCCATTTTTAGTTAATACATATTAGGTGATTTACAGTTAAGTGTTATGAGCCCTTTTTTCGAAGAACATTTTTACACCGGTACAATTGCAAGTTTTTTTAACAAACTTAGAATTCAATAATTTCTATGTTTATTAAGGTTTCAACTACGTCAAAAAGAATATACAGTTGAAATGTATAAGTGAAAAGTCAAACTGAAACTTGCTCTATAATCCAGGATACTTGATGTTAGTCTTCCTGAGGGATAAGGGAAAAACTCTTACATGTTTTCCTTGTTGGTCTTCACACCAACAAACAGATATCAATATTTAAAATTTTTCTTTGCCAAATTTAAAACGGTATGTAGCTCTCAACGGATATTTGATAGCATAAATCATTCTTGTACTTCATTTGTACGTGTAGCTTTATCTTAGTTACAGCTTGTTTTGTTGTTGGTTTTTGTAAGAAAAGTTTATTTGAAGTTTCAGTCCAGTTTCTGTATTTAACTTCTACAAACTGTTCTGAGATCTGGCGAAATTGCCCACAAATGAAGATCAATATTGCCTCTATTCACATGTGTGAAAAATCGATCAGTATTGACATATTGCTGTAAAATTTGGCGAGATAAAAGAATTCGACGTGGCGGTCTAGGTATGATGATCTGCGGTAATAGGGCGCATACACTCATTGGCCCCTTTTCCGGGTAATGCCTCAAATGTAAAACAATACGGTAACTATAAAAAAGTTTCTTTATTTAACTACACCAGACGATAGAGTATTGATATACATTGTGCTGTTTATAAGCAACAAGGCTCGTGGAGTCCATTTAATTGGCTGATTTTTGATAATTTCGCTTTGAACAGCAGACTGTTAATGAGCAAAAGTACAAGATGGATATTATAAAATAATGAATATAATTTCATGAGATTTTTTACGCTGACACTAAAGTCAATTATGGAAGTAAAACTTATCAATTCTTTTTTAATCGCGTATAACTAAAATTCACGGAAAAGCAAGCTGTTAAAATAATATTTTTGAAATTAATTTTTGTTTCCCAATAATTTTTAAACAGTACTTGATCTGCTTTTATTTCTCCACGGTCAATGCCTTACCGGAGCTAAACTTTTATTTTGTATGATTCCGTTAATTTAAAGCTGCTTCCAAAACGAACCTTTCTTTTTTGCGAACTATAAATTAGTTAATAAGTATATTTATAGTATATAGTAATACAAAAAAGATTTTCTATTTAAAAAAAATACTGGACTTATTCTTAGGTTCTTAAGACAAACGGGAAAATGAATAATATTTACGCATTTTTGTAATGATATTCCCGTGAGAAATATCCATACGTTTATATCATTATTCTTCTATACAATTTTTATGTCATATCTACAACCCCTAAAATTTGTTTTGTAGTCGGAAATTTTATAAAATTTCTTTTCTTAATTAAAAACTTTTAACCTTTTCAGGTCCAATTCCATGCCCACCTGACAACCCATACTGCAGTGGTAATCTGTTTTCTTAAATTTTATAACATGTACTCGTGCAATGTCGAACGAATATAATGCAACGTTATTTAGAAATACGCAGATTTTTGTTCCACAATTAAAAATGTCAAATCACAATTTAACTACATATTATTATATAATATCAAACTAAGTTTTCTGGTATTGGTAACCGCAAGAATTTATAAGAATCGCAATAATCGAACTCATCATAATGTAGGTTTTTAAATGTGAAAAAGTGCTGTGATAAATAAGGCATTCCCCGGAAGAAGGACCCATAAGCAAGACATACTGCTATTTTGAGAAAGGCCAAATGAAAAGTTTAATAATATCTCAACTCATCCTTGGCTCGGGTTTAATTTGGATATATTGGCAAGTAAAATGAAAAATCTAACTTCTAAACATACGAAATCATTAATGTGATTTAGGACAGAATGCCATTTTTATTTAATACATATTACGTGATTTACAGTCAAGTGTTATGAGCCCTTTTTTCGAAGAACATTTTTACACCGGTACAATTGAAATTTTTTTAAAAATCTTAGAATTCAATAATTTCTGTGTTTATTAAGGTTTTAACTATGTCAAAAAGAATATACAGTTGAAATGTATAAATAAAAAATCAATCTGAAACTTGCTCTATAATCCAGGATATTTGTTGTTAGTCTACCTGAGGGATAAGGGAAAAAACCCTTACATGTTTTCCTTGTTGGGCTTCACACCAACCACCCTGTAAACAGATATCAATATTTAAAATTCTTCTTTGCCAAATTAAAAACGGTATGTAGCACTCAACGTATATTTGATAGCATAAATCATTCTTGTACTTCATTTGTACGTATTGCTTTATCTTAGTTACAGCTTGTTTTATTGTTGGTTTTTGTAAGAAAAGTTTATTTGAAGTTTCAGCCCAGTTTCTGATAAAGGTTCTGTATTTAACTACTACAAACGGTGCTGAGATCTGGCGACATTGCCTACAAATACAGATCAATATTGCCTCTATCCACATGCTTGAAAAATCGATCAGTATTGACATATTGCTGTAAAATTAGGCGAGATAAAAGAATTCAACGTGGAGGTCTATTTAAGACGATCTGCGGAAAAAGGGCTCATACACTCATGGGCCCTTTTTCCGGGTAATGCCTCGAATGTAAAACAATACGGTAACTATAAAAAAGTTTCTTTATTTAACTACACCAGACGATAGAGTATTGATATACATTGTGCTGTTTATAAGCAACAAGGTTCGTGGATCCCATTTAATTGGCAGATTTTTGATAATTTTGCTTTGAACAGCAGACTGTTAATGAGAAAAAGTACGAGATGGATATTATAAAATAACGAATATAGTTTCATGAGATTTTTTACGCTGACACTAAAGTCAATTATGCAAGTAGAACTTAACAATTCTCTTTTAATCGCGGATAACTAAAATTCACGGAAAAACAAGCTGTTAAAATAATTGTTCTGAAATAAATTTTTGTTTCCCAGTAATTTTTAAACAGTACGTGATGTGCTTTTATTTCTCCACGGTCAATGCCTTACCGCAGCTAAACTTTTACCTATGTTGTATTGATTCCGTCAATTTAAAGCTGCTTCCAAAACGAACCTTTCTTTTTGCGAACTATAAATTAGTTAATAAGTATATTTATAGTATATAGTAATACAAAAACGGATATTCTATTTAAAAAAAAATACTGGACTTATTCTTAGGTTCTTAAGACAAACGGGAAAATTAATAATATTTACGCATTTTTATAATAATATACCCGTGAGAAATATTCATACGTTTATATCATGAAGAGGAAGTTAGCACAGGTAACGAATGAAAAGTTACAAATTATTAACCATTTAATTTATTTATTCTCTTATTAAGGTTAAAAAGCATTCTTAAATTTTTAGGTGGTGTTATTATTAGTCCGGACATGCCTCCCGAACCAGGTAATCAGCATTTTTATATATTATTTTTCTGTCTTAAATAATTATGACAGTTTTAATACCTTAGGGCATAAAGGTCCCCGTCCACTTGACTATCCTAATAGCAATAATAAGTAATTATTTTTTAAAAATATTTTGTCTTGTAATAATTTACAGTACAGGATTGGTTTCCCATATCTGACAATGAAACCATTTTGCACCAGTCTTTTTATTTCCCTATATCTGGAACATTAATATGCATTCCTAAATTTTTAGATTCAAATTATCATGGTAAGCCGGATTTCATATCAGATAATGAGAAACCTTAATAAATTCTTTTTATTTTGAAAAATATTAACCATTTTAACTTTTTAGATCAAGTTCCATGTCCACCTGAAAACCCCTGCTGCAATAATTATCCAGATAATCTTTTTTTGAAATTTGTTGTTGCTTTTTAACTTACACCATCTTGAGCAAGTCCTTTTGTTCTTCTATACAATTTTTATGTCATATTTACATCCCCTAAAATTTGTTTTGTGGTCGGAAATTTTATAAAATTTCTTTTCTTAATTAAAAAATTTTAACCTTTTCAGGTCCAATTCCATGCCAACCTGACAACCCATACTGCAATGGTAATCTTTTTTCTTAAATTTCCTATTGAAAAAATTCACTGTACTAAATTGATCCAACTATCGCTGCTCTTCATCTTACACCATCTCGAACCCTTTCATTTCTATGTGAAAATTATAAGTCATATTATCTACATCGCCTAAAATGTGTTCAATATAATGGGTACTCTAATTGTTTTAGACTTATTTCTTTCTCTCTTTCTTGCTTACTTTCGCCTATTTCGTGGTTTAAGTTACGCCTTCTTATACATTTAAAACATTTTTTGACTTCATTTTATAACAACATGTACTCGTGCAATATCGAACGATTGTAATGCAACGTTTTTTAAAAATACGCAGATTTTTGTTCCACAATTAAAAACGTCAAATCTCAATTTAACTACATAATTATCATATAATATCAAAATAAGGTTTCTGTTATTCGTAACATCAAGAATTTATAAGAATCGCAATAATCGAACTCATCATTATGTAGGTTTATAAATGTGAAAAAGTGCTGTGATAAATATGTAAAACAATACGGTAACTATAAATAAGTTTCTTTAGTTAATGACACCAGACGATAGAGTATTGATATACATACATTGTGCTGTTTATTAGCAACAAAGCTCGTGGAGCCCATTTAATTGGCTGATTTTCGATAATTTTGCTTTGAACAGCAGACTGTTAATGAGCAAAAGTACAAGATGGATATTATAAAATAATGAATATAATTTCATGAGATTTTTTACGCTGACACTAAAGTCAATTATGGAGGTAAGACTAATCAATTCTCTTTTAATCGCGTATAACTAAAATTCACGGAAAAGCAAGCTGTTGAAATAATTTTTTTGAAATTAATTTTTGTTTCCCAATAATTTTTAAACAGTACGTGATCTGCTTTTATTTCTCCACGATCAATGCCTTACCGGAGCTAAACTTTTATGTTGTATGATTCCGTTAATTTAAAGCTGCTTCCAAAACGAACCTTTCTTTTTTGCGAACTATAAATTAGTTAATATAATAATACAAAAAAGATATTCTATTTAAAAAAAATACTGGACTTATTCTTAGGTTATTAATACAAACGGGAAAATGAATAATATTTACGCATTTTTATAATAATATACCCGTGAGAAATATCCATACGTTTATATCATTATTCTTCTATACAATTTTTATGCCATATCTACAACCCCTAAAATTTGTTTTGTAGTCGGAAATTTAATAAAATTTCTTTTCTTAATTAAAAAAT
Source organism: Philopedon plagiatum (assembly GCA_963971165.1). Classification (NCBI taxonomy): domain Eukaryota; kingdom Metazoa; phylum Arthropoda; class Insecta; order Coleoptera; family Curculionidae; genus Philopedon; species Philopedon plagiatum. Next base: position 129,969,682 of record OZ020189.1, read on the forward strand.
TTTAACCTTTTCAGGTCCAATTCCATGCCCACCTGACAACCCATACTGCAGTGGTAATCTGTTTTCTTAAATTTCCTATTTAAAAAATTCAGTGTACTAAATTGATCCAACTATCGTTGCTCTTCATCTTACACCATCTCGAACGCTTTCATTTCTATGTGAAAATTATAAGTCATATCTACATCGCCTAAAATGTGTTCAATATAATGGGTACTCTAATTGTTTTAGACTCTCTTTCTTTCTCTCTTTCTTGCTTACTTTCGCCTATTTCGTGGTTTAAGTTACGTCTTCTTATACATTTAAAACGTTTTTTGACTTCACTTAATATAACAACACTCCACATATACACGTACAATATCGAACGAATGTAAAGCAAGGTTTTTTAAAAATACGCAGATTTTGGTTCCACAATTAAAAACGTCAAATCACAATTTAACTACATATTATTATATAATATCAAACTAAGGTTTCTGTTATTGGTAACATACATTATCATGGTAAGCCGGATTTCATATAAGATAATGAGAAACTTGAATAAATTCTTTTTTTTTTTTGAAAAATATTAACGATTTTAACTTTTTGGATCAAGTTCCATGTCCACCTGAAAACCCCTTCTGCAATAATTATCCAGGTAATTTTTTTTAAATTTGTTGTTGAAAAATCGCAGAGGAAGCTTTGAACTCAGAGTTCAAAACTGCCTCTGCAGTAGTTAAGTTTAGAATTTCAACAATAAAACTAATAGTTAATCAGTATATTATAGTATATAATAATACAAAAAGGTACATATTATTTTTTTAAATACTGGACTTATTCTTGGGTTTTTAAGTAAGACGGAAAAATGAATAATACATATATATTTTATACTAATATACATATGAGAAATATCCATACGTTTATGTCATGAAGAACTGGATTATGGAATGGATTAAATAATACAAACTATTTACTATTTTAGTTATTTATGCTCTGATTAAAATTAAAAATCATCATTAAATTTTTAGATGGTGGTATTAGTCCGGACATGCCTCCCGAACAAAGTAATCAGCATTTTTATGGATTATTTTTCTGACTTAAATAGTTATGACCATTTTAATACTTAAGGTCATAAAGGTCCCCGTCCACTTAACAATCCTTATTGCATTTTGCAAAGTAATCTCTCATTTGAATATTTAGTCTTGCAGTTTACAATACTAGATTGATTGGCCATATCGCAACTCACCACCCGAAACTCTCTTGCACCAGATTTTATTTCCCTACATCAGCTAATTAAAATTAATGCGCATTATTAGATTTTTAGATCCAAGTGGTAGCAACAAACCGGATTTTTTACCAGATCAACAGAAATTTTAATATATTCTTCTTCATAATTAAAAAATATTAACAATTTAAATATTTTAGGTCGATGTCCACCTAACAACCCAGACTGCACTACAGGTAATTTTTTTCTTTAATTTCTTGTTAATGAAATTCACAGTACTAGATTGATCTACCATATCATTGCTCTTCATCTTACACCATCTTAAACCAGTCCTTTTATTTCTCTGTAAAAACTATAAGGCATATCTACATCGCCTAAAATTTGTTCACTATAATACTATCTGTTTTCGACTCTCTCTATCTTGCTTACTTTCGTCTATTTCGTGGTTTAAATAGTGTCCGCTTGTCCATTTAAAACATTTTTGTAGCTATCTTAATTGTTTATTAATGGTTAGTTAGTTTTTGAATTTTTTAATATATCAACACTCCATATGTACAACGTCGAACGAGTTTAAAGCAACATTTTAACAAATACGAAGGTTTTCATTGTACAAAATCAAAACGTCAAATTACAAATTAACCGAATATTTTCTTTGAGTTTAACTTTTATTTTTTGCGAATAATCTCAGAACATATTATTGTTTCAAAATTTAAAAAAAACGGAAAACACAAAAAATAATTCTATGTTGGTATTGGAAGCAGTCTCGACATCTGTTACTACACAATACTTTAGACATTAACAATTGAGGTGTAAGTAATTAAATCATTTTATGATAATTTTTTATATTTTAAATTATTACATTTTTCTTGTTAGTTTATTAACTTCAATTTCTACTATGTACACTCAGATATTTACAGATATTTTTTTTTCGAATAAGCAATTAATGTCTAAAGTATTGTGTTGGAATAGATATAGTTCTACCAATTCTAACATAGAATTTTTCTTTGTCTTTCCTAATGTTTATACATTTAGTAATTTTTGCGGAAAAGCCAAACATTATGTTCTTACTTAACCATATATTATATTACAATATCAAAGTATGGTTTCTGTTAGGGCTAACATCAAAAATTTATAACAATCGCAATAATCAAACTCACATTAATGTACATTTTTAAATGCCAAAAAGTGCTGTGATAAATAAGGCATTCCCCGGAAGAAGAACCCATAAGCAGGACTGCTATTTGGGGAAAGCTAAATTAAAAGTTTAGTAGTATCTAAATTTAACCTTTGATTTAAATTTGGATATACTGGCCAGTGAAATAGAAAAAATAACATCTTAACAAACGAAATAATTTACGTAATTTAGGACAGAATGCCATTCTCAGTTAATAATAGGTGATTTAAAATTTTGTGTTATGAGCTTTTTTTCGAAGAACAATTTTCTAATGTTATCTACAAATACACATTTTTAGACAAAATTCTTAGGATTCAATAATTCCTGTATTTATTAAAGTTTCACCTATTTCAAAAAGTATGTACAACTGAAATATAAAGATAAAATATCAAACAGAAACTTCCCCAATAAATATTCCAGGATATCCACTGTTGAGCTTTACAATAACCACTTTATAAACAGATATCAATATTTAAAATTCTGCTTTTCAAAACTTGAAACGATATGTAGCTCTCGACGTATATTTTAGAGTATCAATAATTTGTGTACTCATTTATACGTATTGCTGTATCCTAAATTAGGCTTGTTGTGTGTTTTGGGTTTTGTAAGGAAAGTTTCTTTAAAGTTTCAGCCCAGTTTTTGATTAAGGTTTTGTATATAACTACTACAAACGGCGATGGATTCTGGCGACATTGCCTCGAAATATAGATCAATATTGCCTTTATTCACATGTTCGAAAAATCGAACAGCGTTGGTTTATTTAAGATGATCTGTGGAAAAGGGCTCATACACCCATGGGCCCTTTTTTCGGGTAATGCCTCAAATGTAAAACAACACGCTAAACGCTTAAAGAGTTTTATTGCTTTAGTATCCGTAGACAGATTGATATACATTATGCTGCTTATGAGGAACAAAGCTTGTGGAGTCTTTAGTTAGCTACTTTTTAGTAATCTTACTGTTAATGGCAAAAGTATAAGATGGATTTTACTAAAATAATGAATATAACTTCATACAATTTTTAACGGCGAGAATTAAATCAGCTATGAAACTAAAAGTTACCAGTTATTTTTTAACCTAAGCGTTTATGTTGTATAGTAAAAGCAAATACATATCAGGTTGATCCCATTAATTTAAAGCTACTTCCAAAGCGAACTTATATATATATATATATATATATATATATATATATATATATATATATATATATATATATATATATATATATATATATATATATATAATATAAGAAAGGATATTCTAATTCTATTTTGAAAAATTATTGGACTTCTTAGGTTGTCAAGTAAAAAGAAAAAATATATACCTACTATTTGCTTATTATTTTATATAGGAGAAAACGTACATGTTATGTTATCCAGGTAATTTTTGATTTTAATTTATTGTTGGTGAAATTTACAGTACTAAGTTGGTTCAACATATCCTTGCCACAGGAATAAATAAATAACTAAAAGGATAACCCTCCGGCGGCCAGTGGCGTAGCTATGGCAAAGCAACCTATGCGACGCATATAAGGGCTCCGGGGATTTTATTTCACACAAATTCCTCTTTTCACAGAGAAGTTGTTTACTTGCGTTATATGGGAAATGCGGAAAAAATAAGAATTGTGAATTTTAGAGATCAAATTGACAAAAGCGGATGGATTGAAAAATAGTGGAACTAAAGTGTACTTTTTATTTTATTTTGAGTTATGCAGAAGTCAGCAACGATAAAATATTTTAAATAGAAAAATTATTTGAAATTAGGTGAATAAAACAGGTGTTAAGATAATAAAATAATTTTGTTGGTGTCTTCAAATCGAGATCCTACTATTTTTTACAGTCCTAAAATTTCTATTTATAAATTTAAGAGCGTAAAAGATCCTTACTCTACCATATAACCTAATCAAATACTGGTGCAAAAAACTTTTGCAAGGATAGGCAAAGCGGCTATCTTAACAAATATTTACAAAATGGGTAAAAACATCATTTTTAAAATAAGGTGTTCAAAATTCCTTTGAAATATTATTACTTATAAAGATATATAATTTGCAAAATCATTATAGGGCATCTTTAAGTTACCAAATGCAGGTATCTAAATTAACTTTTTGATACGCTCCGTAATAACAAAACAACGAGGTGTCGTCCAAGTTTTGGTGAGCTCTCGCATACTCTTCATGTATGGCGCATTTATGAATATTTGAACATTAACAACAGCCCGCAAAGTCCCTTAAAAAAAGAAATAAAACATTTCTATACTTGAAAAACTCCTATTATTGTAACCACTGTAACTACAAACATGCCCTCCTTTGCGTTGAACGTCGTCCATTGTAACAAACGTAAAACCAAAATGAACTTTTAAAAGTTAAATAACGATACTAGAAAAACTGCACCCCGTTTTACTTCAAACGAACTGTTATGACGTGGCAAAAATGTTTATTAAAAATTTATATTTATTAAAAACTGACTGTCTTGAACAACGACTGCCTACGACTAATTTGTTTACAACAACTTCTGTCCTAGCTAAAATCAGGTTCCACCCCAAAAAGGTGGAGCAGAAGGAGATAGTTTACTCTTATTTGTAATTCGTCAGTCTTATAAAAATAATAATATAACAATTTGTTTACACAGATAATAAAATGAAAAATTGTTACTAATGGCACAAATAATAGCAAAAGCTTTTTAAAATGTAAATTTGATAACAGTCCGAGCAAAATTTCTAATAGAAATAGGTAGTTTTTATTGTATTGTCCAGACAAGAAGCAATTAAGTAGGTTATCAGTGGTTGGAATATTTCGGCCGTATTGTTAGGATAATGTAATTTAAATATTGTTTGTTATCTCAGGGTTTTACGATAATGTAATAAAGTAAATAATAAAAGATTCTTTGTGAATTTTAAAATAATTTAATATTTGAAACTAGACAATTAGGAAGTTTAATATTTCAGAAATATTATAATAATAATAATAATAATAATAATAATAATATCCTTTATTAATAGCTTTAGCTAGCATTACAAAAAATTAAAAATAAATAAATACAATTTCAATTATTAGGTACAATAAGAGTGGATCTGATCAGCTTGAGTATTATCACAGTTAGATTGCTATATTTTCTTTCACGTATGTCCGACATTTTCTTTTGAAGTCCTCCAGAGAGTTGGAATTTTTTATAGAATTAGGCAATTTATTGTACATTTTTAATCCATTATGAAATATATTTTTTTGATCAAATGTCCTACGTACTGTTTCAATATAAAAGTTTCCAGCATTTCTGGTATCTCGACTATGGACGCTGCGGACCGGCACACAGTACTGTTGTAAATTTCTGGGCAGAGATCCATTTAAGATTTTATATATAAATACACATGTCTGTAGGCAAACTGTTTGTTTAACACTTAAAACTCCCACTGCTTGGAGCATGGCTTTAATATTTGTTCGCCTGTTGCAGTTCAGTATCACCCGTAAAGCTTGATTCTGCTTCCTTTGTATTTTCCCAATTTCAAAGTTATTCAAGGTAAACAGCACTGTTGGGCAATAATATAAATGAGGTTGGATTATAGTTTTGTATATTAAAGTTTTTGCCCACACACTTAGTATATTCCTTACTCGACCTAGTGCATACACCTTTTTAGCCATTTTTCCCATCACGTAAGAGGCATGGTTGCCAAAAGACAAATGTTCATCAATAATTACTCCCAGATATTTAAAGGCTGTTACTTGTTCTATTTTAACACTATCTATTTCCACACCATTGTGTGAAAAAACGTCTTGTTGAGTGTACTTATTTTTTATCACCATAAATTTAGTCTTTTCGATGTTTAACTTCATACTATTAAATTGCAACCACTTTAAAATTTTACTTAAGTCTTCATTAAGGATTTCTGTTATCTCACTCACATTCTTGCCAACACAGTACAGTAGGGTATCATCAGCAAACAGTTGTATGTTGCACTTGGTAATCCATTTCACAATGTCATTTATATATATCACAAATAGGTTTGGCCCTAATACAGTCCCCTGAGGTACACCTAAGGTACACTCTCTGCTAGCTGATTCACAATCACCGTATCGTGTTTTTTGTGTTCTGTTATGTAAATAATTTTTAAACCACTGTAATGCTGTTCCATTTAATCCTAATTTTGATAATTTTTTAATAAGCAATGGTCTGCTTATGGTTTCAAATGCTCTACGAAAAATTGATAAAAATATTGAGTTACTTCAACATCATTTAATAGTCTTTCACTAAATGAGCCAAACAAAACAAGAATCATCTCGATATATTCAAATTTGACGGACAATTTCTTATATGTAAAATTTTTAATTACTACGGGCCCGTCTTGTATCCACCCGTGACGTCAGAGTACACAACACTGTCGCCGGGCTAGCTGCCCGCCGCTGCTTTCGCGGGTTTATTTTGCATTTAGGTATTATTTTAGTATGCTCATGTTCATTGTGATGTTTATTGAGTGAGATCTACATTTCTCGTTTCTTTTGCAATATGATATTGTGAAAATGGAAGATGGTTTTGTTCGCGGGGATCCAACAAACCTACCCAAAGTTGATATTATTGATATGATAATGGATTTTTTTGCGAATAATCCGTCATACAGTAGTGCAGGGATCCGAGCAGCTAAGCTTTCAAAGTATGTTTGACCTAGGTTGTAGCCGTTCTTATACCCTCTTTTGACACAAGCACTAGGACAATCCATTAATTCCTTCAATTTGATATTAATTTATTTGTTTATTATTGTTAGTTGTGGTGTACCAATAATGACCCTTATAAACAATTATTTTCACTGAACTTTCAGGAATATTTGTTAGTGTATATGTATGGAGCATGGAGCTGATTAGTTTTTGGTACTCTTGGTGTAGAGCTTGAGGGTTTTTAAGAGGTCACATGTTGAAAAATATTCTCAAAATTAAAACAAAAAAAAAATAGTTCCATTTTATTAAAATGTTTGAGAGCTTTTGTGCTTTTACCATTTATAAAAACATTACGCCTTCTGAAACATTCAAAATAGCGGATTGAATGTTGCAATTGAATACAAAAGTCTTTTAATTCCGTTGGAATTTAGAATATCTGGATTTATTCGCTAAGTTTAAATGTAAAGTCTGTTTTAAATCGCTTAAAATGGAGTTAATTCTATTGATTGATTGATTGTGTGGGTGATTAAGTTTTATGGATCTGGTTTGAAGCAACTGGCCAGCAGCTTCTTTCAAGAATAATAGAGATTCAATACTTTTCTTAAAAATATTCCAAAAAATAAGTTATTTCTTCAGCGCACCCCGTACATCGTGTAACCCATAGAAATAATGCAAAATTAGATGTTATGATACGCTTTTTATATTGCATATCTCTTATAAATGTCTTCTAACATATCCTCCCGTTTAATCATATTCGAGAATATGTCAGATTTATCAAAAATGATTATTGGGACTAGTTACACTGGTATTGGTGCATTTTGGAACAATACACTACTTATACGAACTTGTTATCTTAGGCATAACTTTGTTATTCAAACGATTAAAATGTTAAACAAGCAAAAACTACAACGACGTTACGCAGTGTCCTGTCCGGTAAGAATAATACTAAACATTAAACGGGCGACTACTCCGCTGTTGACCGAGTCGTGTGTTGTGACGTCATCAAGCCTCAGCCAACGGCATCTCAAACTTTGGAGGACGATAACATTTTTATTCCTGCAGATAATTAAAAAAGAAAAATACAGACATTTTTGACATTTTGAGGACTAATTATTAAGAGAAAATGAAAAAAAAAATGGAACCTTCCTAATTGTAAAAATACATAAAAATAATGTAATCAAATATTGGATACATACAGGGTGGTGCATGGGCTGGCGCAACATAGGAAATCTCATGGAACAATTAAAGTGGTCATATATTGACTCCCCTATTTATTTTAGACTGGAGTGTATTTAAACTTTATGAAGAATTTAATAAGCCAAACTCACTTGCAAAAGTTTAATAATTTCACAGGTCAACATGGTTTTGTTCTAAGAAAGTGAAGGGTCATTTCCGAAGTAATTTTTCACGTAGAATCCGAATCCGGGGTCCGAATTGCTCTATCACGTCAGGATTTTCAGATATCCTAACCTAAAAGTGCAAAAATTGCGATTTTTGGCTATATTTGGGGTTATGTAGCATCATCATATTCTTTTTTCTCAAAAAACAACCAATGACACCTTAAAGTGTAAGTTTTTTTCTTTCAAATGCCGTTGAGTTTGCTCAAATAGCTTATGTCTGCATTGAGATATTTCATTTTGAAGTTTTCGAGTTTCGTCAATTTCGTTATTCTCAAAATTCACATGATTCTGTAGTCTTTGACGTCCAAATTCGACACTTATCTTCAATTTTTAGTTTTCACATTTGTATCAAGTTTTTTTTGCGACAATAGGTTCTTTAAACCTAAAATTTAATGTGCATCAAGTTTTACGACCCAAAACCAAGCCTCCTTCAAAGTACTTGAAAAATACTTCTAATGGCATGTCATGAACATCAACACCGTGTTAATTTATTGACATTTACTGGTGCTTTTATAATAAAGCTTCAGAACCGTGTTTTTTAATTTCGCCAATTTTAGATTTACATTTTGCTAAATAATAATCCCTTAAATACTAAATAAATAAGGTCAAAATTTAGTTCGTCAATTTATTCGCTCTAATAACTTAAAATATATGATCGGTCTAAAATAAACAAGGGAGCCTAAATTTGACCACCTTAAAATTTGAATGGGATTTCCTATGTAGCGTGGATCGATGCACTACCCTATATATTATCATATTATGTGTATTTACAACAGTACCTAACACTCCGAAGATTTCTACCGCAGTGACCGTTTCAGGGTACGTTTCAGCGTACCGGCCACCGGTCGTCGCGCTTGACAACAACAAGAGTTATCCTTCTGCTTATTTATTTATTCTTGTGTCATTGCTCTTGCACCAGTCCTTTTGTTTCCCTGTAAAAATTATTAGTCATATCTACACCACCTAAAATGTGTTCAATAACATGACAGTTTAAGTCTATTTCTATCTCGCTAACCTTCTCTAGTTCGTGGCTTTAATTATTTCTGCTTATCCATTTAAAATGTTTTTCATGGCCGACTTACTTATCTATGTATATGCCTAGCTATAATTTTCTTTGGTATAGGTTAGCTTTGCACATACAGCATCGAACAAAAGTATAATAACATTTTTGAAAAATACGCCTATTTTTGTTCTAGAAAACTAGTCATAAAAGTGGCAGATCGCAATTTAACTATATTTTAACTATAACTATATTTTAAAGAATCGCACTAGGTTTCTGGTATTAATGCAACCACAATATTAACAATCACAATAAACAACGCATATTTATGTACACTTTTAAATTATTAGAAAGAGTTGTCTCAAAAAAAAATTAAGCACGTGCTAAATATGAAAAAAAGTTTCTTATGAGCAACAAAGCTCGTATAGTTTAATCAGCGGTCCCATATTATCTCTGATGAGACGCTGTCTTGATAAACTTGAATAGCAGACCGTTGATGACTAAAAATATATGCCGTGGTACAATGTTTTTTGCCCACAATTAAATCAATAATTATTATTGATGGATGTTATGGGTTCCTGTTAACCAGAGAGCAGAGAGGCAATGTCTAAAATTCCTGGGAAAGTTATCTGATAAAATATTTAAAACTAAATCAGTTTTTCATTCTAAAGCATGTTAGCAAGCAGCATGTGATCTGCTTGTTTCTCCACGATCAGTGCCCTCTCGAAGCAAAAATTTTTATGTTGTAGAGGTACCCATTTATGATGTTTTAAAAGGAAATACAATCATCTTGTTGAAACAAATTTTGTTTAAAACTACTTCCGAAATGAAATTTTTCCAAAATAAAAAAATAAAAAATAGTGGACTACGCTAAAGTCTATAATATTCTTTGGCTGGACTACAAAAATGACTAAGAATTTGCAAATTATTTATTATTTAATTTATCTGTTTATCCGATCTATCCATTCATTAAAACTAAAATATATTCTAAAACTTTTAGATATTGATGATGATGATAAGCCGGATATCCCAGATAGTCAGCATTTTAATATTCTTCATAATCATTACAATTTTAACATTTTCGGGCATAAAGTTCCATGACAACCTAAATTGCAATTTTCAAAATTATCTTCCTTTTTAATATTTAGTCCCGCTAAAACCAAATGTACTATACTGGTTTAACATACCGTAGCCTCTACCTGCACTATAGTGCGTTAGTTCTCTTATTTCCCCAGAATTGTTAGTCATATCTACATTCTACATCGCCTAAAATTTGTTTAATTTAATATATCTATTCTAGTTTCTTTCTTTTTTCGCTTAGCTTCGTCTATGTCGTGATTGTAATTATATCCGTTGATTTCTTCAAAATATTTTTCGAGGCCGTCCTTTATTATCATTAGGATTATCTACAGGTTAGTTATTCTATCATTTTAATAGGGCATTACTTTATACATACACTGTCGAAGAAAAGTACAGTAACTGTTTTGAAAAATATGCATATATTCATTCCACAAAGCTAATCGCAAAAGCGTCAGATCGTAATTTAAATACATTTTACTTTAAAGTATAAAACTAGGTTTCTAATTTTAATACAACAAAAATTTCTAACAGTCATAACAAAAAACTTCATATTACTGTACACTTTTAAATGAGAAAAAGTTGTGTGATATTTCATGAGTATGTACGCATACTAGATATGAAAAGAAAATATTTGTTTTTGTTATACTACCCATAGGTAGATTATAAATATACTGTACATTTTTTTAACGCAAGCCATAGGATTTAACATGGTAAAACTTCGACTTCGTGTTATGCCTTATTTTATTAAAGACCTGAAGCTAAAATTTTAAGCAAATATAGTATAGGGCATTGTGTACAAGCTACGATATTGTGTTGATAAAACTAGGCAAACTATTAAAAAATCGGTCTATTTTATATTAATAAAACAAAGTTTTGTCTATCCCTGTATTAAGGTATTATTTACACTTCTTACTGGTAAATGGCATTGTCAAAAGGTCTGACAGGTTGTAAATTAAAAATGCCGATTCTTTTTCTTAATTTTGTAAAATTGTATCGCTTTTATCATATATGTATTACTACTATATAGCGAACGACGAAAAAATGTTGAAGCAAAGACGTAGCCTTTGGAAACAATTGCTAACCACTCATCACGTGACTACTGAACATACCCTTGGGGGTTTTTGCAGCGAAGGACGAAAAAATGATGACACAAAGACGTAGCCTTCGGAAACAATTGCTAACCAGTCACATGACGTATTGAACATCCCTCCTAAACAACCACGTGATTTGCCCAGCTAGCTTTACTTTTGAAAGGTATAAAGACGACAAGGAAACCGACAAGCTCACACTTTAAACTAACTGACAGTGACAGTTCCGTCAAGTGCTGGCACATCACGTGGTACAAAACAAGAGAAAAGGAGATTTTATCTTTGCTTCAAATTTTAACAACGGGTAGACTGGATGCTAACAATATAGTAGTAATACGTATATGGCTTTTATGCTTAACTAACCCAACGCGTACTTAAAACGTTAAACAATCATTTTTGGTGAGTTACACGCCATGGGCTTCGCTGAACTGCAAATACTTACAAATACTAATTTATTGGCAACTTACTGAAGGGATTCTTTAAAGTTAGCATTCAAAAAATATACCTACCTATTGTCGGTAAAGGAAAATAAATTTAATGATTTTAAACATTAACAAAATATCAGGCACTCGAAGCAACCCAAGCTAAATTATTTAAATACATTATTCAAAGTATCCTCTGTTAATAGCTAAGCAATACCCTAAGCAGCCATAAAAATGTCTTCTGATATTGCACAACTGGCGTACCGAAATGGTACGTGAAGCCTCTATAATTCTATTTTTCAGCTCGTCTAAATCATTAGGTCTCCCTCTCTCTCCCACATAATCAAAAACCTTGGATGATAGATATCCCCAAAAGAAATCTCAAGTGAGATATCGGGACTTCGCGCAGCTACCAGGAAACATGGTGTTTACAAATTTAGTCACGACTGCTGCGCTATGATCTGGAGCTCCATCGTGCTGAATAATCTCTTCATTTCTGTTTGCTAACGCAGGATCCCCTTCCGTTTTCAAAAGTTCCAGATATTTTTCTGCTGTTCGTGCGCCGCGTGACGTCTATAAAATATTGTTCGATGGTCCTATTTCCTAGAATTTCAGCCCAAATATTAAGGCTTTCGCGCATCTGTGTATGCGTTTGGTGAAATACGTAAAGGTATGTTTTTACTTGTGCGTCTGGCGGTAGCGTCCGGCGGTAACCGCTAGCGGTACCGAACTGCTTTAATATATTTTATATGGTGCTATTTTCATTTATGCGTCTGAGCCCGACGTCCGAACGCGCGCGTTCCTGTCTCGACTGCTCATAGTAGCAGTCTAGCCGCCGACGCGGTCGCGCGATCGGTACAGTTTAGGTAATTGTTATTAAGTCTGTAAACGCATTTTTCGGTGTTCACTGCTTTTTTACATCATGGCTCCAAAATTTACTGGAAATAAAGACGAATTCCTAATTAAAGAAGTTAGAAGGTATCCCGCCCTTTTTGATGCTCGTCTTGCTTTAAAAATGGGATCAAATTTTTGGCGCCTTTTTCTGTGTAAAGCCAGTTCCTCTTCTTCTTCGACATCTTTAATTAAGAGTACAGCAGCTAGTTCTTTTTTATCCATCTACTGTACGAGATACTGCACTTAACTGTCGTGTCTAAAAAAGCGCCAAAATGCCAACGCTTTTAGCAAAAACACACCGACGCGACCGCCAGTCGTTACCGCCGAAGGTTACCGTCGGACGCTGCTGCCAGACGCACAAGCGAAACCATACCTTTAGGATGCCGATATTTTGCACTGCTGTTTGTTTACTGTTCCATTTGTTGAAACATAACTTTCGTCGGTAAAAGAATACGTTTTGTAATATTTGGGGTATTATTAAGTCTATCCATCCAATATTCACAAAATTCCATTCATCCAAAATAACCGTGCGGAAGAAGCTTTTAGACGTTTCGAACTTTGGCAATTATATAGTATACCCATTTCTGCTATTTTTGCGTTTTTTGAAAAAATTCTTTTATGGTCACATTCTACAGTCATTCCTGATTGCCAACTATGTTGTTTTTTAATAATTTTTAATGAAACAAACTTACGGGACCTGCGAGCGAATAGGGGTGCTGGGCGGGGTAAAAACAAAAAACACAACATCGTAAATGGCTTAGCAACACTTTTCCCAACGTAATGAAGTGTGAAATCAAAGAAAAACGGTTAATGGCTAAGAAAATTGCTTTTTTCTAAATAAAATTCCATGTTAAGCCGCTATTAGCCGCCATTATTTTCCCACCTGTCAACTCTACAATATTGCTGTGTCCGATGTTGCCATGTTTACCTATTTTTTATCCCAAATGAAATTAATCTTGGCGAACTTTGTACCGCTTCTAGAACACAGTCGAAACTGACCCGAAGCAACACCCTGGCGCACCGATCCCTCTTCGCCTGCGAGGAAAGAGACTGGCCAGGGTCCCTAACCAGGTGCTAACCCTGTTCTGACCTTAGGATGCCCTCCGATCCACCGTTCGCATAAAAAACTTTTCTAAGTCGGTCAATTAGGTGACAGATCTAATATTTTCGATCTAACGGTGGGATAACGGTGGATCGGAGGGCACCCTAAGGTCGGAACAGGCTTAGCACCTGGTTAGGGCCCTGGCCAGTCTCTTTCCTCGCAGGCGAAGAGGGATCGGTGCGCCAGGGTGTTGGTTGGGGTCCTCTTTTTGCCCTTTTGGTTAAATTTGGTTCATTTTCGCATTTTCCCGCTAACTTTATGTAAAGCTAGCAGTATTTGTGGGAAAAACGATTTGTAAATTTGGCAACAGCGCGTCTATCCATCAGAAATTTCGAGTATGTGTACCACGGGTTTCATTGAAAAAGCTAAACTAAAAGTTAAAAAATTTTAAAATTAATAAAAAAACAATATAATTTTTTATGTGCGCAAGTATATTGGCAACCAGGAAAGACAGTAGAATGTGACCATAAAAGAATTTTTCCAAAAAACGCAAAAATAGCAGAAATGGGCACACTGCATAATTACCCGAACTTTATATGATTTAAACTTTTCTTGCTTAAGTTCCTTGTAGTAGCTGCTTCTAGATCCATTCGAAGTTTCAGCAAGCTGCGTAAAATTGACTGATGGATTACCTTCATTTGCTAGATATAGGTCGATTTTTAAATTGTCATTTACTACAGGGGCATATATTTCTTGCTTTGCATGCGAAGAAACAAAGCAATCCGTAGTTATAAAATTTGTTTGCAGTCGTTGCACTGTTGTCTTGCTGGGTATCGGACGATCTGGATACGCTGCAGCAAAGTGATCGGCAACTTCTCGATAAGACATCCCTCTTATGCAGTTTGAAACTATTTCAATTCGTTCGTTAACAGCGTAAATGGACATCTTTTAAATATTTTCCGGCTGTGACAAGAAGGTTGAAAACGTCGGGGAATGTCTAAGTGTCACCTTTACCTGGTAAACACACACAGATAAAAACAAGGAAATACGGGGGGCTAAAAAGTGCTTTTTATCAATAACAAAAATAAATTTTTAAGTAGTTCTCGGAATTTTTTGGTACAATTATAACTTGACTTGTTTTCAGGACTTTAGATTTGATCTGTTTCAAGTTTTAACTTTATAGCTGTAATATAAATGGGGTTAACAGGAGGTCGAAGTTGTACCATATAAAATCCTATGACCCACATTAAAAAAAATTACTGTATGTTATGTTGCTTATAAGAAGCAAAACTTGTAGAGCCTGTTAAATTAGCCTAATTATTAGACTCTTGATAATCTTGCTTTGAACAGCAGGCTGTTAATGAGTAAAAATAACAGATGGATTTTATTAAAACATGAATAAACCTTGGTAAATGTTAAAATCATATAAAACAAAAAATGTAATTTTATTTTTAAGGAATACTAGACTCATTCTTACGCTTTTAACAAAAGCAAATCAATATATTTTATATTATTCATTATCTTTATTTCAACAGCAAGAAGAAGTTACTACTGAAATGGACTAAAGAATTACAAACTATTTACTATTTGACTTATTTAATTATCCGTTGATTAAAATTATAACACATTCTTAAATTTTTAGAGACAGGTAAAGAGGGTAAAGACAAAGACGATGATATAATGCCAGGTAATAAGCCATTTTAATATTATATTCTTCTTACTTCAATTATCTTTACAATTTTAACTTTTTAGTTCCGTGCCCACCTGACAACCCATACTGCAATATTTATCCAGGTAATCCTTTTATTTTAATTTATTGTTGATAAAAGGGTCTAGCCAGTTAACTATATGAAAAGTGCCCCGACGTCGTTTCCATGTTCCTACCTCCTAAATTATTGTTCTTTGACAGAAACATTTTTACACCAAATTTCAAACCCCTCCTCTCAGTAATGAGGGAGATATGGGGGTGGCAACCCTTAACTTCATTCTAATTCATTCTCTTTAAAACTATTTCAGATATCTCAATGAAATTTTAACTGTGCATAGTTATTTATAAGGTTTATATAATATAATTTTTTCAGATTTTTATCTCATTAATAAATGGTAAAAAACAAGATGTTTAATTTTTAGGGGTGCTTTATCATACTTACCCCCGGAGTGACACCAAATAAAAAAAATTGGTATTATCGTATATTCTCTAGTAATAACATAAACTTATTACACGAAGCTCGAATAGGTGGAACATTATTAAAAAGGATAAAAATCAATGTGTTATTCCCGATTCCTTCATTTGTACGATATTAATTCGCCAAAATATATGCTTCATTTTATATGTCACATTGATTTTTTTTTTAGCAATGTTCCACCTATTCGAGCTTTGTGTAATTTTTTTATGTTATTGCTAGAGAATAGACGATTATACTAATTTTTTTTTGTTGGTGTCACTCCGGGGGTAAGTATGATAAACCACCCCTAAAAATTAAACATCTTGTTTTTTACCATTTATTAATCAGATAAAAATCTGAAAAAATTATATTATATAAACCTTATAAATATCTATGCACAGTTAAAATTTCATTGAGATAAAAATCTGAAAAAATTATATTATATAAACCTTATAAATATCTATGCACAGTTAAAATTTCATTGAGATATCTCAAATAGTTTTAAAGATAATGAATTTTAAAATTAAGGGTTGCCACCCCCACATCTCCCTCATTACTGAGAGGAGGGGTTTGAAATTTGGTGTAAAAATGTTTCTGTCAAAGAACAATAATGTACGAGGTAAGAACATGGAAACGACGTTGGGGCACTTTTCATATAGTTAACCGGCTAGACCCTTGACAGTACTAAACTGGTCGGCCCTTGCATAAGTCCTTTTATTTCTCTGTAAAAATTAATCATACCTTTATCGCCTAATTTTTGTTCAATATAATATGTCTGTTTCAGACTCTCTCGGTCTTGCTTATTTTCGTCCATTGTGTGTATTACAATATGTCCGCTTATCCATTTAAAATGTTTTTTGGGACCGCCAAAACTCAATTTTAGCATCCGTTTAATAAGCTACGTACACTATTGAACAAAACTGAAGTAACCTTTTTGAAAAATATGCGTATGTTCGTTCCACAAAACTGAAAGCGTTAGATAGTAATTTAACTATTATATATTTGGTTTTAACCCTTTCAATACTAATTTTAGCTTTTTGAGATAAAAAATAAGTTGGCTCTGATTCAAAGTTCAGATACTACCAAAAAGTGATTTGTATGATAAAAGACACGTAGTATATTTTTAACTAAAAAAAAAATTATGGTACAAATGCGTCCCGTCGGAGCTTTTGACTGGAATATATTGTCCCATTGGTGCAATAAAACTGGTACTCTGTTTCGTATAACTCATCCTAAAGTACCACTGGGATGTAAACACCCCACTTAAAATAACCATTGGGACATAGGCGTCCCAAGACACAAAAACTGCATTTTTTTAAGTTTCTTGATGTAACGGTAATTATTTGTACTCAGACATAATAAAAATTGTTTATTTTCAACTTACGTGCAACAACTGTTTCTTGGGTCCTAAAACCTAACCAAAAACTAAAAAATTGAGCAGCAAACTAAAACACAGCAGATATCTCAGCCATTACTAACGCAAGTATCGCCATCTATTAATGTCATGGCCAAGTTTTTAATAAAAGGTGACAAGAATAACCGATAGGTCTAAATGCCATTTAAAACGGTACATATATGATCCGTTTACACTATTTGGAATTTCAACGGGACATATTATGTATCCCACTGGGTTTGAAAGGGTTAAAATATAAATCTAAGTTTCTGTTCTTGGCATTTTAGATCAACAGAATCAGATGGCAGTTAATACAAGAAAAGGTGTTATTATACATTTATAGCGGGTTGCACAAAACTTTTAGTCAAGTAGTAAATTTAATTTACGTTTAGAGTCATCTTTGGCAATGACGTTAATATAAGTGCTGTCACATATAAGCGTCTAATTATTAGTTTAATTCGTGATTAAATTGTTTGTACAACCGGACGTTATGGTTGTAAGAGTTGAAGCAAACTTTAAATGAGAAGCAAATGGGATGGGTTTTATTAAAACTATGAGCATACCTCCATAAGATGTGTTAGGTCAACAATTAAATCATTTGTGAAAATAAAACAATTTTTAAAATTCTTCTCTTTACGGTAAAAGCCCTGTCGGAACTAAAATTTTTTTGTTGTACACTTTCATGTAAAGCAATTTATATTCCAAAAGCGAAGACGATCATCTTTATGATTCCATTAATTTTAACCTACCTCCGAAATAATCTGAGAATGGCAAGTGCTACTTCTCGAAAATGTGAGAAGTGAGTTCCAAAATTGACTTTATTACTGCCAAAAAGTTCATGGTGGTCATTTTGTACCTTATGCATACTAGTTTCTTGTCGATAAAAGGTTTATTGTAACAGTGACAGTGGCAAAATCGATAGTGAATACAGATTATAAAACCAGAAGTTTGTGTAGTATTTCGGTCGCCCGGTACAATATTTTAGAAATTTTATTTTTATTTTTTGTTGCAAACTAAAGCAAAATGCATACCATTTTAAAGACAACTGTTTGCAAATCAACCTATACATATAAATTCTTAGTATGGGCAAATATCTTTGCTATTAGTAAAGGAAGAAGCGCCAAATTTTAGGGGTATCCTGTTGGTTAATACATCTACTTTTTCATGTAATTTAACTTTTTCAATCCCCTTCAGGGGTGACGCTAGGTGAGAATGGCAGGTGTTACTTCTTGAAAATATGAGAAGTGAGTTCCAACATCGACTTTAGTACTGCCATAAAGTTCTTGGCGGTCATTTTGAACAACTTTTAAAGTAAAAAGAGAAACAAAGGTATTTATATTTTTTTACGATTTTTAATTTTTAAGGCATGCCATTAAATTTAAAAACGAATTAAGACACGAACCTCGGATTTGCGGTAAAATGTTTCTTTTCTGAAGACCTTTAAAATAATTTACCACACGACATATGGTTGCATTTAAAACTTTTGATCTCAACTCTCTAGCGTCACCCCTCAAGGGGATTAAACAAGTGAAATTACATGAAAAAGTAGATTTATTACAATAGGATACCCCTAAAATTTGATAGCTCTATCTTTACTAACAGCAAAAATATTTGCCTATACTAAAACTTTTCGTGCACACTCTATATTATTTCACTATGTTCACTTATCTTAGTAGTTTATTAATTGAGGCATTTTTTCTTTCCATCTCTGTTGCTTGTTAATACCAGTCTTTGATTTGATGTCTTCATGCTATAATACTCTTTATAATACGATAGCTTTTATTATTATTTCTATCCGACATTTAGTTAAGGCCTAATTTTTTTGCGGTTTACTGTTTTCTTCTTTCATTGTCTGTTTGGGTTTGCTTGGGTCATCTCATAACTTATTTTAGTTACATTTTTATGTGTTAAATTTTCTAACTCTTGTCGGTCAAAAATGTACGGGAACTATAAATATTATATATATATTACTTTTAAAGTAAGCTTTTTCTACGTGTACCGCCTAATTCAACAACGGATATCTCTACTACTACTAAATTGCTGGACTTATTCTTGAATTTTTACATGATATTAAGATCTTGAAAGTAAAAAATATATTATCATAAGTAACATACATATATGTACTTTTACGCCCAGTAAACGCTTTGGAATATTTTAATAAAATTTTTGAAATGTAATAAGGGGACAGGATGCATATTTTAAAATATGTTTGACAGCTACCCTTGGGAGTAACTAATGTACAGGGAAAACAAAATAAAAGTGAACAGACATCTTTTTTATTTTTAAAAACGAAAAAAATGTTAAATATGAAAGTTTTGGGGATTTTTATGGATCATTCATATATCTTATCAGCGAAATAATTGAGCAACAAATGAAAAAAAGTAATGGTATAAAACATCGATTTTCTCGCATATGTTTGATTGAGTGTTATGATTTTTATCATATTTTTAGATTCTAGGAGAAGTTTGTATTTTGTATAATATACCCTTCAATCGTTTTTGAAATATTTCAAATAAAAAATTATTTCGCCTAAATATACTGTAAACGTAACTATCCAGGTTGCAAACCAAATACCTGTTACCTTTTTAATTTTCTTCATAGGTATGTCGAAGTTAATCTGAAAGTTGACACTTGAGTCACCGTGAATTTATAATCTTATTTTTATGCAAAATGAGTTATTCTGTTAAACAATATATGTTGATTTTTATCAGTTATTAATATTTGAACGTAATAACCAGTGATTATAAACAACAAATAATAATTTATAACATAAACAGATAAAAGTTAACATTGGCGAATAAATACCAAAAGAAATTGTCAACGTGTCCGCCATTTAATTCTTCGCACTTTTCCTACATTTTTCTCTGCTTCTGAAGTGTGTTTATAATACCTTCAGCCTCATTTTCGTTCAGATTTCTTACTTCATTTCTCACCTTCCTTGGAATTTCTTCAATATTTTGTTTATAATTGTTGTATACGACATTTTTCAAATGACCCCAAAGAAATGTATCTAAAGATGTGAGGTCTGGGCTATTTGCAGGCCAATGTAACGTTCCATATCTAGAGATCTATTCGTTATACTGATGGCATAAAATTGCGAATCTAAATTATGTTTTGGGGAGGCGCTCCGTCCTGTTGCCATAAATATAATCCTTCGACGTTCTTCAAGTGGCAATTCGACGAGAATATCTTCAATTGTATTTTGTAAAAAATTAAGATAGCGCTGGCTAGTTAATGCTCCCCGAAAAAACAATAGACCTAGAATTTTATTTTGTAATTTCTCACACCAAACGTTGATTGAATTACACTACTGAAAAGCAATATCTTCGACGGTAAAGGGATTTTCATTCGACCAAACATGAACATTTCGTCTATTAAATATTCCCGCAATAAAGAAAGTTGCTTCGTCTGTCCAAAGGCAGTTTGAAATAAATTAGGTTGCCGCATTCTTTTGTTAATATTTGTGACAAGAGTATATATCCATCCCTTTTGATGGGCACTAAGCTTTTAAGCTGGCATAATTTTATATGGTCTATACTTAAAATACTTTAATGTTCTTTGAGCTGTTCCATAAGTCAACATTTTACCTGTCCTTCCATATCTGGTGGATACCGCACACGATAGTTGATTTTTTTGGTTTCTCTTGAAAATATAACAAAATCGCTAGATCGCTTTCTTCAGTTCGTTCTCTTCTTCTTTTTCATTGCCCCGCATTCCCCTTTCTTCCAGACTTCTCTTTGTTTTTATTATTGTGTTTAATGATGGAGTTCTCTGTCCCTTTTCAATACTTTCTTCACATTGTCTTCATATTGTCTTTGAGCCCTAACATTAGTGTTATTTTTTGAATATAATTTAAACATTTTGTAACTCTCATTAACAGAATAAACTCATTTTGCATAAAAATAAAATTATAAATTCGCCGTGACTAAAGTACTATTGTCAACCTTGACATTAACTTTAACTTATCTACGAAGAAAATTTTAAAATGTAGTAAGTATTTCGTTCGCAACCTATATTAATGCGAAATAATTGTTAGTGTAAATTTTATTTCAAAAATGATTGAAAAATCGCAGAGGGTATGTTATACAAAATAGAACTTCTCCTAAAATCCAAAAGTATAATAAAAAGCATATCATCCAATTTAAAATAAGCAAGAAAATCGATGTTTTGTTCTATATTTTTTATTCGATGCTCAATTGTTTTGCTGATAAGATATAATTATGAATGATCCATAAAAATCTATTTGGATATCTCTGCTCAGTCATTGACAACTTAAACTTTCAGGTTTAAATGGAAACGCAATGTATATCTGAAAGTTTGATTTGTCAGTGGTTGTACGTATGTACAGAGTGTCCGGATTTCGTTGTATTTGCGGGTTATCTCAATTATTAGTAGAGATAGAAGGTTGCGGTTTTCGCGTCATGGCGCTACTTTTTTGTGAATAGAAAAATTCCATGAACAGAATTTTCATAGCTTTCTGTGTTTTCTAACTACAGGGTGATTTTGAAAATTTTCCCTTTTTGAGCACCCCTTGTATCTCGGCTATGTCGCATCATATCAAAATAGTAAAAACTGACTTTTATGCAGAATGTTACGTAGAATATGATGACGTAGTTAGTTTTTTTTCTAAATATTATAATTTTCTAGTAATGGTGTAGTTTTAGTTTTTTTAACGAGACACCCTGTATATTTATACGCCGTTACATTCCGCTTATCGAGGGTTTTTCAAAAATGTATTTATTTTTTCATTGAAGCCGATGAATCACAATTTTTAATAAAAATGTCAATATTTTATAGTAGGTCGTGACGTAAAACGTATACCTACACATTACAGAGATTGTTCGAATTGATTTCCGTTATTCTGAAAACAATATTGTCACATTTTTTTATTCTTCCTAAAGCAATTAAAAGGATAACTGGCCGTGCTTGCAAATTTCTGAATTCCATTTCAGTAGCATTACGCAATTCTTTTATCCTTTGATGCCGGGTATGAAATATTTTATCCCTACAAAAAAAGTCGAGAACTGACAAATCAGGTGACCTGGGAGGCCATCTTATTGTGCGAATTCAGCGACCAGGATAGTGATTTTCCAGATCTTGCTAAAAAATTATATTATTTATCTGGACCAAAGGAACATCATCGCTCCCTTGGAAATATAACGTGGTTCATTTTCCTGCGACCATCTACTGTTTTGTCGATTTAAAATTCCTACGCTGCTAAAACAGGCTTCATCCGACCATATAATTTTACGGTAAAAGTGTCGGTTTATTTTAATCTTTAGTAAATACCAGTGACAAAAGTCTAGGCGTCTGAGGATATCAGGGATACAAATTATGTACCAGCTGAGACTTATACAGCTTGAAATGATATTTTTTTAGTATTTCCTGAACTCTAGATTTTGGCTCTCCTACTCCGTCTTCAACTACTTATTCTACATGAACTTGTAGCGTTTGTCTCCACTGTTGCCAAAACATTAATCTAATCATTTTATCTCTATGGTTTGTTATAAGCTTTTGGACGAGGTTTCAAAAATGATCTAAAATTTACAACATTACCTTTAATTCTGTTATTGTTGACTTTCTTGGGTTGCAGCCTTTCTGGATATCTAAAAATATTGGAAGTGAAAGAGATGCTAAGGTTACCTCATAAAATATTAATTTACCTCTCAAATTACAGTTGGTACGTCTCATCGCTATTTTCGTTGCACTGAATAAAACAGGTTAACATATTATATTTTTCAAAATTTTTAATCGTCTCCCTTGCTGCCATATTAATATAATGAGTGCCAACAAATATAACAAATTAAAGTAAATGAATAGACGATTTTACAAAAATTAAATGACAATAACAAAAAAAAACTGGCTATAACATAATATCAAATTGTTAAAATAGATGATATTAACAACTTAATATTCAAGATTTCTAAAATGTATGTCAATTG
Source organism: Philopedon plagiatum (assembly GCA_963971165.1). Classification (NCBI taxonomy): domain Eukaryota; kingdom Metazoa; phylum Arthropoda; class Insecta; order Coleoptera; family Curculionidae; genus Philopedon; species Philopedon plagiatum. The sequence continues at coordinate 129,993,119 of OZ020189.1, forward strand.
TTTTGTAAACCAAAGCCTACTATATAACAACTAACATTTTTATTAAAAATTGTGATTTAACGTCTTCAATGAAAAAATAAATATCATGTGCTATATATTTTCAAAAAGCCCTCGATAAGCGGAATGTAACGATGTATAAATATACAGGGTGTCCCATTTAAAAAACCACAACTTTACTTCATTACTCGAGAATTAAAATATTTAAAAAAAAATCTAACTACGTCATCGTATTTTGCGTAACATTCTGCATACACGTCTGTTTTTACTATTTTGATATGATGCGGCATACCCGAGATACAAGGGGTGTTTAAAAGTGAAAATTTTCAGAATCACCCTGTAGCTCGAAAACAAAGAAAGCTATGAAAATTTTGTTTATGGCATTTTTCGTTTCACAAAAAAGTAGCGCAATGATGTGCAAATCGCAACCTTCTATCTCAACTAATAACTGAGATAACCCGCAAATACAACGAAATCCGGACACCCTGTACATGCTCATCGAATCCGGTCTTTCATGTTTTGGAGTGTGGTTGATGCTGTAGCCATAACTGTTTCTTTTACAAATCTTCACAAAACATCTACAGGGCCACCACGACCAAAATTGGCATTCACGGTGTGGCGCAAAGTGTGACACCTTCTCGCTGATTTTCATCGTTATTCAGAAGTTAGTAGATGTCGTCCTTTGAAAAATAATTGTACCTTTCCCAATTTATGGGGCGTTTAAAAAAATGTGCCCCAATGAGTCCCTGACTATATGGCATTAGGTATTAATTTATCACGAAAGCTGATTAGCCACAAATCTAATCCATTATGGATTTCGAGGTGCACAATAGTGCATACCTACCTATTGTGTTTCTTACAAAAAAATAAATATTAAAATTTTAATTCTAAGACTAGACCACAGATTACTCCTACCAGATGCGAATCTTACGCTTTCGACGGTGGCCCAATTTAGAGAAATTATACGATGCACTGTATTTAGTCTGTCGCCGAACGGTGAATTCCTCGCTGTTAGCGTGTACGAGCGTCTCGGTGGAATATCTAGATAGCAGGCTAATGTTATTACATCAGTTTTGTTGCGTTGATTTTATGGTTTAAATTGTGGCTGTACTAGGTTGTAGTGTAATTTTAATAAACGATATACGTTTTTGTATTTGTTAATGATATAATTTTATATAAAATGCCACACAATATCATGATTTAATATTTTAAAATATAATCCATAATTTCTCTGAATTAAAACCTACCAAACGCGTGGAAAATTCCATTCACGGCATCGACGCTCGAAGCGACCGGCCGCTCAGTCCGTATCGCCAGGACTGCGGAATCTTGATATAGGAAATTTATCAAGAGATTCGCATCTGGTAGGAGTAATCTGTGACTAGACCTTAAATATAATAAAATAAATGTACGTATTCGCATGAAGAATAATAAAACTTACTGAAACTTTTTTCAAGATCCCAATGTACCACCGCTCTACCCATATCCGAATCCAGTTTATCCAGGTAAAATATAGATTTAATTATGTTTTGTATTTTTTTATGTCCTTTTGCACCTTGTTAGTTAAAAATTCAGTTTCAATCATTCATTTTGAAAGACTAAAGCATCTTTATTTATCTCTTGAGAATAAAAAAGGGTTTTTACTTTGTTAGAATTGAATCATAAGGCAGAGAAAAATAAGATAGAGAGAAGAATATCTCGTACGGATTCCATTCATAAATACGATTTGCTTTCTATGTCCTCCAAACCGACGTCGAAATAAGTTGCCATGGGCGTGCGATGCAGATTTTGGGTTATTATAAAGCACAGTGAGAGTGATTATTGAGACGCGCCGCAGAAAACTCTTTCTGCTTGCCGTGTTGCTACCGCGTTGGCTATGTCGGGGTGTATTGTGAGAATTCTACGCGCCAATCTCGGGGTGTTGCCGTTTGAAGGCCATATCGTGGTCGAGCTGGCGGGAAGAAGAGACATTATTCTCTCTATTTTATTTTTCTCTGGATAAGGTAATATTTTTGGATTAGATGATAAGAGAGAGATAGAAGGGTCAAATTTGGTATACATAAAAGCATATTTTTATTAAAAAAGGAAAAAACTTTTCCATGTAATTTGAAGCTTTAAGAGGGTCAGGAAAGGTGTGTGTGGGGGGGGGGGGGGTGTTCGATTGGACGAACTATGCAGTAGGGTGGGACTATTTTTAAAAGTTTTAGAATTTCGATTTAGAATAGTTACAAACAGTTTTCATTGATAATAATAAAAAAAGTTTATATAATTTTAATTAATTCACATCTTTCACGATTTTTACACGTTCTTGAAAATTTCGAAATTTTGATTTAGAATATCGATAAATAGATTTCTCTTTTACTCATGTACAAAAACTTCTAATTACATTTAACAAAACATTATTTCTTCCACCCTCTACCACCCTTTGAACATTATTTTTCTATAATTCCAATATTTTATTTGCTAGTATGTTCGATACCTCTAAACTAAATCTAATCCACTAATAACATTTTCTACTAAATTTATCTGTTGCATCTACCGCTCTCCATCAGATAATTCCTACAATGAGTTCTTTGACGTTCTCTCGGCAAAAATTGACCATTTTACCTCTGAATTTCCCTCCGCTGATCGTCCTTGGCGACTTTAACGTCCATGGCAAGGAATAGAGCTAGGATCCACAAAAACCCACCCAACAGGAAGAGTGGCAGAAAACTTTGCCATGAGCAACACGCTTACCAATGTAATATAATCCAAATCCTAGATATTTTTTTAACACCCATCCTGAGCCATACTCAACATCTGTATGCACTCCCCTTGGTCGTTCAGATCATGACCTCATTACCGTCTCGTGTCCCATACACCCGACTTCGTTGAAATCATGTCAGACACACAATCTGGCATTACGATTCTGCCGACTGGGACGGTCTTCGAAACTTCTTTTCTGCTTTCCCTTGGAACCCAGTATGTTTTTCCACTCCCGATTCCTCCGAAACTTGCTCTCATATAACAGATATTATTCAAGCAGGCATTGAAAATTTCATTCCACATACCCGCAAGAAACCTAAACTCCACCTTCAAAAACCATGATTCTCCATGGCCAATGTCCAAGCCCACAATAGGTATTTTCAAAATCCTACACCCGAAAACCGTCAAATTTTCACCGACGCACGAAATCAGTACAACCAAACTATCTTAGAGTCCAAAAATGTTTTTGACAACCGCATAAAAGATAAAGTGCTTTCCTGTCCCAACGGCAGCAAATCTTTCTGGTTATTTGCCAAAAACAATAGTGAAAACTTCTGTAGAAGCGCTTTTCCTCCCCAGATTTCTGACAACGAAGTTATCTCCACCTCTAAAGGGAAAGCTGAACTATTTGCCAAACAATTCGATTTGCGATCTGTACCCGATTTCAAGGGAAATCGCGGAAATTTCGACTTTGACGTTTAATAGCTCCGAAATGAAACATCCTGTATAACTGAACTTTTTACCGAAGCTGGTTGCACTATTCCTCTATTAATTCAAAAAAATCTATTGCTCCTCCTCTATTTCCGGGAAAAACAAACCTGTCCGACTTTAGGTTAACCTTTATGTAGATCGACACTTATTTTTGTTGATCTCCGCACGTCATTATTTATTGAGGAGAAATGGCTGCTTTTTAAATTGTAATAAATTATACCGGAAAGTAATAATTTTTTGTAGTTAAATTTTCCTTGTAATTTTTTTAAAATAATTTTTGTGGTTTTCTAATGACTTGTAACGATGTATGAAATAGAAACCTATGTGCATATTTCTTGTTACGCTAATATTGAAAATAAATTTGGAACCTATAATATTTTAGTATACCCACCTGGAGAACCTGAAACTTGGCCATATATTATCTATCCACCTGGATACTGGCCTCCAATACCAGAGATTAACAGCGATGTTCCTAAAATAGAACTAATTACTAGTTACGACAATCATTCAATCGTGCAAATTTTTGGTGACGGACAAAGCCCGGATGGGTTAATAACATGGATAGAAAATAATCCAAATGGAGATGTCGCTATACTAATTGTCAATGGAGAAGAGTCAGAATCCAATTGGTAAGTGGGCAAAGTGATTTTCTTTCGGACGAGATTTATTTAGAACTGCAATTATATTTATTGCAATAAATAGAGAAGTTTGACGGACGTAATACAAGGAAAATATTTGAGGCTTTGCTAGTAGAAAAACTTAGTGTGGTTTGTTCAGTTATGCTCAGGAATTTTGTATTAAAGATCGGGGCGCTCAGAAACTACTAAAATCTCGAGGCGGTTTTTTCTTTATCTAAGATGTCCCACATTGACTTCAAGCCTAAGTACTCTGCTTACGTACCATGGGCGAATGAACAGAAGAGAAATGTATTCTACTGACACGGAATTTAAAGGACTGGAGGTTGCGACGGGAATCTGAAGACACTAGGTATGAATGAGCGAGAGAAGTGATCTGTTCTAGGCTTTTGTAGCTTGACAGTAAGTAAAGGGATGCATACGTAACGCATATCATGTTGTTCTGGTTGGAATAGTCAAGGGGAGAATAATACCGACTAGTTCTTCATAGCAAAATCCGTGGAAGTACCGGTAGAAAAGGTATAAATCCCCAACAGCGCGGCGATGGGCGAGAGAAGGGAATTTTCTTGTGAGGCCTAGGTCACTGATAAGTATTTTGGATAAAATCAAGGACGTTTAGTGTCGAAGGTAATGTCGCTCCCCATATATTGGAGCAGTACTCTAGATTAGGTCTTACTTGGGAGTATATAAATTGGAAGGGGAGAAGCATTTTCTGACTCGAAAAAAAAAACAAGCTTTTCAGCTGCCGATGTGTGTACTGAAGTAATGTGGTTATGCCAGTTGAGATAATGTTCGAAATCGATGGCAACAAGATCGAACGTTTCATTGTTCTGTAGGGCTTGGCCATTCATGTGGATGGGATAAGCTTTGCCAGATTTCTTGCTGGAGAAGGAGCGTTTTGGAGGCGTTGAACTGAACAAGGTTCTTGCTACTCCAGGCTAAGATTAACTGAAGATCATGGGAAAGGGATAGGTGCATAGATCTGCGTCTATTATCCAGCTCCTGACAGACTGGTCTGAACAAATGACTATTGTTGTGAAGAGTACTATTGTCAGCATGACTGTGGATAGGATTGGTAGTGGAAAAGAGCAGATCATTAATGTGAAGAATAAATAGAGTGGGTGCCAGGACGGAACCTTGGGGACTCCAGCATTGATAGGATGAAAGTAAGATGAGTGACCGTTAACCACGAAAGATATGCGCCGATCCAGGTACATAGTTTAGTAGGAAGACCGTAAGAAGGTATTTTGTTGGGGAGTGCGGCATGCCATACTCGGTTAAATGCTTTGGAAATGCCAAGAGCGACAATCTGAAATTCGAAGAGATCGTTATGAAATTCGAGAGACTTGTTTCAGTTATGCGTGACAAAGGTACGTAGATCAGCTGTGGATCTTTAATGATGAAATCCGTACTGACTGTCATGGATGATTTTATAATTTTCTAGATATTTTCGGAACTTTCAAGTTAATCGCTTTCTCCATAACTCTGCCGACAACAGAGAGAAGAGAGACAGGTCTATAACTGGATGGAAGGGACTTGGAAACTTTCTTCGGGACAGGCTGCACACGAGCAGTCTTCCAGCTATCTGGGAAGCTGCCCTTGTCATAGAAGATCTGAAAAAGACGAGTTAAGATGGATGCAAGTTCTGGAGCTCATTTTGTATAACAATTGCTGGTATGCCATACAGGATGGTGTAAAGGGATAGAATAATTTTTTAAACTCGTTTAACCTTAAGTATTATATCGGGCATTTTGTGGGGTATAGACGTAGCTGTTGGATAGCCTGCAAGATTTTGTCCTTATTGGAGATAAGGCTGCCGTAACTTATAAAGCAACTCATAAGTTAAGACCGGGTTAAATGGCCAGCTTCGTAAATTATATTTAGTATATTTGCAAAACCACCCTCTTAAATGGCTGGTGAAATCCCTACGGATGTTTCCAGCTCTGGATGTGCGAGTCGATTCCCCAGTACATCCAACGGTACATAGTACTCAGACTTCGGTCTTCGTGGGCTGTCTGAAGATAAAAAAAAATAGTAAAAGCAAGATAATTTAAGCACAGTGTAAAATGTGGACAAACTATGTACTCGTAGTTACTAAATTAGTAAACATTTGTCCTGAGCAACTGGTCCCTTTTAAATTTTGATTTTAGGATTGTAGATACACACGTAAAGTGGCAATCACTCCTGAGTGCAAAGGTGAGAAGTTGCCAAAAATATATATAAGGAATGTGTGAAGGCTGTGTGCACTCTTAATAAGTATGAATGAAACAAATTCTTGTATTAAGTGCAAGTTTAATAAATAAGCAGAGCGCTTTCGACCTTATACGTCATCATTAGCGCTACTTGTCAGGATAACAGTCGGAAATCCATCGGAACAGACAACAATTAACACATTAAAATATTCTTACTTTACATTTAAAATCAACATTCAATTTACAAAACAATTTCAAATTTTGTTTCGATGGTGCAATCTGAAAACGATCTCGAACCATGAGGTTACAACGATTTAGCTAACCTCATGGTTCGAGATCGTTTTCAGATTGCACCATCGAAAATGTAACTTTTTTAAACAAAATTTGAAATTATCTTGTAAATAATTGAATGTTGATTTTAACTGTAATGTAAGACTATTTTAATGTGTTAATTGTTGTCTGTTCCGATGGATTTCCGACTGTTATCCTGAGTAGCGCTGATGATGACCTATAAGGTCGAAAGCGCTCTGCTTATTTATTAAATTTGCACTTAATACAAAAATTTGTTTCATCCATGAAAATATATATTACTAGCTTCCGCTCACATAGTGTAGTTTTGATATCATGGTTATGAAATATATGAAACAGGAGTTATGTTAGGTTAGGCTAGTTATATCTAGAGACCTGATTTCAATATTAAGAGGCGCAAACATCGGGTCGGACTTAGGTAACTCATAGATAAGGTAAATGAATTTATTATTATTATTATTATTATTTTATTACAATACAAGTACGGTAGGTAGGGGAGACCGGTGACAATTGTAACAAAAAACACATGTGATTTTTTACAACCTTACCTGTCAGTTCTAATTTATTGATTTTTTTTTTGAGGATGTCCCCGAGCTTTGTAAGTAACCTAATAAATTCAGAATGTAGAAAAAATATCTAGTTTCTTATTTAGAACATATAATTCAAGTCAATGACAAGTGTTTCAATTGACACAGGACTGGTGGCAATTGTAACGGACACAGGTGTCAGTAGTAACAGTAGTAATAACATTAAAATATAACCAAAGAGTAACACAAATAAAAAAGTAGTTTTTTTCTGTTGTTAAAGTCGACAAAAATATACCGACAAAAATATACCAAAAAAAAACGACAAATTCGTAACAATCTGTATTAGTAACTTCTATTAAAATATAAATAACAATATTTAAAAATATACAAATGCAAAGTAAAATATTCTTTTAAAATGTTAGATAAGAAACGTAGGTATGTTAACATTACTAAAAGACCTTACTCTTCACCTGAGTTAAGTATATCGTTCGTGCGGAAGAAGACTGTTTTAACTCAAAATTTTTGGCTTACTCTTATGGGAAAAATTTACAAATTATTAATTTTAAGTTAATATACGAGTATTTTTTCTTCCGTTTGCACGGTATGAGGTCTCCACAAATGTTTGGTTTCATATTGTAAAGCGTTCTATAAAGAAATACATTATGATGATACACACTTTTTACATTGGTTTCACTTGTAACATGTTACAATCGTCACCTTTATTCATGTTACAATTGACACCAAACGATATATATGATTTGTTTACATTATTAAACTATGTAATCTAACTCCTAAAGTGTTCTTATTATAAGATTTTCTAGTCAATATAATCCATATTTCAGTGGTATATTTTAAATATGTATTGAAAATAAATATGGTTAAGAAATTATTTACAAAATAAAATAAAAATAAATACTTACTTGTCGTCTTGAAAGTCACGTTTCAGATCGTAACAACAGTATTCATCAGAATTCTTAAAACAACTAAGACTCTAAAGAAAGATCTGTCAACAACCGTTGAACATGAGTAACTCGGTTCGCGATAATCCGGCAGAGGGCGGACGTATACTGAATGTTACAATTGACACTTGTTACAATTGTCACCGGTCTCCCCTACGTCTTTACCGCATGTCCTTGATGTTTAACAAAACGAGCCGAAGGCGAGTTTGGTAAATCACGCAAATGCGGTAAAGACACCTACCGTAAGTGTATTGTACGATATTTTATCTATAAGCATGTTTTAGGACCCCAATATTAAAAAGTAAAAGGGCACTGTTTTAGTTTACCCCGTAGGTGCCTCGTAAGTCGTTATCAACAATGCATTAATATCAGGTTGCTAGGGAAATAAATTATAGAAATTTAATAGTAGGCTTTTATATGGCAGATCTAAAACTTGACAACGGAATAAACGATAATTATTATTTTTTCTACTACCTTATGAGAAAACTTAATTTTCAACCCCTGAGCGAGGGAGGAAAATGCCTCTTTTCCTCCCGGGAAGGAAAAAAATTCTTCCCAGGGAGGAAAAGATTTTTCCTCCCTCTAATTTGTTTAACATTTTTACATTAGCAAGAGGTTTTTTACCTCGTCTAGCCCTATTTGATTTTGTAGGAAAAAAATTTATAAAAGTCTTCACATTATAACCATAAATATTTTTTTAAATTAAACAAATCTGTAACAGATAAAAAAATTAGCGTCTTAAATTAATTGTACAATTCGTCAAATTATTAAAAGTTATCCCTCCGGAAAAGCCACTTTCCGCTGAAATATTAACTACTCCTTCCTGATGGTTACTTATTGACGTGGTATGGCTGCCTGTAAGGTTGCTTTCCAATGAAGGAGTAGCTATCGGCACATAGATATCAACGTGATCATATGAATGTATTTCTGAGCATTTTCGCAAATTTATAAAGAAAAGGGCAATTTTAGTACATACTAATAGAACTAGTTTGATTACAGCAACTCGTTTCAAGATGAAAATCATTTGAAAACCCAGCAAATTGCTGAAATATCAGAATACTTCATAAGTTTTTAATGACGACTAAAAACATAACTGGTCAACTATAAGATCTTAATTTAAACCAGTACTAAATCTTAAACTTTCTTAGCGAATCTGAACGTAATAAGTTTGAAGATATTTAATCGTTCCAGTAATTTTTACTAACCCAGTATTATAGTCTGACAACTTTCTAGCAAGCTAGTAGAAAAAACTATATACATACTTCAGGGGGGTAATGCGTTTTCTCTCTTGGATATTTAATGCTCTCCGCTTCGCGTCGGGCATCAAATTATCCGCGGGAGGAAAAGCATTATTTTCCTCCCTTGGTATGTCAATAGCTATTTGTAACAATTTCGTGAAAGTGTGTTTTACGTCCCTTAAATGGAAGTCAGTAGCAGCAGTGATGATGAAATTCCGAAAGAAGTTCTGGACATTGCTAAAGCAGTTACCCTTAATATATGAGAAGGAATATGGGCTCTTCATGGACTGGTGTTCATCAAAGAAAGTTAAAGCAATTAGTGAAGATGTGATGCTTGCCTATTTTGTGGATAAATTTGAGAACAGTAAATATCATCTTTATGCAATTATTACTGAATGCTCAGATCTACTATAAGTATCAAAAATAATGTCGACATAAGCAGGTGTGCAAAACTGATGGCATATTTAAAAAGGAAGTCTGTGGGATACAAAGCTAAGAAATCAAAGGCATTCTCCAAGAATGAGGTTGTCAAATTCTTTGTTACGGCACCAGATGAGGAGTTTTTATTAATGAAGGTACTTAATTGCGATTTTTTTTAAATCTACTTTTAAATAACAACTTATTTGCTTGTTTCAGGTGATACTCATTGTGGGCTTCGCTGGGGCATGTCGCCGAGTGGAGTTATGTAAAATGAAAATTGAAGATATTAAGGAATTTGAAACCCACCTTGTTGTAACTGTCCCGGATACAAAGACCCATGTAGTTCGACAGTTCGTGGTTTACGTGGAAGAATTTTCATCAGAATTTAATAATATTTCACTTTTCAAGAAGTATAGAGCCCTTAGACCCGATCATACTACCCATACACGGTTATTTATTGCATATAAAAAAGGAAGATGCACTATCAAACCACTGGGTATAAATACTTTTGGAAAAATACCTTCTCAAATTGCATCATATTTAAAGTTGTCCAGTCCCAAAGAATATACGGGGCATTGTTATCGAAGGACGTCAGCTACATTATTAGTAGATGCTGGCGGGGATGTCATGAGTTTAAAATGACATGGTGGATGGAAGTCCTCCAGTGTTGCGGAGGGCTATATTGAAAATTCGGTGCAAAATAAAATAGGAATTGCAAAGCAAATAAATGGTGAAGAAGAATATGCAGAGAAAACCTCCGGTTTTAGTAAATCTGTAACTTTCAATTCTTCTGTCTCATCGGATAGTAAAACACTTCCTTCATCGATATCGTTTGGAAATGTTACAAATTCTACAATTAATATTAATATTTCTTAATTAATAAGTTTAGGTTAGTTTAGAAATTTAAATATGTAAGTATTTGTTATACATATACGTCCAGATTCACTAAGAAAGTTTAAGATTTAGTACTGGTTTAAATTAAGATCTTCTAGTTGATCAGTTATGTTTTGACAAGTTTTTGTCCTGTCGTTGTTAATAAGACGTAATTGAAAATTTATGAATTATTCGGATATTTCATGCGATTTGCTTGGTCTTCAAATGATTTTCATCTAGGAACGGGTTGCTAGAGTGAATTTAGTTCTATTATTGTCGAAAGTGCATAATAAAATTGCCCTTTTCTTTATAAATTTGCGAAAAAGCTCCAAAATAAATTCATAGTATAAAATGTAGTTGTCTTAGTCTTACAGCTGTCAGTTTAAAACTTTTGGTTGTCAAATTAGACCGGACTAGCGTTGGAGAATCGGGCTGTTAATGTTTAATACAGTTTCTTTTAAAAATAAAAATACACTTGAATAATATAAAAACTTGTTTTTATAGTATGTAATTACTTACAGCACTAGTGCGGTAAATTGATACTTACCGCACTCAAATCAGTGCGGTAAGTAATTACTTACCGCACGCTTGTAGATAGATTAAATTAATATTAGATTTTGTCAAGTTGTATTTATGAATTATTGCTCCTAAAAAATATTTATTTTCTTTATTTAAAAAACGACTCGACTTTACTGAAGGAAACGCAATGAAAAGTATGAAATAATATTGCTACGTGTTTATTACTGCGGACCAACTTAATTTTGTTCATTAATTCATAATACAAAATTAAATTTTCCGAGATCAATAACCCGGAAAATGACATTTAGTTTATCATCTTGGAAAAATTTTCCAGCTGCTTCTTTTTACCCGCCTCCAACACGTTAATTTTCTTGACATTTATTACACAAAATTTGATTTTCTGACCTTAATAACCCCGAAACTTGCAAATTAGTTTACATTTTGGAAGAAATTGCCAATCGTTCCTTTTTTATCCCACCCCCTGGTTAATTTATTCACTATTTGTTAGATAATATATATATTTTCGGACCTCAGTAATCCAATGGTGTCAATAATATTTTTAATATTTTCTGTGTATGTTGTCTTTCCAGCGGAGTCCGTTCCTGGAATGTAACATTCGAATCTAGTCTCTAGTTTTATATCCAAAATTAAATTATAACCCTTGAACCCCTCTTTAACCCCCTTAGGTGATGTTGCCTAAAAAGTTATAAAACATATTTTATGTAGTTTCAAGGTAATATTTAGAACGGTATAACAATTTTACTCCATTACAAACTTTGAACCCCCATTTCGCCCCCTTAGGGATTGATTTATTAAAAACTGTAAATCACGTGCTTAAACATTAACAGCCAGATTCTCCAACGCTAGTCCGGTCTAATTTGACAACCAAAAGTTTTAAACTGACAAGTGTAAAAATAAGACAACTAAGTTTTATACTGTGAATGTATTTTTGAGCTTTTTCGTAAATTTAAATAGAAAAGGGCAAATTTAGTACGTACTTTCGAGAATAATAGAACTAAATTCATTACATCAACTCGTTCCAAGATAAAAATCATTTGGAAATCAAGCAAATCGCTGAAATATCAGAATAATTCATAAGTTTTTAATGACGACTTATTAACAATGACAGGACACAAACCTATCAAAACATAACGGATCAACTATAAGATCTTAATTTAAACCAGTACTAAATCTTAAACCTTCTTAGTGAATCTGAACGTAATTTTTTATAGTACTTCAAGTTTCGAGTTAATAGGACCATCTAATACTTTTTCTCAATACAAAGTTTGAATCCATAGGGGTTGAATTTTGAAAAACCCTTTCTTAGTGCACGCCTACGTTATATAAGAAACCCTCTATGCAAAATTTCAAGTGTCTAGACTCAGCGGTGTGGGCTGTGCTTTGATACGTCAGTCAATCAGTCAGTTAGTCAATTTCTTCCCTTATATAATTAGTGATTGCAATCCCGCAGTGTTTTAAATCCCGCAGGGCATTTGCGGGATTGGTTCTAATCCGGCGGGATCCCGTATAGGTTTTTTAATTTAATAAACTTCGATAAATTAATGTTTATTTAATTAATCATTGAACCAACTTTCATATTTTATTATAAAAATCAATAATAACCGTATTTCAGTTAAAAAAAATATAATGTAAAGTCTAGCATCTCTTAACTATACTACTATGACCATAAATCAGTCAAATTTCTTTACAATTAAAGTAACACGTAATTTGGGACAAATGAACTTCAAATGTTTATACGCGGGATCCCGCATAGTTTTTAAATTTTATAAACTTCGATAAATTAACGTTTGATTAATTAATTAAACCAACTTTAATTTTTTATTGTAAAAATCAAAAATTAACAGTATGTCAGTCAAAAAAATTGTGTAATATAAACTCCAGCCTCTCTTAACTATACTACTATGACTATAAATCAGTCAAATTTCTTATCAATTAAACTTTGGGCAAATGAACTTCAAATGTTTATACGCGGGAACCCGCATAGGTTTTTTAATTTTATGAAATTCGATACATTAAAGTTTATTTAATTAATTATTAAACCAACTTTAATCTTTTATTATAAATATCAAAAATTAACAATATTTCAGTCAACACAATTATGTATTTTAAAGTCGAGCCTCTCTTAACTATACTACTATGACTATAAATCAGTCAAATTTCGTGTCAATTAAAGTAACAAGTACATTTGGGCAAATGAACTTCAAATGTTTATACGCGGGATCCCGCATAGGTTTTTCAATTTTATAAAATTCGATAAATTAACTTTTATTATATTTATAATTTTCATATTATAATACCACGGATATTTGGCAAATACACGTTTCCGCGATATTTTTTAAGAGTTTACGGCGTTTTCATGGCTATGCGGATCCGCATAGCTGGTGCGGGATCCCCCATCAGGCCGTCAAATGATGCGGGATCCCGCGGGCTTGCGGGATCCCACTTTGCGGGATTGCAATCCCTATATATAATATAGAGATTATTTAAATTGTTAATTTTCGATGGTGTAATCTGTTTTTCAAAATTTGGCCTCCGTAATCTTTTAAAAACACTAAACGTGGTTTATCTCGAAAAACGCCATTTTTACCTTTTTTTTAAAATACGCTATATCGAAAGATCAGGATTTTTTACGTCGAAAAAGTTTTTTTCCAAACAAGATTTTTTTCCGTTTTCGAGGAATTATTCGAGAAACATAGCGCGGCGAGTCTTTCCACCGTGTGGCTAGGCAGTGTGTCGAGCGAGGGGTATAAGCGTCAAAAATATATTACGCAGTATTAAATGGAAATTATAGGAAATGCTCGGAGGCGTCAATTTTTATTTGCAAAAGATGTTTTTGAAGAATATGTTATATTTTTGTCTTTAACGGTTTTATCCCCACCACTCATAATTTAAAAACCTTGAAGGAAATTGGTTACATTTTATGTCATTCTGAGTTTCTCCAAATAATTGTGGATACGTTTTATGAGGCATATCGGTATTGCCGTTTAAAGATTCCCATTTTCTTTATTTTGACAAATGCGAAACGAAGCATATACGGGAGTGATATACCATTAGAGCGGGGGTTAAAAAAGTTTAATTGAAGGGGTAGGAGTAAAAGGGTTCAAGTACAAATACGAGAATATGTAGAAAAGAGCGTTTAAAGTATTTTCCTTGTAAAGCCTGGGTGGTACACTGGTAAAGAATATTTCTGATATGTGATTGATTTCAAGTTAGTCATTTCCTTACTATTTATTAACAAAACACCCAATCAAAACTGATCCAATATTAAAAAAAATGTACTTGAATCCTTTTGCCTCTAAAAAAAATCAAAATCAGTCAATCGATGACATGTCTTTTTCTCTCGCCCACAGATGTCACTAAAATGTTGAAAATCACTTGGATCGTTTTGCCACCAACAAACTAGTTCTTTTAGATATCAGAATATGTAATTTACTCATTTTGTGAAAAAAATGTCACGTGAACCATTTTGCTTCAAACCCCTCCAATTGTAAATAACTCAAAGTCTACAACGCACTTATCATAAAAAAACGTATGTATCTTATGGAGTTTTAAATAAAATATTTTCTCTACACTTTATATTTATTAACGTAATTAATATGTAACAACATGCAACTTACTTTATTGTAATAATGTAAAATTCGTAATTAAGAAATCAATAGCTTTTTAACAACTGTAATACATCTTTAGTAATCAAACCCTGACATTGGGTTTTTGGATTGTATTTACTGTATGTGCTGGTCTGAGGAAACAAAGAGGTAGTTAATCAAATCTCTATTATTATATTTTCTTAGTGTTTTTCTGCTATGCCAGAGTCTTATGTTTCTAATTTTTTATTTCTTGCCTCCTGTACTTCCTCAGACATCATTCCGAGAGGTATACGACACGTAGTAGCAGCTGCTGGACGAGTTAGTAAGTTAGAGCCGACATCTTAAAGTAGGGACTGAATTTTTCGTCGTTGTGTTAGTAAACTGGATGTCGAAAATCTTTTTGTGGACGTCCACGTAGGCCTGAGGACATAGATGGCTCTGGTTCTGAAGAATCAATATTACGAACAACATTGGTATATATTAAGCGAATCACTATACTTGATAAAAAATCGATCCTAACGATTCTTTTGTAGGTATGACCTATATCTGATCGTTTCTGACTATTTTTTGAAAAACTTAAGAATTTTTGCCATAATTTCATCAGATGTACAATTCAACCCCCATCGTCTAATAAGAAACGCCCTTATCTTTTGAATCTTCTTTGTTTTACCGGCTTTGTTCTACACCTACAAATTTCCTTTCTTGGGACGGACACCATTTTTTCTAAAACACAAACGATTGTTTTTGTTGGTGCACAAAAGTGCAACAAATAGCAAGCAAAAACACACGTTATA
Organism: Philopedon plagiatum; assembly: GCA_963971165.1. NCBI lineage: Eukaryota > Metazoa > Arthropoda > Insecta > Coleoptera > Curculionidae > Philopedon > Philopedon plagiatum. Next base: position 130,008,646 of record OZ020189.1, read on the forward strand.
ATAAATACTGCTTCAAATATGTCAATAACTGGCACTCGTCCCAACTAGTCCATGCACTTTTAACCTAGGGAAATAAAAAAAAGATGTAAAAAATGCTGCATTTTCTATTTTAGATTATTCAGTTCCAAGAATAAATTAAGAATTATAAGTCCTATGGAAGAATAGGTACTTACTTCCTCAACTTGTAACATACAACGAATAAAAAACTATAAACACTATTACCGAACAAATTTTTTTTTATTGTCGTAATTCTACTGATCTCTGCCGTACAAATAACCCTTGATTGTAACAACTGTGAGTGTAGAATAGGATACGGTATGATACGCAACGAGAATTAATTTTATTGACAGGTATCTCTATTAATTAATATTCTCTAGTAGAGAATTAAATGAAACAAATTGATACACGTTTATATTTTAATGTCTAATTTAATAGCACGTTTACCCAGGAATGTGATATTTTTGTTGTCGAAGCTGTGTTGGAAAAGCGTTTTTCTGTAACGCTGAAGTTTTCTAAACATGTCATACTTACAGCGTTTCCTGCAATACCTTCGACACTAAAATAAATTAATATAGTTATTGCTCTGTTAGTAATATTCACAGTATTTAAAAAAAACTATTTTCGCAAATTACTAAATAATTTTATATTTTAGGCAAGAAACATTACACGAAACACTTTCAAACACATTCTTCACCACTCCTACATATATTATGGTTACGGATTGGTCCGCATATGTATTTCCTAACATCTTAACTACTGCTGGATATTCTAAAGTTGTAGGCTATAATCTAGCTGATTGGATACATAATGTTGGGAATATTCCGGTGGAGCACATTACTCTTATTGGTAAGTGCAAAATATAAAATTTTTAAATCATTATTGGTAGGTATAATATACATATTTATGATTTTCCTCAGTCAGCATAATAATAAAAAATATCAAAACATTAGAGGGCTCCGAATGCATCTTCGCGACTTTTGGACACCTAGATAACACATAATTTTATTTTGTATTTCACGTAAATAAATTTTCATTTTACAACCAAAGAAGTATTTAAGCAACATCAAAAGTTTAGTGTGTATGTAAACTTACATTCTTTATAAAGTATCTAAAAGTCTCATACTAAAAAAAGATGGTTGTCAAAAGAAATCCGACTTTTTAGATTATTTCTAATGCCGTTAATAAACGTTTATATATTCTCCTATTTCGTTTCTTCTCACAGTCTCATGTTGATTTTCATCTTCGTACAACCCATGATGGCTGCAAGCCTAAGAACTAAAATGTGCCGTAAGTTGTATCTGGTGGAAAATTTCTCCGCGTTCCCACTTATAATCCAAACCAACTAGATATTTTTCTTACCACCCATCCAGAGCCATACTTATCATCTATATGCGCTCCCTTTGGTCATTCAGATCAGGGACTCATTACCGTCTCTTATCCCACACATCCCGAGTTCGTTGAAATCATACCGGAACGCACAATCTGGCACTACAATTCTGCCAGCTGGGATGGTCTGATGATTTCTTTGCTGCTTTCCCTTGGGCCGTGTCTGTTTTTAGACTCCCGATCCATCCGAAATTTGCTCTCATATCACAGATATCATTTAAGTAGATAGTCAAAGTTTCATTCCACATACCTGCAAAAAAATTTGGTGCAAAACTGACTCTCGGAGAAATCAAGATGGCTACTGCCACCAAATTTAAATGGAAAAAGGGGTCTTACGATACGTCACTTTAAAGGTATCATTGAGTATTTTAGGATCCTAGAATATTACGTCATTATTTGCCCTGAGGACAAAATGGCGGCTTGTAGAAAGAAATATTTTAAAAATAAAATGTAATGAATATTGCAGAAGTTTTTTAATTGGTGGTTTAAAAATACGTTTTTGATGATAACAAGAGTTTAAAGAAATATTAGTAAGTCCTCCCCCACCCCAAATAATTCAAATAAAATTTAATTTGTGTTAAAAATTAGATCTGAAATTATTCAAATGACATTGGGAAAATAACAATTTTTTGGTGGTATTCTTATCGGCTTGAAAAAAAAAGTTTTGTAAACAAATAATATTAGAGAAATATAGCTTCAGTACCATGTATTTGTTTACAAAACTGTTTTTCAAGCCGGTAAGAATACCACCAAAAAATTGGTATTTTCTCACTGTCATTTCAATAATTTCAGATCTAATTTTTAGCACAATTTAAATTTCATTTTAATTAGTGGGGTAGGGCGAGGGCTAGATAATTTTTAACCTCTTGCCATCATCAGAAGCGTATTTGTAAACCGCCAATTAAAAAACTGCAGCAATATTCATTACATTTTATTTTTAAAATATGTTTTTCAACAAGCCGCCATTTTGTTTTCAGGGCGAATAATGACATAATATTCTAGGATCAATACTCAATGAGACCTTTAAAATGAGATTGTCACGGGATCTTTATTAAAACACTGGTTTCATCATTAATTACTGCAGCATTATTATTTATTAAATTAAAATGAATATTTATATTTACAAGTATTCACACGAGTCCTACCTATTAATTCCTAATAACACCGTCGAGGCGGGAAAGTCGTCGGGACGTGCTCTAGCTTCGCAACGGTCTCGCTTGGCTCGAAAGGTTAACTCACGTTTTCTGCTGATCACACCTGCCAAGTCGACCCCTTCCGCCACCACCACCGGCCTGATATCCCGACGCGCGTCGACGACGTGCGTCGTCGCTACCGGACTACCCGGGTGACCCGCAGGTGAGGAAAAATGATTTGGTGACAATATATCAAAGACCTCTCTTTCCGTTTAAATTTTTCCCCAAAATGGCGTTCAGCAGCCATCTTGATTTTTCCGAGTCATTTGTACATCAAAGCATAGTATTTTTATACTAATTAAGGCATACCAACCTTCAATTCCTAAATGTAACGGTTAAGAAATTAAGACGGGGGACATTAAATAGCCGCACTGTATATAATATACAGGGTGTTAATAAAGTATGTGGCCAAACTTTAGAGTATTATTCTATTCTCAGTTTTGAGACAAAAAGTTCATATAACCATAGGTCCTAAACGACTTTGTTTTTAATACACAGAGTGATGAAATTAAAAAAAGGGTTTTCCTCGATATCTAGAAGACTCAAATTAGTATCAAGTTAAAACTTGGTGACAATTTTTATTGCATAAAGAAGAGTCTTTTAAGCAAAAAAACTATTTTCTCGTTTGACCAGAGAGGCGTGTACAGGGATAACGCTCGAAGTCTAATTAAAAAAATGATATGAGTTATATAAGTACACAAACATTATCTTCTGAATTTTTTCGCTCAGATAGGCCGTTTTCGATAAAAATGAAAAAATGTAAAGTTATGCATAACATTATCTATTCGTATAATTTGTTGAAAAAAACAAAAAAGTAATGGAGCCATGGAAACAAAAACATTTCTTTAAACAAATTTGACAACTAGCAAGACTCCCCTTTATGCATTAAAAATTCTCACCAAGTTTCAACTTGATACTAATTTGCGTCTTCTAGTTATTTAGTAAAAACTTTATATAAAAAATTCAACACCCTGTGTATTAAAAACAAAGCCGCTTAGGACCTATGTTTATATAAACTTTTTGTCTTAAAATTGAGTAAGGAATGATACCCTGAAGTTAGACCATATACTTTATTAACACCTTATATATTATGTAATTCCAATTTGACTGAAGCGCGTTTTAATATCAGATATTTTCTTGTTTGTTGAAAATAAAACAAATTTGCTGCCCAGATTTTGTGCATATCCTGTTTCTCCAATTTGTAATAGAAACAGTTGATGTACATACAAAAATGTTTAAACAAAATATTCCTCAAATTCAGTCGTGGATGACTGTAAAAAGAGATTTGTTGGAAATTCTTTTTCGATCATTACGACAAATTTTATTTTTTCGTTATAATCCCTGCGTTAAAAATAGGACACTGTATTGTCCTTACTGCTTGGGCTGCTAATAGTCTGATAGTTTTTTAAATTAATAAATTGAAACGGAAAAATGGGGAGTACGATTTACTTTTTCCGGCTTTTCTAGAAAATTTCTAGATTTTTCTGCGGTGCAGTATACCTAAAGATTCTTAAAAGGTACAAGTATCTAGCTTAGTGCCATTTTAAGAAAATTAATTAATTAACAGAGCAATAGGCATTAATATAATTACGTATAATAATCGTGCTATTAAAGCAAAGCAACTTTTTCTTAGGAAATTTAAGATGGCATATGGAGGGAATTAGAAAATGATATTTTTCGAAATAGAGAATGTCGAAAACACAAATTTTTGTGTATAGAGAAGTACTCTTCACTCAGATGTGTGCTGTTAGATTTGTCTGGTACCGTTAACAATCGGACTATCATCCACGAGACTTACCAGTGGTAATGATTTTAAACATCTTCACTGAGACATTAGAAAGCCGTACTCGAAGGTTCAATACTGCCATTCTTTCTTTTAACATTATTTCATAAAGCTAAATGGAAATGAAAACTGTTATCACACACTCACACACTATATTTTTAGCGTTCTTTCCTCTCATGCTGTCCTGAAAGTCAGTCATTTCATCTTTCATGTGAAAAATAATCTCGTGAAAGCCCAATAACATAAAATGCTTATTCCTGCGGAAATAACTGAGGGTTAGTGGACAAATTTAGTCGTTTTGTTAGAAATTTACAGTGATTTTTATCAATTTACTTTTACTGCAGAGATCAGGGTATAGTTTCTTAAGTAGATAAGTAAACTACGCATTGTGGAAAAAATACGACAGATTGTTATTGCCTGTGTTGGTATAGCTAGTGAAGCTTTGTTTAAAAGAAGGAAAAAAAAGAAATTTATGGACAAAAATGGCTGCTGCAACGACAAATATACAGCGACATAAATATTTTAAGAGAGTTGGAAACAAATGAGCCAGGTATTTTTAAAAACTATCTAAGAATGGACTTGCACACGTTGCATGAGTTGTTAAGATTAGTTCGTCCTTATTTCCAAAAGCAGAACACTATAATGAGGGACTGTATAAGACCAGAAGAAATGCTGACTGTAACTCTGCAGTTTATAGCTACTGCGAGGAGCTATGAATGCCTAAAATTTAGTTAGTAGTTATATTTTTTTCAAACTTTTATTATACCCTCAGGTTTCTAAATTTCTGTTATTAGGTATAAAGTTCTTTATTTTTTATGTGCCAAAAAACAGGATGAGCCCATTATATTTCTACAAACTCCCTTAGAATTCCCTTCGAGGCATTTCTTAAATTGCCTCTTTGAGTTTTTTCATCATCACTTAGAGTAACAGATGTTTGTGACTGAGATTCGTTATCCATAATTAATTTTGTTGTCATAATTTTTACAACAAAACAGGATAAAACGCCCGTGTATGGCGTTCTATTTAGTTTTTGTCTCTTGTCGGCAGAATATGCAAGAAAATTTGTTTGGGTTTGCTTAAGTTTGAAGCGTTGACAACGCTGCAAAAAATTTTCAGATTGGTCATCAAGATTGTATTATCAAACTATATTACAGACATGCAGAACTATGGAGGTGTGTCGATACTGTTTACTATCCCCAAAATTTTCGAATCTATCCTCACAGATTTTATTTCTTCAGAAATTACATTATTCCAAAGCAACATGGTTTCTTTGGGGGACGCTCCGCAACTACAAATCTAGCAGTCTACCAGAGTCATCTTGTATCATCAGTCGAGGCTGGTGGGCAGGTGGGCGTTGTTTACACAGATCTGTCTGCAGCCTTCGATAGTATCTGTCACTCCTTACCATTTAAAAAACTCAGATCAGATATTGGCATAATGGGTACCTACCTCTAATGGATTGTGTTCTATTTGACATACCTCCGGCAGCGCGTTGCAGTCGGTGGCTTGCTGTCTAGGGAGTTTTGCAGGAGTTCCGCAGGGGTCGCAGGTCGGTCCTGTTTTGTTTATCCTATTTATCAGTGACATATCAACATTCTTCAGATCATCCCACTAAATATTTACTCTACGCTGATGATCTCAAATTTTTTTCTCTCATCACATCTGACTCTGATACCTTGCAGATTGACTTCGACGCGTTGTCCGACCAGTATGTTAATAACTCTCTGAAATTGAACGACAATAAATGCAAATCCATGACCTTCCACAGCTGCTTATTCCCATTAAGACTACCTACATAATCAGCAATGCCGAATTGGAATGTGTATCATTCTATAGTGATCTTGTAGTCATCTTCGGAGAGAACCTCTCGTTCAACATACACGTCAAAAAAATGGTACAGCGAAGCTATAGAATGCTCGGTTTCATCAAAAGAATCACTAAGTACATCAACCACACAAGATTGATCACGATTCTCTACAACAGTCTTGTGAGAAGCATACTAGAATGGCTCTTCACAAAACGCTAATCGGACGAGTTCAGAACAAATTCACCAAATATATCTTATTTAACCTGCACCTCCCACACCAGGACCTGATGTGCGACACCAGGCTACTCCTTTCCTCTGTGGTTTAAAGGCATTGAAACAGCGAAGAAGAGACGCGCAGCTACTATTTCTTCGCAAGCTGATCCACGGGCTAACATATTGCAAGGATCTACTGATGGATGTTCTGATTTCAGTTCCGTCAAGACAAACGAGATACCCCCGATTTTTTTGGGAGAAGACACAGAACCAATTATGGGCTCAGTGTTTTCGTCGACCGCCTGCTGCACAACTACAATAGATTCTGCTCTCCCATCGATATTTTCAACATATCCCTGCATGCTCTGAAGTTACTTGAAGTCGGGCAGAGTATAGCATACAATTACTTTTCTCTTTTCTATTGTTTTAACAGTTCGTTGAACCAACCCTTTATGCAGTTTGTTCTGAGCTAGTTTTAGTTTTTAGTTGCAGACGAACCATTTGGAATTTGTAATTCTATGGTATCCAGTGTCTAAATGAATAAATACATCAATAAAAATATTCAAAATTTATTCTGAACTGGTACATAGACGTATTAACAGAATTGAGAAAACAGTCAATGCACAATATTTTATAACCTAAAAAGGATATTTACGCATGGGCATTAAACCAATACTAACCATAATTCACTGAATGACGGAAGCAAAAAAACTATTACACACGTATTCCACAATGATTTTTAAGTTTTATTTTTATTTCTGTATAGGTATTTCATGGTTATGTTTAAATGCATTTAGCATACTGAAAAACGTTTTAAAATAAAATTAAATTCAAAACAAAATGCTACAAAAGTTACGCAAAATATAAACATTCCCGTATACTTAATTTGATTCACCTCATGGCCAACCACGCTCAGTTTTTTTTTTCGTAGGATGACGTTAGGCGGAAAGCTGATTATTTTGAAATTGGTAGAATTTTAAACCTTAATATTTTTGTCATTTTCCGTCCAAATGACGTAATTTGTTGTGTGCTAGTTGCGGTTGACTGACTGTGAAATAATATTAACATGTTTATTAAAACCAAACTAAACAATACCATTCCTTTTTATTTTAGGCTTTGGAACTAATGGACATACAGCGGGATTAATTGGCAAAACTATTCAAACCAGATATAATAAAATTATTCAAAAAATTATAGCACTGAATCCAACTGGCCTAGCATTTACTAACCAAGCGGAGACTCACAGATTATGCCCAACTGATGCCCAACAGGTACAATAAGAATCTTCCTGGCAACCTAGAAGCACAATCATAATTTTGCTATTTAATGTTTAGGTTTTGGTGATCCATACCGAATCTTCGGAGATCGGATACCCTGATATGCTTGGTACAGTTGATGTTATTGTAAACCGACCAGAAGAAGGTCAGCCATGGTGTAGAGGACATCCCAATGGTAATTTCTTTTTTTTTTAAGAGTGATATGATTAAGAACAGGACAATCGTGCTACGTCTTGTCCTGCATATTTTGTACACTCTATATAGAAATACATAATAAAAATAAAATTACTGGCCGATTTACTATCAAGTGTTGTCTTTAAAATAGGTCTAATTTGAGTTTTAAACTAAAATTCTTGCGGTAAAAATTTTTCTTTTAACTATTAAATTAACAATAAGCTTTAAGGGCCCTTCTCAGTCTAGAGCTTTTTAACAATTTTTGTCTAATGAGGGATGACGCAAAAGTATTTGAGAGCTTCAATATTTATCAAGCAATATTTAAACAAAATATATACTATATACATATAACTTTTAAACATATTTAATATTAACTATGATACGCATAGATTAACAAAGGTTTATAGAATTGAAAAGGTTTTTTTAACTTATAGAGTGCCTTATTGCATAAACCACGTAAATTAAAAAAAAATACTTTTAGGCGGGCGACATACTAGCGGCGAAGACGTGCGGCATGGTCGCAGCGGCGACACCGCTGAGATTTGTATATCTGTTCATACTGTGCGGCGAGGTCTCGACGGTGACTGTAGAAAAGCTAAATGTAGGAGAAAATTCACAGTGAGAGTTAAAATGTCTTGCCGGTTAAGCGCTGTTGAGGTGGTGTGTATTGTGTACGCATTACAAACCGTTTTCGCTTTTTGCCATCGCATCTAATTCTCCCCTGTCCGGGAACATTTCCTCACAAATCTCTTTCCAACACTTTATTTTCATATATGTATCTATCGTGATAGTTTTTACTGGATATTTTACATAAACATTCCTTTGTTTCTACCAGAGAAATAAATTTTTCTGTATCAAACATCTTGTTTACTCTCGCTTTCTGTTTCAAACTGATTTTACGCCTACCCAAGAAACATAAAAGGGTTTCGCCTACGAAAATTTTGTGTGGCGACTTCGCCGCAAGTATGAACCGGTCGGTATAAAACAACGATTCACTTTCTTTCCGGCGGAGCCGCTGTATGCGGCTTCGACGCAGCATGCTGCGACCAAGAGCGGCGAGCTGCGGCATGGTCGCAAGTATGTCTTCATACATAAAAATGTGTGTGGCACAAAACTTGCGGCGCCGCCGATGCGACCATGCCGCACGTCTTCGCCGCTAGTATGCCGCCGGCCTTCATAAAATGGCGTCATGTAGAAGAAACGAAACAATTCTTCGACGAAATTTGACGTTTTTTTTTAATGTAAAAAACCGAAATGACAAAAATACATGCAGTAGAAACAAGAAATTGTATGACCAGTTTTAAATTAACCTGGTAATTAGCATCGGTATTCACACCATAGGGCTGAAAAACAGCTTTTGGGAAAAGCTTTTCAAGTTTTAAGACAAGTTTCCCATTATAGCGATATTTACCTTCAATCAGCAATTTCTGAGCCATATAAATACTAAAAATACCCTTAATCTTCTTTCTGAAAAATAGAGGGTTCTTGTCATAGTGGGATTTTAATAAAAATTGTATATTTTGTTTTCTTAAAACTGGAATTTTTCTTGTTATACAAAACTGTTAGCAGCTATCCACACTTATTTTATTAAAAGTATAAAGAACTGAAAAAGCAAGAAAAATCTGCAGAAATAATAAAATTTAAGAAAGGCAAGTTAAAAGTTTCAATCAGAATGTATTATGTTATATGCCTAGTTACCAATATAAAAAAGCCTTTTAAAGCCTTTTAAGTTTATTTAAAGGTTAGATGCGGTTTCAAAGGAACAAACATCCTTCAGTAGCGTATATAATATATACAGTGTTACAAGGCTATATATCGAAAATGTTTTAAAATATTTTTATGAAGTTTTATTTAGTTAATAGGGATCTGTTTACTAAATCCGAGTCTACGTGAAAATCTACGTATGCGTATTTTTTTTGATGTGCTTACGGATGCATTTATTAGGTTTAAAATTTAAAAAAAATATTTACCATTTAATTTCATTTTTATTTATCATCTGACATGCTTGAGAAGTGGTTCGACATGTCCCCCTTCAACTTCCAAACACTTTCTTACTCTTTTTCTAAACAAATTTCGCACCCGCTGTAACATTTCAGGTGTCACTAATAAGCAGGCAAAGCGGATTCGGTCTTTCATATCGTCTAAAATTGTAGGTTCAGTCACCATCAGTTTGTCCCTAATAAAACCCCACACAAGAAAAAGTGAAAGGGGGCCAAGTCCGGTGAACTATCAGGCCAGTTGACCGGACCAGCTCTTCAAATCCGCCGGTTTTCAAATATCAAAATTAACAACATATCAACTTACACATTACAATTTGCTTCCGTGTTAATTTGAGCAATAAACTGAGAAGTAATCGTTTAAAACGATAAAATTTTCAACTGACTTACGTAAAAATAATGCATTTCCATGGAAACGAACAATAATTCTGAAATAAGTGATTGGTAAAATGTATTTATTTTTTAAATTCAATGACTTAGTCAACCCTAATTCCGTAACCGCAGGAGCAAACCAAAAAAAAAAAAATCACATGCGTAGTTTTTTACGTAGATTCGTATTTTATAAACAAAAGCCAACCCATTTAAAATTAAAGTTACCCCCACCCCTGAGAATAGAGAGAGGAGGTGAATGTCAAAAATATGTTTAAATATGTCCCTCTATCTCCCTATGAACTCACCAAAATTTCATGAAAATATTTTAAACCGTTTTCGACATAATAATATCGCCTTGCAACACCTTAAAACACTTACCCTGTATACTGTTCTACATGCTATGGATAAAGATGTTTCTTGACCGTGTCATCCGTTGAAATTTAATTTTGAAATGAACAATGTATTATTTATGTTTTTATTTATTTTCAGTGGCTCTGTGTTCGCATTCCTCGGTTAAAGAAGTGTTTGTTGTGGCTATAACTCAAGGACCGATACTTGTAAGACATGAAATTACTAGCCAACCATTGTGGGGCTTTCCACTTGAAATATCCATTTCAACAACTGGAATTTATCATTTAGATACTGACTCAGTATCAACAATTCCTCATGGTAAAATTTTTTTATGAAACGCTAAGGTAGCTCGCAATTTTCAACAAATTTCGCTCTTTGTTATTTATGTTTAGGACGGATGGGAATTTAAAATGACAAGTAGACAATTAAGAAAATTTACGGCCAGATTCTTCAACGCTAGCCCGGTCTAATTTGACAACCAAAAGTTTTAAACTGACAAGTGTAAGAATAAGACAACCAAATTGTATAATATGAATTTGTTTCTGAGTTTTTTGCAAATTTATAAAGAAAAGTAGTACGTAGTTTCGACAATAATAGAACTAAATTCATTTAAGCAACCCATTCCAAGCTAAAAATCATTTAGAAATCAAGCAAATCGTTGAAATATCACAATAATTCATAAGTTTGCATGACGACTTATTAACAATGACAGGACAAAAACTTGTCAAAACATAACTGATCAACTAGAAGATCTTAATTTAAACCAGTACTAAATCTTAAACCTTCTTAGTGAATCTGAACGTAAGTATTTTATTATTGATTGCCAGGTGTGTCAGTTTTTCACTTTTTATCTATAGTAACCGCCGATTGTTATATTTGAGAAGCTCAAATCTTCTGAAAACCCCTATTTGGTAAAGCGGCTAGCGACCAAAGGCTCCACTTTGACATCTGCATGGTGCGCATGCACGCACATCGTCAATAGACATAACCTCAAAAAATAAGTAAATGATGCACTTGTTTACCGATTTTCTAGCATCAGCCACGTAGTCCAGAGGTAAAGAATCCGCTTATTGACCGAGAGCTGTTGGTTCGAATCCGTGCTCGGTTGCATCTTTTTTTAATTTTTGTCATTTAAAATATTATAAAAAATTAGGAAATCGGCTATAAAAGGTGTATTGGAAACGGGTTAGCACTCCTTTCTCGATACAAATTTTCTTTTGTATTTTTTGAAAAGTCCTGAGCAAAAAATTAATCGTGTCTAGGTACCTTAACCTAAAATGATGTTTTGTTTGAGAAATAAACTCTTCTTGTGGCCATGGAGTTGAGAAATACGTTCTTGGGCAGGTTTGCTCAGTTTTCGATTTGCTCAGGATCTTTTTTGGTTCCTTTTAAAGGTTCCGAGCAAAGAACTAATCGAGTTTGAAAGTTGGTGCATGCGCGCGCTGTGGATGTCAAAGTGGAGGTTTGGGTCGCCTGTCCTATTTAGGATATTATTCCAAACCGGCAGTAAAACCATTTTTCCGCGATCGTTGATTTTCGACATTTCTGACAAGATTTCTTGTAGAAAAGTTAATATTACAATAAATCTAGTCGGTGCTGGGCACCGAAAAATCACTGTTAGGGAATATTCATTTCTGTACTAGAAAGAAAATAATATTTTCTTACAGTTGTTAGTGTACCGCAAAAGTTATTGAACACGCCTGTTTTGAAGGAGTTCCAGGAATGTCGTCACTATTAATAATTATTTTGCACTTTTTTACCAGATACAAAATATTCACCGGCATGTCTGGACTAAGTTTAACCCAAAGGTTTTCCATTTTTTTTAGGTTTTGTTAAAGTGGTGTGACCTAAGTAATTTAAACCCAAAATGAAAATCCTACATCAATGGTTTGAAAAGAAAACTTGATTTTACTAATTTTTTTAGGTTAAGCGGCTTTATTTTATGAAAAAGAGTAGGATGAAAATTTTTAAAACGTATAGTCTTCTTTCAAGTCCTAGAAACGAAATCGTGTTAGTGGAAATTTTTAATATTTTTAAATAGCTTGGATCATCCTGAAAAAAGATGAAAAAATGAGTGTGTCGTCAGTTTTTGGCAGCTATCATTTAAATGGTACGTTCAAATACGGTAGTTTATAAACTCATTTTAAAGATAATGCAATTATCTACAAATCAAAAAAAATCGCCACTTCATCTACAAACAACTGTTCAAAAGATTAGATAATAGCAGGTTCAAAAATTCGAACAAAAAATAATGAAATCAGAATGCTGTCAATCGTTTTAAGTTATGGTTTAAACTGTTCATCATTTTCAAAAAGTTGACTCAATTTCAAGCAAAATAAAAAAAATCTTTGATCTGGAATAAAACCAAGGATCGTCGGAAACTGTATGTCCGAGTCGACCGACAGTGTCGACAGTGCCAACGGCGAAGAGCGCTATGACGAAATGCATTTAATAGCTGTATTATTAAGTTTTTCTTTGAGTTTTACTTACTTAGTGAAAATACAAATTTGATTCTATTTTCAATACATGAAATTGTCCTTTTATAGATATATATTTATACCGTATGTAAGTTTATTTAGTCACTGTTAATATAAAATTTAATATATTAACCCAATGATACATCAGAGTGGTTACATTACATACAAGTAAAGAAACATACGGGATAATCAGGATGACTAGCCAATGATCATCCTGCAAACCCGAAAGACTTACACGTGCCTTAGGCGAATATAGCACCCTCCATTCGTTCTAATCTCTATATATTTTTTACGTATAAGTTTAGTCTGCATATTTGTTTATTTGTATGTAATGTAACCACTTTAATGCATTATTTGTTTAACACATTAAACTTTATATTAATAGCGACCCCATAAACTTACATACTATAATATAAAAGAGCAAAATGATACATTGAAAATAATTCATTTAAAGCAAATTAAATTAAAAGAAATCAGTTTCATATTTTTACTAAGTAAGTAAAACTCGAAAAAAAAAACTTAATAATGCAGCTATTAAATGCATTTCGTCATAGCACTCTACGTACGCGGTTAGTAGTGTTAGCACTGGCGACACAGTCAGTCGACGCGGACATACAGTTTCCGATGATCCTATCTTTAGTTTTACTCCAGATAAAAGATTTTTTTTTATTTTGCTTGAAAGCATTCTGATTCCATGATTTTTTTGTTCGAATTTTTCAACCTTATTACCTATCTTTTCAACAGATGTAGATGAGAGGCATTTGTTTTATTTGCATTATCTTTAAAATGAGTTGATAAACCATCGTATTTGAATATATCATTTAAGAGATAGGTAACAAATATTGACGAAAAATTAATTTTTTCATCTTTAACCAAATATTTTCACTAACAAGATATCATTTCTAGGACTTGTAAGAAGATTATACACCTTAAAAAAATTTCATACTACCCTTTTTCAAAAACAAAACCGCTTAACCTAAAAAAAAATAATAAAATCAGATTTTGTTTTCAAATTATTGATCAAGGATTTTCATATTGGGCTTACTTGGGGACCATTCATAAATTATGTAACGCTGAAAGGGGTCGTTACTAGCCGTTACAGAGGGGTCTGGGGGTGTTTAAGGCAACGTTACGTAACTTTACCGATTACAGTTCAAATACGAACTATCTTGTCCCCTTCATGCGCGTATTGCAGGTTTTTTAAAAATGATGTAACTCTGTAGATATATTAAAAAAGACATTAAAAGAATATTAATATATAGTATTATTTGAATGTAAGCGCTTTTTGATGGATAGTACCTATATAGGTATAGTAAATAGCAAAGCTTGCCTTAATCGCTTGTTATTAGTTACTAATTAACGAAGTTATTAATATAAAATAAATTTAACTACTTTATAAAAGGTAATAACCAATTATTTTGTTTTTATAAGATTATGGGGTGATAGGATTTTGTCGTTACCTAACTTGGGGAAGGGGGTCAAAGGCTGCGTTACGGATCGTTACAATGTGGGAGGAGGGGGGTAAAATTACTCAAAATTAGCGTTACGTAATTTATGAATGGCCCCTTAGGCCACACCACTTTAACAAATTCTGAAAAAAAAATGAAAGTGGGACGTTGAGTTAAACTTAGTCGAGGTACACTGTGTATGCAGCAACTTGAATTTTTGAAAAAAAAAACAACAAATTAAATTTACACCCGTCAAGACTGACAATGCAAAACTGATACGTTTCCATGGTTACACCACTAATTTAGGAATTTATATGTATCAGTTAAGTGTTTGTGCATAAAGTTGGTCGTGCTTTTTTCAAAATTAAACAATGTTTTAATTTTTTCCTTCGATTTTTGAACGACCGCCGAAACATATGTATCGTGTAGTAAAAGCCACATTCCCGAACTCGACGTTGCTGGTCTCGGCTAAGAACTTGACCAGAATCTTTACAGTAGTCTGGGATATTAGTAAAGCCTTGCAAACGTAGGTAATTCCAGGGCTGGATTTACAATGCGACGGACGACGTCGACGACAGGCCGGCAGGCGACAGAGCCGCTATTGTCAGTTTCGCAGTAGCAAGCACTGGTATCACGGCGGGATGCTGATCGGATACATTCGCGTTCAGCATAACCATGGCGATGCCGAAACCTCGTCGCTCTTTGCCCTTTGGATGCAAGGTTAAAAGATTTTTATATCGCTTTCCTGACCTAAAGTATAATGAAAAGGAAATAAAATGTTCTGCTTGTGACACTTGCATCGTGGGTTTGAGTTTCTTTAGTTGCGGATAACATATTCAGAGTAAAAAACATATGTTAAACCGGCAGCTGCAGCTGCCTTATTGGGGTTTTATATATGATGTAATTTTGTAGGTATTAAGTTATTGCAATATTCCATGATACGTGCTTCAAAATAAATATCTGTGATCTACCAGTCCAGTGGCAATTACGGTGTGCTATTTAAGAACGCTGTCAAAGAACAAATGGAAACAAACATTAGGTCCTCATTACATAATAAAAAAACTTTGGATAACAGTTGATGAAAGTGCAGATACCAAAATTAACCAAGTAGGAAATGTTTTACTGCGCATATTAACACCGAATTCACCGACGAAGTCATATGTACTTGCAAGTAAAAGATTAGAAAAAGGCAACGCTGAAACAATCCAACCACTAGATACTAATGCAAACTCTGAAAAAGTTTGACATTAATATGAGCAATATTGTACTGTTAGTTACAGACGGTCCTGCGTATATGGTAAAAGCAGCGAGATGACATAAAAATGTTTGTCCCAATTTATTGCATATAACCTGTTTACTATATTATTATGTTATTCACCGAGTGGCAGAAACAATTCAAAGCAAATATCCAGATGTTGACAAGCTAATTGTCAGCACCAAAAAGGTTTTTACAAAATCTCCATAACGGTTTAAAAAATTTCACCAGTTGTGCCCCGGAATTACCGAACCCCCACAGCCCGTATTACTAAGATGGGGAACGTGGCTGAATGCTGCATTTTATAACAATCAACATTTTAAAGCCGTTAAATCTGTAGTTTCGCAGTTAAACCCTAAAAGTGCCATCTGCATTAAAGAAATTCAACAGAACTTTAATAACCCTGCAATCGAAGCAGATTTGCGTACTATAAACGCAAATTATCGTGTATTAGTAGATGCAATTAACAGCCTTCAACATAGTTATCTGTCACCTCCTGAGTCGTTTCACATAGGTGATACTGTAAATACAGCTCTGCAAATTTTAAAAGATGGCCATGGTGTTGAAGCTGCGAGCAAGTCTTTGTTACACAAAACTCCGGATTTCGCGCAACTACGTAATATTGAGCAGTGTGTAAGTGCGGACAATTGCGGTAGTAACTTGCAGTGATTTCGATACGCAAACATTAGGTCTTTGGACGTACAGCGTTCATTTTTAAAATACAGTGAAATCTTTACTTCAAAGCGTACAAGCTTAAAAGAGTCTACTCTTGAAGGTATTTTAGTGATTCAGGAGTTCACACAGGCTCAAAACTAGATTACACGCATTTCGTCTCAGGGTATATTGTGATATCCATATACGGGGTGAGTAAAATATTTTTCTTTTACTTTTACCGAAAGCTTTTCGTATTTCGCATTTTCATAGAGCACGCTGAAGGTAAATATATATTTGTGTTTTTTTTTTCAAAGCGGATCCTAATTTTATTTCCAACTAGAATAGAGACGTCCCTGGAATAACCTATGTTTACAATGCTTTAGATATTAGGCTTTTCCTACTAGATAAACCATATACTATTTACTTGTTTTATAGTATCTATTTGTTTGATGTTCGGGACGTTTAAAGTATTTTCTTTCATAACTCAGTTAAATCGGTCATTTGTGAAACAGCACATGTCACATTTTCGGCCATTTTCAGTTTTAAGCAGAAATATAATATTAAAAGGTAAACACATCGTTCCATATAGAAACATCACTTGTCCTATAACACCGCGATGACTAATCTGTTTCTTAATATCTCATGGCGTCATTGGCGTCTACTAGTAGTAAGTCTAACAACGCTCTAAATATTTTGGAAAAAAGAAAAAGAAGGTTATATAATGTGAGATAATAAAAAATGCAAATTAATAGACGAAGAATACATTAATTACAAAAGTGATAACGTGCAGGCTAACCAGAAAGGTAGACACTGCGGGTAAGTTTTTGGAAAGTTATATGTTATGTGTCAGGTCAGGGTTTGCTTGGGTGTAAAAAATGACTTACATACTATCAGCGATGTTCTCCGGGTGACCGACAAGAAATTCTTAACAAATTTAGATTGATGACATCGAAAAATGAAAGGGATGCGTATTTCCAAGCATTAATGGGTTGTAACAACGTTAAAGTTAGAAGCCCAAGAAAGACGTGGAGACCTAAGCCAAAAGCTCACTCATTTAAATACGTTTTAACATCCTCTACTGGGTACGTCGCAGTTTGCAAACAAGCTTTCGTTAATATTGACGTAATAACACCTGCAAGAGTGAGATGTTTGACTTAACTTCTTGTAGAGGGTAAACAACCTAAGGACACAAGGGGAAAGTACATTTCTGGAAATGCAGTTCCAGGAAATATAGCTGTCCAAATTAAAGGCCACATTAAAAGACTTTCCACAAAACTTCCGCACGACAGAACCACAGAAATAAAATATTTGTAAGAAAAGCTTAACGTAAAATTAGGTTTGAATTATTTAAAACAGAGTTCCCATTTGCGAAGGAAAAGTACAAGTTTTAATAAAAAATTTTTAAGGAAACGTTTTCTCTTGGATTTGGACGTCCACAGTGGGCACTTGTTGCAAATGTGAAGAACTACTCGTAGACCTTAAAATTAGAGGTATTTTACTTAATGAAACTGTGAAATGAACAGCTTCTGCAGAATTGACGGTGCATAAACGCAGGGCTAAAAAATTGTACAATAAACTCAAACTCTTAACTGTACTACCAGAAAATCCCAATATTAATGATGCGTCGTAGTAACATTTGATTATATGAAAAATCTTCAGTTGCCACTAGCTTCAGTACAAAAAAACTATTAATGTGTTGGGGATAAATCTAGTTGGAAAGCAGCAAGCTAAGTTCTATGTTTATCACGAAGGTATAGCAAAAAAAGGGCCCAGCGAAGTTGAGTTATTTCTTTCGGACTTCATAAAGAATGAAAATACTATAGTAAGGTTTCTAATGGCGTTGGTTCAGACGAACAGATTGAAAACAATCAATCAGTATTTTTTACAAAGAGCTCATTCTTTTTTATCCAATGACCGTAGTTTTGCAGCCATTAAAAGAATAATCAGAAAGTATGACAGAATCTACTCAATAATAGAATATGTTGATATGATTGTCAATTCATCGAAAAAATCAATTTTTTAGTGAGATTCGTTAAAACTGAAGATACTGCTAATTTTAAGTCCTGGTGGCCTAGGTTCTATAAAAAAAACAGTTTATGCGTTGAGTCTTTTGGGTGTGCTCAGGAAACAAAACCATACATTTCACATTGCGACCTTTACCCATTTTAGATATTCTTCAAAATAACCCGGGCTAGTTGAGGCTTTTGATTTTATAGACGGATTTCAAAGTAACAAATTTAGACTTGATACCTCGAATTTAGTACAACTACCTGCGCCTACACAGAAATCTGCTTATCTACTTGGAAAATTTCCGACCAATTTTTACCCCTATTTTATCATTTTCGGTTTTCCCATTTTCTGTCAAATAACTCGGAACTGACATGGTGCTGTTTCACAAATTATCGATTCAGATATATTGGCTAATTAAGTACACATTAACATAGCAACACATTAAGTTACTTTTTTTGATACCTAGTATGTTCAATTATAAGAAATAAATATCGAGTACATTTTTTCAAAATTTTGTATTTTTCGTGTGCTTTGTTTGTTATGGAATTTTTTTAACGCTAAAGCAACCACGTTTTGATAACATTTTGTAGGTGTAGCGTGGTTGGAAGGGCTCTGGCGTATTAACAATCCAAAGATGATATGATTGTCCCTATAGTGTACAAATATCTTTATCATAGAAACCTGATCCCTCTGTGGGTCTACATCATATATCCAAAAATTAATAATAATGGTCCAAACACGAAAAAAACATGTGTTTAGTGGTTTTAGTGTTAAGTGGGGCGTATTGTTATATTTGGTTGTAGATTTCCCAATATTTCAACCAAAATCTATGCAAGCGCAAAGAAAAAATAAATAAGTTCGTTGAACAACACAAAATTTTTAATCAAACCTTTATTTTAGTTCCTCCTAGTCAATGGCCACCATGTATCTATGACCCCAATAGATGGCCCAGAATTCCAGTCGAGATTCCAGGTGCAGAATTCGATCCCAACAGCATACAAATTATTGGTATGGGAACCGGAGACACGTACGAAAAAATATTCCCAGTACTTGAAACGACTAACTTTATTAATAATTGGCTTACTCAAAATGCATACTCCGGCATGTATGTTATTATAACAGAAGAGCTTTATACTGATTGGTAAGTGAAATTATAGTATTTAATTTTAATACAACCATTTTTTTCTTTTTTCTGGTTAAGAGAAAAAGCAGCTTGTAAAATGATACAATTTTTTTTATTTACATTCACAAAGTGAATCGTTTACAGCAATAAAAAATGAAAGTGTATTGACTGTCATAATACTTTTACCAAAACAATGATATAAACTGACCGAAATAAGTTAAGGATATTGTGGTTACTCTGAGAAAAAAATGTTCACGAAATGAACACACGTCCATGTTCCCTCATCACTTCTGGAAACAAAACACATTTATTCAACTTAAACATGTTTAGCTTCTGAATTTAACAATATGTTTCTCTAATACGTAACAAAACAGAAAATATTTTTTAAAACTGAAAATTATTTAATAGTAATTCCACCTCTATTAAGTTTATAGGCAATAGAGGTGGAATTTAACTTCGTCCAAGGCATCCCATAAATCGAAAAGAACTTGCGTAAGTGTCCTTAAGACAGAGGCGGTTGCCGACCAATTACTGCAATTGCAAGCATGTCCTAGACATGCTCAATACAGTTTAGAGTGCAGAAAGTGGAGCTAACGGCAAATGATCCATTTCATCTAATGCTAGCTGTTCTAAAGCGACCCGGCTCTACGTGGGCTCCAGATTCCAACGGTAATCATTTATTATGTTACTAGTGTCTCGGGCGTTCATTGTACGTTCACAAAAATGCAAATCCGTTCGGCCTTCGTAAAAAATTCTACCCCATACCAAAGAACCGCCGCCTTTGAAAGGATTTTTTAGACATATCGGTCATTAACTCGCGAATTGGACGGTCTCCAGACACGAACTGTACGTCTGTCGTAACAAGGACAAAAGCGGCTCTCGTCTGTAAACATCACGGTCTTCCAACCATCACGCCAGTTTACTCGTTCGTTGTACCCAAGCAAACGATTAGATCCGCGATCTGCAGTCAAAGGAGGACGCCTTACAGGCCTAAAGCAATGTAGACCTGCCTAATTTAAACAATTTAAGATATTTCACAGGAATATACAAATTCTTCTGGCAACGAAAAGGTCCTGACTCAAAAATGTGTAGTTTCTTGAAGGGTTCATCCTAGTTTCTCCGACTATTAATCTGTCTTCCCTGACATTTGCTGACCTTGGCCTGCCTTCTCTTAACCATTGCCAGACAGTTTCGTTTTGCAACTGCCTCGGTGGGTGATGCCCACAACCCGAAAGTGTCTCTCCTACAACAGACTCGGTCATTTTTAAACGCTACCTATTTAAAGAAAAATATTACATAACAACAAAGTAGCTACGCAATAATTAAAAATACACTTACCTTAATTAACCGATGTTAGGTAATCAATTTAATTGTGGAAACAAAACACATTTATTCAACTTAAACATGTTTAGTTTCTGAAGGTGTTCCACAGGGATCAGTATTAGGCCCTTTATTGTTTATTATAATATACACTTTTGATTTTCATTTATCAATTAAACACGGCAATCTTGTAGCTTTTGCAGATGATACTCAAATATACCACTCAATCAAGTACACAGATTTGAAAAATAGTATTTCCTGAATCCATAAGGATGTTTTAAATATTTCAAAAACTATAACTGATCACGGATTAAAAATAAATGAAAATAAAACTAATTTAATTTTAACTGGTCCTAAAACACTAATCGCTAAAATAAAAAATAATTATGATTTCAAAATTTTTCTTAACAATAATTTTAAGATACCTTCAATCGAATTTGGTAAAAATCTTGGGGTAATTTTTGATCAGTATCTTAATTTTAATGAACATATAAAAAATATAATTAAAAAAGCATACTACAAACTAAGAATTTTATATAACTTTAAGGACTACTTAAATACCGATACTAAGCTAGACTACTGTGATATCATTTATCACAGAAATATCAGTAAAGGAGATAAACAGAAATTACAAATTCTTCAAAATAACTGTGTTCGTTTTTCAATAGGGCTAAAGAAATATGATCATGTATCACCTACTTTTGACAAACATAATTTAATTAAATTAGAAAAAAAGACGCGAAATCCCCATATCATGTTTTATATATAAAATAATTTTAACCCAGAAACCAAGATATTTATTTGAAAAAATTGAATTCAGGAATAATATTCATGTAATACTAGAAATCAGAACGCAATAGAAATACCTAAACATCATACTGAAAATATAAGTCTTCGTTTAAATATACCTATTCTGTAATTTATAATAATATTCCTTCTGGTCTAAGGGGCATAAGCTATATAACTTTAAAAAATAATATCAAAAATTATTTAGTAGGGGTAGGATTGGAAGAATAATTTCTTATAACTCAAAATCCTACCTATTTATGCCAACTAGTATACTACTGTCATTTTTTGGATGTCTTTTTACATTTATCAATTTCATATTTATATTTTTAATTGTTTTATTGGCATAAATAAACATCTTTATTAGTATTATTATCCAGCGGATTATGACCGAAGATGGAAGTAATCAGGTGTACTGTACTCACAACATATTATTTCTTGTGTTTGTTTGGTTATAAAAATGTCGGACGGAAATCATCGACGTCGAAACATTAAACTGACACTAAGTTTATTTTTGCAGCATTGCAAAAAATCCAAATAAAAAACTTGCATGAGAATATGTTTTACGCTGATTATTGAAAAGCTTGCAAAGGTTACTTTCTAGCAAAAATGAAGAAGAGTTTCCGAAACAACTCTACATATTCTACTTTTGGAAACTTTGTAGTAGGCATTGGTAACTTACCATGCTCAGTGGAATTAAAAAGCCTTTATGGGCTTTTTATCTTACTAAATATGGATTTTTTGGAAAGATTTGTGAAGCTCCGCCCAGTCGTGACGTCAGGACAAAAGTAGTCTATTACGACTTTGACAATAGCTTTGCAACGCAGCACTCGATGCATTAATATTTCAGAATTGTTTTCGCGCTGCCGCCAAGCTCTTGTCCATATTACTGTAGGCCTCAACGAAAGTACATTTAAATTCGCTAGGGGTGGTTGCTAAAGCCCTAATATATCCATGATGTCCCACAGGTTCTTGATCGGGTTTAAGTCTAAGTTTTAAATTTTGTACTCATATATCTCTCAGAAAATCGAACTAACTTCAAATAATGTTTATGATATGCCTTCTTAATACAAGGACTTCTTTCAAAATCACTTAAAGTAGTTTGGGAGATCCGACAAAAATTTCACTTTGTTGACAAGTGTTATCTCGAGATCAGAACAAAGTTTAATTGGGAACAATTAAAATTTACCGTTTAAATGTAAAAAATCTGTTATGTTATTTTACAGGGCCGTCACGGTGAGAAATGAACTTTTAACTCAACCCGGTCATAAATACGTTATCATAGTTGATTGGTCGCCTTATGTTTATCAGAATGAATTAGTCACAGCTTGGTATTCGAAACAAGTAGCCGAAAGTTTCTATAGATGGATGCTGTTGGTGGGTCTTCCTGCAGATAAAACAACCATAATAGGTAAGCTCTTAATATAAGGTATCGGGGTTTACAGCATGCATCGTCCAAATTTTCAGGGATCAATTATTTAATAACCATTTTTAAAAATTGCCGTTAAGGGTAGTCTCTTATGGGCATATAATTTTTATTTTTATATTTTTAATACTAACTCAAACATGCAATTAAAAAAACACTTTTACAAAAACTTTTACAAAAATTATTATTAAAAAGTAATTAAAAAGTAATATAGCTATTTCTTCCCCTAAGTTATGCCCAAGAAGTAAGAGCGATTTACCTACATATGTGCGGAAAGTGATATTTTTCCGCACGCCACTGCAGTTGACCGAACGACGCGAGGAAGAGTTCGGTCAGCAGTCGAGTGTGGAAAAGACACTTTCCGCATGTGTTGGGTACAATACTTTTTCTACGAGAGTGAGAAAAATTATCTGGTTTAGGTATTTTTTTAAAATATTTTATTTCAGTATAGATGTCAAAGTGAAAATACAAAGTTACCTTATTTCCTAACAATATTAATGGTAATAGGACAGTTACTTGCATTTGTTAAATTTTTGGCCGAAGCTAACTGGTATAGAAAGATTTCGTTCCATTTATGTCATGTTCAACATGAGGTGGCTGAAGGTCAGTTGCTGCTGGTTGCTGCGATTTGGAAGTAGTAGCCTGGTTTTGGAGGACCAGATGTGCATTTTGTCTTTTCTTTTGTAAAGACTCGTCCACATATCCTTCAGCAAATTTTGTAATGTCTACTCCGCAATTTACTAGCAGAGTGGCTGAAGACCGCCTAAAACAATGCCCAGTTTAGAGCTCAGGATTTGACATGTTCAGGTATCCAGCCACGTCTCTGAGCATCTTGCCGATTTTATTCATTCCAGCACATTGGACAGAACATTCTCCGTTTTGGTTATTTAAGAAAAATCTTCTAGGGGACGTACTTTGTGGTTGCAGTAACGCATATTTTCTTTTATTAAGTTTAAGTTTCGTTCCCCGCTTACTACAAAACTTCTGCGTTGATGGGTTTTATTATCAGGAATCGTAATATGCTTCAAGGATTCTTTGTTTGCAATGTTATCCAGGGTCAAATAAGTTAATTCTTCATGGCGGCAGGCGCCTGCCACCTCAACTAATGTGACAGCTTCAGTCAAAAAGTATACATCATCTGGAGCCTCATTCAGAAATTGCTCTCTATTGCTTCTTGTTAGAATTTTAGATTTTTTTTGGGCTGAAATTCAACATTCTTTTTCTCTAGAAAAGCGATTACTTTATAATATTTGCTTAAATCCAAGTGATGTTGTAATTTTAACATAGATTTTAACATTAAGTACCTTAACCATAACGTGGATGGTTTGCAAGTTTTTGAAATGTCGCCAAAAGTATACTAGAATTACCTCTTCTTTCTTGAAATTTTTTATTTTATTTTTTGCACACCATTAACTCAGAGCTGGGTAGGGCTTGGGGGCTTGTGACTTGAAAAAGGGCTTCAAGTCCTTTTAGGGATTTCAATTCAATGGCTTGAAGCCCTTTTTAAAAGTTTTTAAATTTTGAGACAAAAAAATGTGTTGGTAGAAAGTTATAGTCATCTGAATTTTTTTTAAAATTATATTTTAGGCTTCAAAAAATTCAAATGACTATAACTTTCTACCAACACATTTTTTTGTCTCAAAATTTAAAAACTGTCGACAAAATGATGTACAATTTGTTTAGAAAAAATAATAAATAAAATACCTAGGCGCGTTCATTTTTTTCCTAGGTGGGGCGCACCAAAAATTCAACTTTTTTTCGCATATTACAAAATGTTTTTTTTTCTTTACCAAAACATTCCCAGGGGGCTCACTATTAAAACCCCTAAATTTGGTACGGTTCCTGTAAGTAGGACCAGAGATATACACAACTTCGAAATTTCACCAACTGCCACTGATAAAAGAGCTTTGGAAGTGTGAATGAAAAAAAGAGCTTCAATTCCTTTTAGGGGCTTTCAAAGCTCTGAGATGGTGGCCTGAAATACTGAAAGGACTTTTCAAGCCACCGAATGACTTGTAAAGCTCTTTCGAAGCTACACAAGCCAGTGTTGCCAAGCGTACGATTTAAATCAGATTTATCGATTTTTTAACTCTCGGTACGATGTACGATCGCATCAATGCGATCTTACTTAAAAATACGATATTTTTAAGTAGGAACTTTTTTCGATAAATCCCTGCAAATGCGAGCGGCGTAGTCGGCGCGATCGTGTAATCACCGGGCATTGACTTTACGTTACATGCTAGGCAGATTGCATAGGTGTAAGCAAAATAATTGTATTTTCTCTTTTAAAAAGGCCAAGTTATAGTAATGATAGTGACGATGATGGATCCCAAAATTCTCCTAAGTAAAAGTAAAAGCGCTCATAATATAGGCAAAGGCATAATAAAATTTAAAATATTTATAAAAATTGTTTCAAAATTTGCAATAACCCAAACTTTTATTTAAAAAAGCTGTGCTTATATTTTCCAAAAGATTGACAATAAAAGTAGTTTATTCTTAACCCCTATTTAAATTTTAGGGCTTCAAGCTCTTTTCCAGGGCCTCAAGCTCTTTTGCAAAGCTTCCAGCCCATAAAGGGCTTCAAGTTCGTTGCAAGATGGCTTGTGGCTTTCAGTCCAATTCCTTTATAAGCGAATTGGGAATTGCACAGCCCGTCATGTTTAAAAAGGAATTGTGGCTTTGGGATTTCAAGCCCTTTTTAACAGGGCTTGTGGCTTGGGGCTTCAAAACCCTTTTGTCGAAGGCTTTGCCCAGCTCTGCATTTACCAAATGTTTCCAATTCTTTGGCATAACGGTACTTCGATTTTTCTGGTAACGGTTCGACGCTCATATTCCTGGCTTCTCCGAGAATGTCTTTCGGTACTCCAGCAATCATATTCTCTTCAATTTCTTCTTGGATCTCCATTTTCAGCTCAAATGTTGGCTAAAAGTCACATAACCTTTGTATTTTCTCTTTGACCTCTATACTGACGATCAAAAATAGGTAAATAACACAAACTTAATTGCATAGCAACGAATAAGTAGAAAGGCCCTGTAATTATTTGGTAAATTCATAATTTTTGAATTGCTATTTTTTTGGGTATTTCCAAAGTAGTTATTGGTATTTCCCACCAATATTGTACTGAATATGTTTAACTGGACCTCTTTGGGTCCACTGAAGTTAATTAGCAAACGAAGTCTAATTAAGTGGCGATATAGGTAGGTGATTATTGATGTGTTGTTTACCGCGTCAATGCTGAAAAAACTTTCAGCATAGTGTTGAAAATATTTTAAACACTAGTGCGGAAAAGTGCAACTTCCAGCACTCATATGAGTGCGGAACGTAGTTACTGTTTTATTTTTTTTTATCTTCTGACAGCACACGAAGACCGAAGTATAAGTACTATGTACCGTGGGTGTACTGGGGAATCGACACACACATCCAGAGCTGGAAACATCCGTTGGGATTTCACCAGCCCTTTAAGAGGATGTGTGGGGTGGTACCACCTCGGTAGAGGAAAAATTTCTCTACCACCTTCCAATGACAATCACAAAATATCCATGGTCGAAGCGGGATTCGAACCCGCGCCTCTTGGTTGCAAAACTGGCGCCGTACCAACTCGGCCACCGAAGACCCGGACGCTCGTAGAAAAAACAATTTTTGTGAATTTTGGCAGCCAAGAAATCGAGTTTTAATGCCTACTAATTTCGTGTATACGAGTACTTTACTTTTAATTTTAGTCCCGTTCTAATAGAAATTCATATAAAAGGTGATTTATTTTAAATGCAGGTTTGAATGACTTCTAGAAAAACAATATTTTTATTTCTTATACATTTTTGTCCATCACTGAACGTAATATTTAAAAATTATCAAAAATACTAATTCTTTTATAAACTAACTTTTTTAATATTGTGTTGGACCACTTCTGTTGACATAGTTCTATTTACTTATAACTGCACGACCAAAATCGCTTGACTCAAATCGGCCAGATCGTTTTGGAGAAACACTGGTTTAACAAACCATTTCATAAAATATAATTCCCCCTAGATTTTCTCCATCCCAAAATAATACCCATCTGGCCAAAAACTTCATTCATATTATGTTTTAATTAAATTTTTTTTATTCGTTTTAAGGTTTCTCAACAAGTGCACACGTAGCCGGCATGCTTGGACATTATCACACCCAGAACGGCAGAAGGGTT
Organism: Philopedon plagiatum; assembly: GCA_963971165.1. Lineage (NCBI taxonomy): Eukaryota > Metazoa > Arthropoda > Insecta > Coleoptera > Curculionidae > Philopedon > Philopedon plagiatum. Next base: position 130,035,879 of record OZ020189.1, read on the forward strand.
CATTATATTATAGGCTTAGAACCTGATGGTCGCATGTGGACTGACGAACCTGAACAATTAGCAACATCAAGTGCCGATATTGTACAAGTAATCCACACAAATACACAAAACTACGGACAAGTTCGACCGCAGGGAACATACGATATATATGTAAATGGTGGACCTTATCAGCCTCATTGCCAAGGTAAGAAATTTTTCCTGCGAAACGGCCAATTAGAAAGAGTCCAAATTTTTTAATATACTGTTAATCATATAGTCTTTCAAATTCCGTAAACTAGGTTTTTAAAATATATTTAAAATCACGCGACACTTATGAACACATAGCAATAATAGCAATAGGTATAGTGGTCGTCACAGATATATAAGAGAATTGAAAAACCATAAAAACCACTTAATTTATGATCGTATATTAATATGTAAGACAGGACGCAACAGTATCGGCTATATTATACCGGAAAATAAATTTAGGGTCTGTATGCTTCAGCTTTGAAACTATTAACTAATATTTGACTTTTCGAAAGATCACGTGATTTTAAATATCAACTTATGATACTCACTAATAAAGTTTTACCAAACAGTAATTTATCTTATGTTCTACTGCGTCAAAATGGAATTGTTTATTATTGTGGTTGACGGACATAATTTACTTTACTGAAATGAGGAGAGAGATATACGCAATTTAAAAAAATAAAATACAAAAAAATATCTTTATTTTAACAACGGTAACTAAAGCCTACAAAGCCTAAATAGCTATTATTTAAAGAACAGTAACTAAAACCTATATAGAACAAAATTACAGAAATGGCAATTTATTTTTATGATAGTGAATATTTATGACACAGTTTCTATTACAGCTAATATTGAGGCCCGTGCTGGAGGTAGACTAAATTCTACGATGGTATTCTGAAGGTTTTAAAGTTTGGAAGAACGTTCTAAAGTTCGGCCATTCGGAAGAACATTGTGGTCCCAATATTCTGAACAACATTTATTTTGTTACTTCCAGATTCCTCAATGTAACCTTCTGCTACAGTTGATGAGCTCGCACCTGAATTTTCTAGAAGACTTGCCAATGTGCTTTCAAATTATTTTCAGTAGGTTTATATTTCTCAATTCTCCAGGCAATATAATGAAAGACCTATCATTCTTTATCTTTGTATCAAACAGTTTAACTAAAAAGTGAGTTTTAAAATCTTCTGCTGCATCTGCAATTAGTGAAACTAGGTAATTCGTGCCACCGACAGACACCTGCAACGCCTAATATATGAACAACCTTGATTAATAAATAATATTTTTCATATGCTTGAGTTAAAAATGGTTATTTCTACATTTTCTTTGCTAAGAGTGAGATACTTTTTAGGTTTGTGTCCTTCAGATTTTCGTTTCAAATAAGGTATCGCACTTGGAAATTTAGCTATACCCTCATTTAAATTGATAGTAGATCGTAACATCGAGTACTTAGTCCATAAAGAAGATCTTTTGAAGGACTTAAATTTGGTTTCAAAATATGCTAAAATGGAGTCCCAGTTGTGTTCGAAATGTTCATACTTTTACACCACTTACGATATTTGGAATATACGTTTTCGTACAACGCTTTGGATTTCTTGGGTAAAAGTGCTTCTTTTGCATTGGCTGCCAACAACTAAACATTTTCTTATTCTTTAAAACTGTCCATTTGTATGGGTTTCCGAAAAATTTCATCGCCTTTACACAAAAGCAATTTGATTATTCATTGTCATTATTAGCATTGATAACATATGGCATATACAGGAACATCATAGGAGCACACTAGGAACTTTTTTAAAATTCTTAATTTAGTATTTGAATTTTAGTAAAAAACATGCAGTAGAATATAAGACGATGTGTGTTACTCGTACAAAATGCACTGTATTGGACTCGCCATAGTCGCCTTCTTTATTGGCTGAGGTCACTACGCTCGCTGAACCATAAACAAGGACTCGTCCAGTAAAGTTATGCATTATGTAGTAGTAACATAAATATCTATTATTTGCAACTATATACATAATATTGATATTCCTGGCTATAAAAGTTTGAAAGTGTCACTTTTTGACTTTTACTTTCGGCTCACGGGAGGAAAGTGTACTTTCCACTCATCACTCATGGCTTGGGTGGAAGTAAGTAAAAACGTGAAATTTTAGAAATTATTCTTTTTTCCTTCCAGTTTTTAGAATTTTGAAACAAAGTGCATTTTACAACTAATACATAAAAACATAACAAGCTTATTTATTAAAATTAATACAGTCAAATTAGATTTATTATCTTTAACAGATATGGATAAACCTCCCTGTTGATGCATATCAGTAGTCGAAAGGCTAATTTCTCGATTTGTTTCACTCGTATTATTTCTATTCATGTTTACGAAAGAACGTATTGGGACTCATATGGAATGTCGAAGGAGTGGACACCATTTTTGCAGCATTAAATTGATTGTCCAAGGATCCTTTAGCGACTGTACTAGACTTCCATCTTCCCAGGCGTTTAAGTTGTAGAACATCTGCACGCACCACCGGTAAACCTTTCGGGTTGGGGGAACTTCAAAAATGTTGCGATTTTCTTCGGAAATTGTGAAATTGAATTGTACCCAAAAGGTTGATTGGTTGCCTTTCCCTAGCGACATTGGATAACAAATCAGCTATTCTGAATGTTTTCCCGAAGACTGATATATTATTTTAGTAGCTTGATTCAACGTACATCAGTAAATAATTAAAATGGATCTACTCCTGTAAGTCTTTGTCTCTGGAATCTCAATTAACACCTTTCTGCTAAAATGTTGCTGGCTGGTATTCTCTTTTTCATCAGTTCATCACTTCGGCTGCCCCTGATACACTGACTACTAGCGCCACCTGAAACAATAGAAAAGGAATAATTACAAAACAAAAATTAAGATTTCTTGAAATGTTTTTTTTTTCAAAATAAGATGTAAAATATATTTATATTGAAAGAAAAAAATTCCCTTGTTGCGTTTTGTAGAAAATCTTATAAATTATTTCATGAAAAAAACGTTAGACTTCGTTGGCTTGTAGACCACATTTTGTTTCTTCCGGAAGGCGAGGAGCTTTCCAATTTTCGAAATATCAACTCTCTTCCTGAAAACTAACATGGTTTTTATCATGCGGTATATTGACCAATGTATAAACGGTTTCTTATCTTTGCCCATATCGTCAAAATATGCCAGAAGATCGCTCCCTGAGGCCATATTTCTTGCGTTTTTCTTCATGCACCAGTTTTGGTACATTCTACAGATTTTCTCGTAAAGCTCCCTATTGTTTTCGAGCAGCACGTTTTCCTCTATCTTTCCAGCTCTTCCCTTAAGTTCAGGAGGACTCCAGTTTAGATCGTTTTCACTATCGCTAGACATTTTTGTATTAATTTTTGTTGTAAAAACAAAAAATCTGCGATAGTTTGGTGGCGTGTTTATTTCTAACAACTTTTATTTACCCCCTGGCAACCCTTGCATACCTTCAAAAATTTGCCAACTTGACGCTCTCGACCTTACATATCTCAGTAAAAAGTTTCATTTCCGCTCCGAGATTTAGTTGACCTCGGCGTTTCGCGCCTTGGTCAACTATCTTATCCTTATCCCTCGACAGAAGTAAAACACTTTCCACCTTGGACTGTAATATACTATTATTTGCGCAGTTGGCTATAGCTGCAATTACTTATGCCTTTTATTAAAAAAGTTGCTTGGCAAATCCTCTTTAAAAATTTTTCGGAAATATTACATGCAGTTATAAAACTATTTTCCAAATTTGTGACATTTAACGTAATTTGTTATAATCGTTTAACTAAAACGTAACCCCTGACGCAACACTCTAAAACAATTTCTCTGGAAAAGTCTTTGACAAGCACTGGCGAGTCTTGGTAGACAAAGAAAGAATAATTAAATCAATTTCTTTACCTAAGATGGGTTTTCCATACACCATAAATAAATAAATATAAACGGAGATAATAATTAATTGTAGAATGTCCTTTACTATTTTACACCTCCATAATAAGTAAAATGAATGATACAAGCTTACTTTGAAACACAGTAAACATTTAATGTGGTTTTTTTAAATTTTATGAGCCCGGAATGCAGCTTCCAAAAATTGTAGTTTGTACATCTACGTCCTTTTTAGGCTCGTGTCTCGTGATGTCATAATGGCCGATCCACTGTCGCACAGAATCATTTGCGGTCAGACTCACAATACATTGAATAAGTCCGTCAAACTTAAATATATCGAAATAGTTATTTCAGCATTTGCAAAGTTATCCTTTTTAATAATGTGTGATGCTAACAGTAGGTGCTAAATGGCCCACCCCTTTATTGAAAACTAGTTTTCACGTTTTAATTGATTTGATTTTTTTTCAGCAACTGGTCAGATAGATGAATGTTCGCACCGGGCGGTACTGGAATATTTCACTAAATCAATATCCACTCTAGCATATGCTCAGGAAGCAACACTACAAAATGGCATTGCAGTAATATCAGGACAGCAAGAAATTGGATTTGGATTCTGGCTTCAACCCGATGACACTATTACTGCCAACATATTTATGCTAACCACCGACGGATCATCGCTTATTCCAGGTGAGTAAAAAGTATAATTTTATTAATACAGTTTTAGTAATAGCGATATTAACTAGTCTTGCTTTAATACCAAGTTGCATGTTGGCAAATTCAACGATTAATTCCATCGTTGGGTTATGTCCTTTTCTAACATACTTATTATGATAAAAACCGAAAACACTTGATGCCATCGAAGGACAATTTGCTGAATTTAAGGACTCGCCTAACATTTTTTTGTCTTCTGACTTACTGCACACTTTGGGCATATTAGGAACTACCAAATTCACAGCGACGCGATAGAGTAATAGAATCAACAACCACACACGACGGCAAAGCTAAACTGAATTGCTGCTGCGGCCGAGTTTCCCGTGGTGTAATGTCACTGAATCGTCACTCACGGTGGGCAGCCTTAATCATAGCTCACTCAGTTCTAGTATTTGCAGCGTTACCTAATCCGGAATAAACAGTTTTTTTAGAGTGATCTTAAACTGCCCCTTTTAGGCGACACTACTTCCTGATGAAGGGTACAAAAAATATATTTTATTATGTTGACCTCACCTACAAGTAGATACCTGACAGATTGCTTACCTTTTTTGAAACATCCTGTCTATTTGTTTTAGCTACTCCTTTCAGTTGGCCTCGAGAACCGGACGATTACATATATCCCCCAGTTGATCCCAGTCTTACCAATGGATACGATGCTAATGACCTGCAGATAATTGGCATGTCATCTGATGATGGTTACGAAAAACTTTTCCCAGTTTCACAACCAACCAATTTCTTTGTTTCCTGGCAACAACAAAACCAATATTCTGAAATAATTATTATCATAACGGAGGAGAAGTCTACCGACTGGTTAGTAATTTTGTTTCTTCAATGTGATCAAATATCTAATATTACTTTAAATAGTTAAAAGGTCATTGATAATTCTAAGAAAATTAGATAATTCCTTCGTCTTTTTGAACAAAAACTAAAATGGTATACACACGATACAATTTATTGCGAGCACTAACACGATACTGCTGGTTGCAGAGACTAATCGGTGCATATGGGCTTGCCGCAAATGTGATTCATAAAAAACGATTGCACATGACGTGATTCGATCACACGTCCGGTATTTCCCCTACCCTCCGAAAAACCTTCAGAGCGATATTCGAGCATCACCCAAATTATGCCGGCGCACATAGGGCCCTAAAGCATCAAAAGTTGGCATAAATTAATGGGTTGCTATTTTTGTTAGAAAACAGAAAACTACAAAATATAAAGTTAAATATTTTTTTTATTTACGAAATAAATGTTGTGCGATTTTTGATATAATCCCTTAACAAATTTATTTGATCTTCTATATGCTTCTTATTAGAGCTTTTCATTTCATTGCACAAAACACGTCATGATGACATGTATATGTACGATCAGAACTCGATCGTAAAAAAAAATAATTAATTTTTAGTTCATCAAAAATCATTATATACTATCGATAAACATCTTGTAATTAAAAAAATGGCGCAACCATGCGCAAACTTTTCTTCTCTAAAATACAACTACACAAGTTAATTTATCACAAAAAAGCAAAATGTTAACCCGGACTTACTCGGAACCCAAACAAAACATTACACAAGCTATTTGTTACTATCATTTTCTAAGTAAATTTTACTATGCTCTACTTCTTTTTCCTACAATTATTTCGACTAATGTGAGATACTACGTAATAGTAAAAAACCAGTGTACTAACCTGAAGGAATATCATCCATCGCAAAAACGGTTCAATAGTGTTTTACAATCCACAAGACAGTACTTCGAAAAAAAAAACGCACTGGAACTTCTCCTATAGTCGCGTATGAAGGAAGCCGGTAACAAGACTAAGTCATATTATATATATATATATATATATATATATATATATATATATATATATATATATATATATATATGTATATATATATATATATATATAATTTTTGTTGTACTCGATGCCGTAGACTAACTTGCAGTCACCGCTTGGTCTGTTAAACAAGTTTCATGGAAGCATATTGTAATATCTCGCTCTTTTTTTTTCAGGGCTGTCACATTAAGGAAAGCTTACTTAGATTTACCTGATCATAAATACGTCCTTATTGTGGACTGGTCTATGTATGTATTCCATTCCGTCAGATTTACAGCTTCATACGCAATGTTGGTAGCATACACGTTATCTGACTGGATGGCAAAAGCCTCCATTATGCCAAATCGAGTTGAAATTATAGGTAATTTTTTTAATTATACACCTTAGATTATCAAGCAAAGAACAGATATTTACTTATAGGTACCTACTTAATTCTGTTCCCATGCGTCAACGTCAACTTCAAAAGGCATCAAGGCTCAAAACTTAATTAAATCATAATGTGTGGTATACACTAGGGATTCACGATATAAATCGATATTTTGGGAAAGATCGATTTTTTCAAATAAAAATCGATTTTTAAGAATCGATCTTTTACCCTTCGATCCTGCACGAAAATCGGCGAGTTTACGCAGAATCGATTTAAATTATTATATTATTACCTACTTTTAATGAATATGTATCTAATTTTTTTGTTTAAATATTTACTAATTTATTAGTTTTCAATAAACTAGTATGTTTTTCATGACAGTACTTTAAATTAAATATTTGCCCCTCCATACCCTTCTATAGCTTAAAAGATACAAAAATATATAATTTAAATATTTTTCTTTTTTTCTAACAACTGTACAACTTATACTTAAAGATTTTTAAATGGCATTGGTTTGGAATGGACACAGCTACTCTTCCGGCTCCCCTCTCCCACTCCCAAATTTTTCCAAAGATCGATTTTGTAAAAGACCCCTTAAGGCGATCGAAATAGTGAGTCGATTTGCATGATCACGATCTAAGATCGATTCGAAATATCGATTTTTTTTTAGATTTGTTGAATCCCTAGTATACACTGGTCTTGGAATATTTGATATATTTGATTATATTTACAATCCATACTTAATTAAAATAATAAATTAAGAAGATTGAGTTTGCTTCATTATTTTCTTTATTCAATTACAAAATCTCAAACAATGTATGAAATGTTCCAGGGGACAGGTCCGTATCACAGATATTTCTTAATAATGGTGAAGAAAGACTTAATTTAACCATAATGCGTAGTACACTGTTGAATTCAGAATAAAATGGGCTTCCAAAATTTGACTTAAAAAAATCAGGACCGTATTTAAAAAAAAATGAAGTTGATGATCGGTGCCCACAGACGAAACGTCGAATAAAAAAATTGAAGGAAAATCTTTAGGTTCATTAAAAGTTGCTATCAAAAAATTTTATTAGTTTTGCCCTACCTTTCATATTAACGCCAGAAAAAAATTAAATTTAAAATTCGAAAATTCAGTTTTTTCAAAATAACTCGAAAATGAAAAATCATCTTAAAAATTTCGGAATACCATTTTATTAATTCTTTATTACCTTACTTTTTTCCCATTTAACCAAATTAGTATTTCTAACCATAAGCGAGCTCCCTCTTGGACATATATATATATATATATATATATATATATATATATATATATATATATATATATATATATATATATATAGAGGATTTTAATGAAATTATTGGTCAATTGTTTATTTTTTCGTGTTTAATGTCGAAAATGTCGCAGTTCGACATCATTCCTAGTGTTATAAGTTATATCAAAAGTATCTTCTCTGCTTTTTGGGCCATATTTCGGTCAATAAATTCGATTTTAATCAAGTAGTTTTACGCTTCTATCGCTAGAGGGGGTGCTAATTCTATTCTTTATGAACCAGTGCGGCCAGATTGATGATATATCGCAATCTGGACTCTTGTAAATTTTTGATAATATTTTAACAAAAAGTACTAACGACATATTTCAAAGAGTTTTAAAATTGTTTTTGGGCTATTTGTAATAAGATAAAAAATTCTTAATAATTACAAAAAAATAGATCTAAAGAACTAACTATATTTATAAATTAAAAGGAAATAACGGTAATTTTGTACAAATCATATTTTATTTATTTATTTATTTATTTATTCCCAACAAACCTGTGTAGTTCATTACAGGGAATTAAAAAAAAAATAAAAAAACGATAAAAAAGGTCACTTAAACAATCATTTTCAAAAAATTTTAAACAGTTCTCGCGTATAATTTTAAGGAAATGGAATAACAAAAGTTAATTATTTACTAGATATAACAAAGTCAAGTCTGGAAATTATTTATGGTTTTTAATATTCACATATATTTTTCAGTTAGTTGGAGACGCTCTAAAAAATTAATTTGCCGTGCATATCATTATTATCCTCTTATTTTTTCATTGATATTGTTTCTTAGGATTCTCCACAAGTGGTCACGTGGCAGGCCTAGTAGGACATTCTCAAAGAGGAAGCGGCTACGCAATCCAGAGAATTGTAGCTTTGGATCCAGCAGCTTACGGTGGTTGGTCACATACTATGCAACTTGAAAAATTAACAACGTCTAGCGCAGAAGTAGTACAGGTTATCCATACAAATACAAGACACTACGGATATTACGAGCCTTTGGGATTGTATGACATTTATGTCAATGGTGGACCTACGCAGCCGATGTGCTCATTCGATGGTAAGTTATTTTTGTTTTGTCTATCAGCCTTCTCCAACTTCCTGTTTGTTGTATTGCTTTACTCTCTTAAAGAAATTACCCATGGTGTTTTAAAAAACATGTGCGTTTGCTCGTGGGGAGATTCCTCAACCAATAATAGGACAAATAGTTTCTGTCAGCATAAGAACGCCCTCGTTTAGTTTCTGAGATACAGGGTATTATTAAGGTTTTTAGGTTTTCGTTTTCTACCTATTAGGTACCCATTGTGAGTTTTAGAAATAAAATTGCGCGTCTTTGTCCTATTACAAACATTTTCTAGTATTTGCAAAATTTTCTTCAATTATAATTTTTTTTGCTTTTTCTAATGTAAGTAACTAGTATAATTATCATGTAATACCAATTTGCTAAAATAAGGCGAATATTTTTTTAAATAGTTTTATACACCTAGATTCTGGATCTTCAAAATTATCCACAATGCGTCGTAAAAATATTTATGGATATTATTATTTTTTATATATTGTTCTACATCAGGCGCGGCCCGTGAAATTTCAAAGTTGTATATCTCTGTTGGTACTAATGGGACCCATGCCAAGTTCAGGTTTTTTAGTAGTGAGCCTACTAGGAATATTTTGGTAAAGAAAAAAAATATTTTGCAATTTGCGAAAAAAAGTTGAATTTTTGAATTGACCCACCTTGGTAAAAAATTAACACGCTTAGGTATTTTATTTATTATTTTTTCTAAACAAATTTTACATCATTTTGTCGACAATTCTTAGATTTTAAGAGAAAAAAATGTGTTAGTAGAAAGTTAAAGTCATATGAATTTTTTTGAAAATTATATCTTAGGTTTAAAAAAATTCAAATTGCTATAACTCCCTACTAACACATTTTTTTCTCTTAAAATTTAAGAATTGTGGACAAAATGATGTAAAATTTGTTTGGAAAAAATAATAAATAAAATATCTAAGCGTGGTATTTTTTTACCCAGGTGGGTCCATTCAAAAATTCAACTTTTTTTCGCAAATTACAAAATATTTTTTTTCTTCGCCAAAACATTCCTAGTAGGCCCACTATTAAAAAACCTGAACTTGGCATGGGTCCCATAAGTAGCAGCAGAGATACCCAACTTTAAAATTTCACGGGCCGCGCCTGTTCTGCATTAGGGTGGGTTTTAGAATTTCGGTTTGGAATGATTAAATGACAAAAATAATAATAAAGTTTATTTAATAAAAATAAAAAAGCAGTAATAAATAATTTTAATCAATTTGCATATTCCACCCTCTACATATAGGTAAAGCTGGTTGTCGGTCGAATTTTACATTTTCTTGAAAATTTCGAAATTTTGATTTGGAATATCACATTGTGGGAATTCCGATTTTATCCATAAATCCAACATTGTATCTGCTAGTAGTATGTGCGATATTTCCAAAACTTTTGGCTCGTTTCCAAAATCGGGAGGCTTTAAACTAACTCTAATCAACAAGTAACATTTTAAAACGTCCTTTTTCCTTAGTAGGATATTGTCTTGAAAATCAGCAGAAGAACCTACCAAAGGGCATTTAAGCTCGTCTCTTATGTAAAATGTCTTTAAAAAGCTTATGTATCTATTATTTACACTGAATAAAACCGGCATTTTTTATATATTTATATATATAGAAAAATCTTCCTATATTATCGTACAGTGGTGCACTTGTACTGTCGCAGACATTCGACATTTATTTTGCTATTGTGTGTTAGCAGCCAAAATTTTGGAGCAACATACGTAAAGTAGTTTGGCGCTAGCCGCTACATCTTACCCATCCTTTCCGAACGCTTTGGATATAAGGTCTCTCTGTAATTCTGGTCAAAATATAGTCTATTCTTCAGCCGCCGTGGGTGTTCGCCATGATACAAATAAAAGAAGATATGATATCGCGCGGGTAGGCGCGGCCATGTACGTCACGCTGTGAGTAATTCCGCCATATTTTGCAAACGAGACACGTCTTTATTAAGATCGCGTTGTGTTTTAAAGTTATTTTTTGGTGTTTTTGTCACTTATAAGAGTTTAAAAGTGAAAATGAGGGGTTTCCACGGTAACGAATCACCAGACTTTAATCAAGAAAATACGACAAAAAAAGAGATTGAAAATATGGCTATTTTATTAAAATAATTTTTGGGATTTTAAGATTTTTGTAAATTTGAAAAATCAAAGAATACAAAAAACAATAATTTTTAATAATTCACTATTTAAAGTGTAAAAAACCCCATAAAATATCCTAAAAACATGTTTCCGTCGCAAACATACAGATGTTATTTTATCCACCGCAAAAAAATATTTGACAAATTATAGGAACAAACAAAATTCTTATTTATAACATATTGTCGGAAGACTCTGTAGGTATATATTTTAATAAGAATGTGCCTCTAAATAAAAATTATTATCTTAATTATTAGGAAAAAAATTATTATATTATTAAAATTATTTATAATTTCTTTCTAAATAAATACATAGAACGCAATTGGAAGGCAATTTACCAACATCTTTTATTTTAAATTAATTTATCCCTCTATTTATATGATTATTTTAAATCATATACTTTAAAATTTGTATTATAAGCAGGAGGCAAAGTATATTACCAATAGAGTTTATATAAAATCGCCTATAACTAACGTAAACTCTATATTGCGCGTTATAAATTTCAAAAATATCTCACAGCGTGACGTCATGCGCGAACCCAGACGAACTTGACACGGTTTGGTATCATACCCTCCTTATATTATAACCTGAGCCTGCCTGATGAAGGGTAAGGGCCCGAAATCGCGATAGCAGGAGGGTAGAGGTGGTACAAACTGTTATTTTAAGTAAAAGTTCCGTTTCGTACCAGGTCCGCTTACTCCGCTTACGGAACTGTTCCAAAAACCGGCTACTTTTTAACAGTTCCAACGTTGAAACCTTGAGATTCTCGGAAAAGCTTGTAACATGTAACGGTATTGAAATTTAAAATCAACAGAACGCGGAATAGGAATAGTAGGCTTAAACAGAATTACGACGGATGTGTAAATAACTTCGGATTTAAAATTCTTCTTGTTAAAAAGGAGTATATTGTTACCTTTCATGTATATACATATTATGTGAGTATTATTCGGATTGTTTCGTGAATTAATTCTTAGTACTGTTATTCAAGTATAATAATTTAAGGTAATTAATTTTTTTTTTAAATAACAGAAGTAAATTTATAATGATATATTCAAAATAAACTTTTATAAAAAAAAATCCACAGTATATATCTGGATTTTCATTTCTTCAAAAATACTCTATGATTTAATATAAGAACTCCTACAGCCATCTTTGGATGATGTTCGCAACTCGCGTAACATTGTGAATAAAACTAATACAGAAAACCATTTTAGGGCTATGGAAATCGTTTAGAAAAAATAAAGATTTTAGCTGCAGAATGCAGAATGCCTGGAATAAAATCTTTATATTATGCTTTCTGCAACAGATTCAATTTTTTATTCTTTGCTTTATCTTTCACTGCCCTAGTAATTCTGTTTAGTAATGTCAAACTTAAACAACATGTCCATTAGTGTTATAATTTTACTTAGTTACTGACTACCGTAATTTAAAATTTTAAAATTGCAATAAGCAAATAATAGGGTTTTCTTCACGTTTTGGTGACGGTTCTTTGAAAGTTCTATTTAATAGATATATAACTGTATAACAGAAAGCACGCGTTTTGTTTTGGTTCATTTCTCATAAGTTAAAAATTTTATAAGCACTGAACTTAAGAGACAGATATTCACTTACCACCTTTATTGCGCAGATTTTAATTTTTTTATGAAATTAATTCCTGTTTCCTGTTTTAGAATACCACGAAGACGAATGCTCTCACAAGATGGCCATTAAATACTATACTGAATCAGTCAGCGTATTTGCACTAGCAGTCCAAGCACAGCTCCAGAATGGAATGGCCGTATTATCCGGAACGCAGGCAATTACTTTTGGATACTGGCTGATACAAGATAGAAGTGTTACGGCTACTGTATTCGTCTTGGCAACTCTTGGTGTTCCAGACCCGATAATAGGATCTTACCTACCATGTAAGATTTATTTTAGTAAATTTCGATCAATAGTTCTTGAACGTTACCTCATAGTTAAAAATTGTTTGCGAATCGATCCAAATATTCAATGTTTGTTAGTGCCAGTGGCGTACACAGCCGGTCGCACAAAACTTCAAATCAAGCACTAAATCCAAGCTCGATATCAGAAATGAGAAACAGCCACTTTAACAATTATTATTTTTGTATACAGTGTGTCCGAAAATTACGTTTGTATATTTCGACGAGAGATTCTACATATGAAAAAAAGTTCATATGAATGTAGGTTCTTAAATGTCTTATACGGAAGCTATGGCTGTCCGAACGTGACCGCCAAAGACTGGTTTCAATTTTATTTCTTTGCAAACCGCTTGAGGTACCGGCGTGCGTCTTAGCACGATATCAATGAATGCTAATTTTTGATGCCGAGAGTTAGCGTCAGATTTAGCCAGGAGCGTTCCTGGGGGATGGTGGCTAAGCTTATTTATTCCAATTTTTTTTTTACTACACATTTTTAAAATTCTTCCCAAAAAATATGATTCCGAGGATTTTTTTACACAAAAAAATTATTCTTGTATAAAATAACTAGGCTTATCGGAGAAAAATCTGTTTATTTAAATCATTGCATAAACTATTATCGAATTGTGTTTAAGCTAAAACGTCGAAGTAGGTAGTCTTATGACGAACACAAATTTGAAGTTGAAACAATATGAAGTAACCTATGATTAACATTAAAATAATTAACAACGACAATAATTATTATGTCAACATTTTTTTGAATTAATATTTTTATAATTAAACATAAAACAAATTATGAATTGTTGGTTGAACAATAGTAAACGGAAAAAAAGCAGAAGAGTTACAAAAAAATGTTGAAAATGAATGAAAAATATGAAACCTTGTATTTGAAGTTATTTCACTTCGGAAAATAAGGATAAGATAAATGGAACACTCTTTTGGTTTGTTTAGTTTAAAGTTTCTGAGTGAGGGTGCTATATCGAAGTAGAAAACATGTCCAAAATTGTACATCCATAAACACTACAATAAATGGATATCAACAATGTCCATGGACGTACTGAATACTGGGCGGTAAACTACAGACTCTAGATAACCCAAAAGAAAGTAGTCCAATGGATTGAGATTCGGTAAAAGGGGAGGGCAGGCAATGGTCCCACCTCACCCTATCCATCGGTCTGGATATGTTTGATTTAAATCTCGCACCTATCTACTGAAATGAGGTGGAGCCCCATCGTGCATAAAAAATGTTTGTAGTCTTTGTTGGAATGGCACATCTTGAAGTAAAACTGGCAAAGTGATTTATAAGAAATCTAAATATGCGGGTCCATCTAAACGTTGAGGCATAATGTACCTACGGTCCTATTAATCGATCGCTCAGGATACCTGCCCAAACAATAACTGAAAATTTATTTTGAAATCAACTTTCAAAAATTGCATGGGGATTTATTTTCTTCTGCCCATACATAGTTATATTGAAAATTTATAATGCCTTCGCGTGTAAATCCTGACTGGTCAGTAAACAACACTTTATCAAGAAAAAAACGGTTTTGACGGCATTTCCTGCGCACCCACTTATAAAACTGAGCCCTAGGAAATAGGTCTTGAGCCTTAAGCACCTGAAATCTTTGTACATGGTACGGGTAAAGAAATTGTTCATGTATAATTTCTCATGTTGTGCTCTTAGAGATACCCTCTCGTAAGGTAATTCTTCTTGTACTTATTCCTGGATTCGCTGCAACGCGTTCCAGAACTCTTTCTTCTACTTGTAGAGTCCGAGTAGTACGACTTTTCCCACAATTATTGCTATTTGGTCTAAAAGTTCCGTTCTCTCTTAATCGTTAATGTAAATTAATGAATAATTTCTCACGAGGAATTTGACGGTTGGTTTTTAAAATTAACACCTTACAACTTTTCAACAATTTTTTTTAAGTTGATCTCTCCAATAAATGACATAATTGTCATTGTTTATTATTTTATTGTTAACCATAGGTTACTTGCTGTTTTTTTAACTTCAAATTTATGTTCGTCATAAGATCACTTTGATGTTATAGTTTAAAGACAATTCAATAATAATTGTTCATGCAATGATTTATATAAATCGATTTTTCTCCTAAACTATTAGCCTAGTGATTTTTTACCTTCTTGTGTAAAAAAAATCCCGGGAATCATAATAATTTTTGGGTAGAATTTTGAAAATGTGTAATGTAAAAAAATTAGGAATAAAATAAGCGAAGCCACCAGGCACGCCTCTGACTAAATTTGACGCGAACTCGATATCAAAACTTAGCATTCAATGATATTAGTTTGTGTGCTAAGACGCACACCGGTACCTCAAGCGGTTGCAAAGAAATAAAATAGAATTCAGTCTTTGGAGGTCAACTCCGGACGACCATAGCTCCCGTATAAGACATTGAAGAACAGACATTCATATGAACTTTTTTTTTCTTATTTTCATATGTAGAATTTTCCCTCGAAATATACGAACGGAATTTTTTGGACACCCTGTATAGAAGGTGCCCACAACGTTAGCTAATCAATAATTAAACAGACAATTGCCACTACAAAATCCTTGGAGATGTTTGTTTTTCAATTTTGAACACAGAGAAGACTTAACTCTGAATAAACTCAAATATTAGACGTCAAAATTTTGCATTCCAATATAAAAATTGAAAGGAAAATCCTTTCTCAAATATTTGAAATTAAAATTATACTCTCCTGTAATGCAGATGGGCAAATTTATCTAAGTAGCTACCTACCTTCGCGTGGAAGTATGGGCACGTTAAGGGGTTATATACAGTTAGAATTTTAAAAAAATCGATTTTTTTAATTTTCATTTTCGTAATGTACATATATTCCAGTACACACGCAGAAAATTTCAAGGCAATCCGGCGATTATTTTCGAAGTTACACGCATATTTGTAAAGACGTGTCAGAGCGATTGTACGCTATGTAAAATGCTTTTGAAACTTTACACGCGTTTTTCTGAAAACTGTGTTTTTAAAGTCGGTGACGAAGATTTCTCGGAAAGGGCTGAACCGATCAGTCTCAAATTTTAACACAAGCTTCTTAAGTATATTTTTTTGCTAATTAATCGAAGGTTTTTCTCACCGATAAATATTTTTTTAAATAAACAATTTAAGGCCACAATTTTGGTCAAAAATCGATTTTTTTTGAGAAGCCGCCATTTTGTCACAAAATTTTATTTTGCTTATTCCTTCGATCAATTAGAAGATTATACATTACTTTAACGAAATCCGTTTGTTTTTTCATTTTCGATGATCCAGTCCAGAGATATCGTTGTCACCGCAAGATGCCTTTTTTGAGAGGAACTCCTGGAGATCAGCTATAGCAGCTTTCAAAATTATTATTTTTACAAATACAAAAATCTTAAAATACAGTCAAAAGTTGCCATAATATGTGTACAAATTTTCAATTTTTCAATTTCAATTTCAATTTTCAATAAGTTTAAAAGTCTTCTCAGGAAAAATTCTTGAAAAATCGCTTTTTTTAGGCCTCCTGACTGTATATAACCCCTTAATAAAAAATGTGGGAAACATAAAGCTACCTAATTTAATTTAATATAGAATATTGACTATTTGAATAAAATACCACATTATTGTTCTTCAAAATTTCCTAATTAAACCATTTTTTTCTATTTTTGTGTAAAATTATAATTATAGGATTGAATACGGAAAAAATCAAATTAAGAGACAGTGAATAATTAATTAGAGTTTAATATTGGAAAATATAATCTGAAATTATGCTTTTACTACGGATTGTGCGGCATATTTGTGTGGAAAATTAGAAAAATATAGGTTGACTAGCTTCCTCCCGCGACTTCGTCCGCGTGGTATAAGCAATAATAGTGTCGTTTTGATATCATGATTATGAATACATGAAACATGAGTTAGGTTAGTTTAGGTTAGTTATATCAGAGACAATAAAGAATATAGAGAGACACTCAAATACACCGAAAAGCCGGTCTCCCTTGAGACATTTGGTGGGTTTACTGGTTTATGGCTTAAAAGTTTGTTTGTCCTGTAGATACTTAGTATAGATATTTATTTAATGGTAGACAAGCAAACTTTTAACCATAAACCAGTAAACCCACCAAATGTCTCAAGGGAGACCCGATTTTTATTGCACGGCAGTGTCCGTCTAGGTATTATTTAGTCTATGGTTATATCTAAAGGGATTTCAATATTACATGACTCAAAAATCGGGATCGGACACAGGTAACTGTTGGAGGAAGTACTTAGGTAAATGAAATGAAACTAATATTAGATTTTGTCAGGTTGTATTTATGAATTATTGGTCTTAAAAAATATTTGTCTTTTCAAAAAATTAACCAACTTCACAAAATGAAAAGCACTGAAAAGTATGAAATAATATTGTTACGTATTTATTACTGCGGTTAATGGTCATTTTATTAATTTTTATAAAACGTTTTTTTTTCTTTTTAGTGCTTCCCTCCTCCCTTCATCTTACCTCCCACTCTTTAAATTTGTAATACTCATGTTATATTAGATCTTCTGACCTCAATAACAATTTTTATAACATCCGTTACACAAAATTAGCTTTCCTGACCTTTTCTAACCCCGAAAATATCACGTTAGTTAACATTGTTGGACAAATTCGTTATAATTTTCGGGGAAATTTTCAACCGTCACCCGTTCCCTTTAACTAATAACTTTTTTAGTATCTGTTGGACGAAATTGAATTTTTCGACCTCAATGACACCGAAAATGACACATTAGTTAACCTTTTCGATGAAATTTCCAGTCGCTCCCCCCCCTCCCCCACCTTCTGGACATTTATTACACAAAACTAAATTTTCTTACCTTAATAACTCCGAAAATGGCAAACTGTAAAATGCAAACAATAAATTGTCAATCGCTAGAACCCCCCCCCCCCCCCTTTATTTTACAATCTGTTTGACAAAATTACATTTTCGGACCTTAATATCCCCAAAAATGACATTTCTAACATTTTTGGAGGCTTTCTCAGTCGCGCATCCCCCCCCCCCCCGTTATATTTTTTAACAACTATTAGACAAAATTTTTATTATTTTATTAAATTTATTACACAAAATTAGATTTTCTAAAATGTTGTGAAACATGCGTTTATTTTTTAGAGTATTTTATGTAGTTTCAAGGTAATAGAACGAATTTTACTCAATTACAAACTTTTTTTTATTTTTTTTTTATTTATTAATATACGGGAAACCCCATTTTACATAGCTTTACTTAAATCTAAGAATTAATTCTAAGAATTAACAATTAACAATTAACAAAGATGACAAATCTAAACTAAAATTATATAAGCATCACTAGATAAATAATAGAAAAAGAAAAAAGCATCAATACATCAATCAAGATCAATCAATAATACCGCAAAAACACGACAGCAACCCCATCATAAAACATTACTAAATTGACCCTTAAATGCCCTGACGGAGCATCCAAAGGGATCAATGGAAGGATAGTCATTTAACAGGCGAACAGATCTCTCCAGTGGACTATGATATCCATAGTTAGTTCTATGAGGATGAACAAAAACAATTCATTACGTCTAAGATGTCGATTGGGGATCTTGAAATAAATTTCACCTAGTAATGCTGGGCACTCAATATTTCCATTTAAAATTTTATAAACGAAACAGAGATCGTTCAGTAGTCTTCTGTGAGCCAGAGTCTGAAGGTCCAGGCCATCGACCCTATACTTAAATTGACAGTATCTAAAGAATTTATTCTGAACCCTCTCTATTTTCTCGACATGAACGTTATAATAAGGTGACCAAACTGGTGTAGAATACTCAGTTATGGATCTCACCAGAGAGCAATAAAGAATCCTCAGTGATTGAAATGACAGGTGACCAGCTGATCTCAGAACCAAACCCAACATCTGTAGCGCTCTAGATGTTACACTGGTGCATTGGCCCTTGAATGAAACTTTTCTGTCGAAAATAATGCCAAGATCCTTGACACTATCCATCAATTGCAACTGGGCACCATTGATATGATAGTCAGTATCCTGCCGAACACTATTCCTATAAAAACTTATAAAATTGCATTTCTTAACATTTAAAGCCAGATGATTTATCTCAGACCAATGCACAAAGGACTCGAGGTTTTCCTGCAGCAGAGCAGCATCTTCCTCCTTTTTAATGATTTTAAACAGCTTAAGATCATCAGCAAACAATAAATAATCACAGGACGAAAGAAACTGACCAATATCGTTAACAAACAAATTAAATAGCAATGGAGCAAGATGCCCTCCTTGAGGTACACCAGATGTTACTACAATATCTTTGGATATATACTGGCCAATTTTCACCCTCTGTCTCCTTCCCAGAAGAAAACTCCTCAACCAGCCCAATGACCTGTCATCAAAACCCGTTGCTCGGAGTTTAGCCAAAAGTAGCCGGTGATCTACTCTGTCGAACGCCTTGGAGAAGTCGGTATATATGGCATCAACCTGGTAACCTTCCTCCAAGGCGGCCAACAGAGCAGTCTCGTAAATTACCAAGTTGATAGTGGTAGATCGCCCCTTAACGAAACCATGTTGTTCATCCACTACAATTTTTCGACAAGGCCAGCATAACTGATCATACACCAAACTGAACCCCCATTTTACCCCCTTGAGGTTGATTTATTAAAAACAGTGAAACACGTGTTTAAACATTTATTTTTCGCCTATTTCTATGAAGTTTCGAGTTAATAGGACCATTTAATATGTTTCTCCATACAAAGTTTAAACCCCTCTTTCACCCCCTTAGGGGTTGAATTTTGAAAAACTCTTCCTTGGTGCACGCCTACGTTATATAACAAACCTCTTGGCCAAATATCAAGTTTCTAAAGTCTATTTGTTTGGACGATAGACCGAATATAAACAGATGCACGCTGCCTACAAGTGATCGGTTCAAACGGTGAAATTGAACAGGGCCGCATTGAGAATGAGAAGGAAAACTTTAAACTGCAAAACTGTTTATAATTAAATAAAAACTTAAATAATTGCCAGCCTTGACAACCGAACAAACAAAAAGCGATTAAAAATCAACGCAAAAAATTAAAACTACAAAACAAGTCAAAACTCGAAAGAAAGTCGAATAGCCTTTTTCACTAGACAGCCTAATTACAATCCTGCGAAATACCGCCGATAGCTCTCTGGCACGCCTCTTTCAATTTAATGTCCGGTCGGCCAATACGAATAGGAAGCTGGTGGAGGCTCGACGAGATCGTCAGACTATGACGTGTAGGGTTAATATTTACATCGGTCTATAGTCCAAACAAATATACTTTAGACCCAGCGGTGTGGGCAGTGCGTTGATACCTCAGTAAATCAGTCTGTTTCTTCTTTTATACATGGAGATAGTTAAAAAAGATGTAAAACTTGAATAAAGTATCTA
This sequence comes from Philopedon plagiatum, assembly GCA_963971165.1. Taxonomy (NCBI): domain Eukaryota; kingdom Metazoa; phylum Arthropoda; class Insecta; order Coleoptera; family Curculionidae; genus Philopedon; species Philopedon plagiatum. The sequence goes on from OZ020189.1 coordinate 130,056,541, forward strand.
TATTGATTTAAATAGAAATATAATTTTCTTACTTTTCACTATTTTTGGCAATAAATATTTTTTCTTATCACCTAGTATCTGTTGCAGGGTCTGTCCCTTTGTTACTTTTGCATAATTATTATTTTCCCAAAAACATACCTACTTGAAAAAAGACGGGTTAGGTAAAACGGTCAGATTCTCCAACGCTAGTCCGGTCTTGACAACCCAAAGTTTTAAACTGATAAGTGTAAGAATAAGGTAACTAAGTTTTATACTGTGAATTTGTTGCTGAGCTTATTCTCAAATTTATAAAGAAAAGGAAAATTTTAGTACGTACTTTCGACAATAATAGAACTATATTCATTCTAGCAACCCGTTTCAAGGAGAAAATTATTTGGAAACCAAGCAAATCGCAGAAATATCAGAATAATTCACAAGATTTTAATGACGACTTACTAGCAATGACAGGACAAAAACCTGTAAAAGCATAACTGATCAACCAGAATATCTTAATTTAAACCATTACTAAATCTTAAACCTTCCTAGTGAATCTGAACGTAACGTTTTTAACAACTACCTACTCACTACCGCTTCCGAATGTAAACGCTGCAAAGTAAAGAGTCTAGGGGATGGGTAACAAATTTTATCCCGGGCTTAACCTCAAAAATATAATAAATGATGCACTTGTTAATAAGTTTACCGACTTCCTAGCATCAGTCACATAGTGCAGTCTATTTTTAAAGGCCCCTAGCAAAAAATTTATCGTGTCTAGGTAACTTAACCTAAAAATTGTTTTGTTTGTTGTCCAGAAAATCTAGCGAACGGTGGATCGGAGGGCACCCTAAGGTCGGAACAGGGTTAGCACCTGGTTAGGGGCCCTGACCAGTCTCTTTCCTCGCAAGCGAAGAGGGATCGGTGCGAAAACAGCCACTATTGATCCTTCCTCTGCGCATGCGCAAGCCCGGGATAAAAATGGTTACCCATCCCCTAGACTCTTGTCTGCAAAGCAATTATTTCTTTTTAAGGCAGGTTTTTTTTTATCTTCTGACAGCCCACGCAGACCGAAGTCTAAATACTATGTACCGCGGGTGTACTGGGGAATCGACTCACACATCCAGAGCTGGGAACATCCGTAGGGATTTCACCAGCCCTTTAAGAGGATGTGTGGGGTGGTACCACCTCGGTCGAGGAAGAATTCCTCTACCACCTTCCGCGTCCTGGTCACCTTCGGGTAACTTGACAACAATCTAACACTGTACTAAAATTTAGCGCGGTGTTAGCTAGTTTCGAATTAGATTTACTTTCTGCAAATCCGCTTTTAATAAATCTAACCAAATAATTTTTTGCTTAGGTGACTAGTCTTGCCGAGGTATACTTGGGATTATTTATTTCTAATTTAGGTTCGTCATTTTGGTTAATTTGTATGCCTCATTTTTTAGGTTGCGCTTCACTATTTGTCTAGACTTGAAAATTCCAATTACACAAGTAGCCAGTCAAACATGTCTGTTTAATAAGGACCGTCATTTGTTCGTTTCTGAATAAGATTTTTATTTTGTTTTTAGCTGTAACAACCATTCCACAAGAAGAAAGGGATCCCACAGATATTAATCAATGGCCACCATTCTCACCTGACCTAAATATACTATTTGATACTTATAAAATAATATTCCACATCTACTTAAATAAAGGACCAACAGGACAAGAACATATAGTTGCACCTGTACCTGGAAGAATTCCTGAAGCAAATGGCCTAGTACAGGTCTTCCATCAAACCGGTTCTTCAACTCCAACGATTTTGATAATGAATGGGGAACATGATAAAGACCATAACTGGTAAATACTAATAATATCCTTTAAGGTTTATAGTCTGTACATCGAACGTACGGAGTAACAAAACTATAGTCTATCCACTGAACGTACGGAGTAATCACGAGCAGACAAGGCGGTGCCGGACAGCCCGGTTTACACTGCACAAGTACTTGCAGAAGTGATAATGCGAAAATCATCAGTGGCGTAGTATATAGGTAAATTAATGAAAATATATTAATTTATTTTAGAAGGTTTGCCACAATATAATGGTTAATATTATAATAGTGACTTTACTACTAAACTAAGCAGGCTGAATAATTGAAATAATTTTCTTTGTGTTGTGGACTTTTGTTGTGCCACGATGCCAGATTAACTCGATAGGATTAAATTCACAATGGTATGGCGGCAGGCGTAAAATTCTGCGATTGGTGGATTTGGCCAATTCATCAATAACATATTTGTCAGCACCTTTACTTTCTTTAACAAGAGTTAATAATTCTGCTTTGACCATATCTTCCTCGAATGAAATAATATGCCTTCTTAGCCATTCTTGTATTTCGGCCTTTCTTGTTCCGGTGTTCGGAGCTTTATCAATACGCCTACTGTGGTATGAAGCATTATCCATAACAATGACAGCGTTCTCTTCTAGATGGCTTAAAATATTTTTGAACCAATTTTCAAATAAATCAGCATTCATGTCTGCGTGGTAGTCACCCATCTGCTTTGACTCAAAAACTAATGAGCCGCCTTCTACAAAGCCGCCATCGGATCCGATATGTAAAATAATCAGGCGTTTCCCTTTACCTGAAGGATTTTTTAATCCTGTCGAAAGATCTTCCAGAAAGGCTTGCCTGGGATGCTCTATTGAAGCATCCACCCATACTTTACTAACAGTGTGTCCCGCATTGACCCAAGTCTCGTCTAGGTAATATATCTTCCTACCTTCCCTTTCCCTTCCCTTTTTCATAAACGGACAAAGATCGTTTTATCCGTTTCTTTGGTGGTAATTGAGGCTCATTCAATACGATATTCATAGTGAATGTTACTTATTCAAATAGAGCTGCCAGATATCCCGATTTTAAAGAAAGCACACCGAAAAAAGAAGCAACACAATATTTTTAAAAAGCACTCAACCAACAAACAAAATTATAGACCGTACGCCACAGAACTCAGAATATAAATGAAACACCCGCACCAATTGAATATTGTAGGGTGTAAAGAGGACGGACGGCTTAAATTCCGAAAATTTGACCTGATTTTACCTGAACCTGAATATCAGGTAGTTTTGTTACTCCGTACGTTCGGTGTACAGACTATACCTGATATTCAGGTTCAGGTAAAATCAGGTCAAATTTTCGGAATTTAAGCGGTCCTCTTTACACCCTACAATATTCAATTGGTGCGGGTGTTTCATTTATATTCTGAGTTCTGTGGCGTACGGTCTATAATTTTGTTTGTTGGTTGAGTGCTTTTTAAAAATATTGTGTTGCTTCTTTTTTCGGTGTGCTTTCTTTAAAATCGGGATATCAGGCAGCTATATTTGAATAAGTAACATTCACTATGAATATCGTATTGAATGAGCCTCAATTACCACCAAAGAAACGGATAAAACGATCTTTGTCCGTTTATGAAAAAGGGAAGGGAAAGGGAAGGTAGGAAAATATATTATCTAGACGAGACTTGGGTCAATGCGGGACACACTGTTAGTAAAGTATGAGTGGATGCTTCAATAGAGCATCCCAGGCAAGCCTTTCTGGAAGATCTTTCGACAGGATTAAAAAATCCTTCAGGTAAAGGGAAACGCCTGATTATTTTACATATCGGATCCGATGGCGGCTTCGTAGAAGGCGGCTCATTAGGTTTTGAGTCAAAGCAGATGGGTGACTACCACGCAGACATGAATGCTGATTTATTTGAAAATTGGTTCAAAAATATTCTAAGCCATCTAGAAGAGAACGCTGTCATTGTTATGGATAATGCTTCGTACCACAGTAGGCGTATTGATAAAGCTCCGAACACCGGAACAAGAAAGGCCGAAATACAAGAATGGCTAAGAAGGCATATTATTTCATTCGAGGAAGATATGGTCAAGGCAGAATTATTAACTCTTGTTAAAGAACATAAAGGTGCTGACAAATATGTCATTGATGAATTGGCCAAATCCACCAATCGCAGAATTTTACGCCTGCCGCCTTACCATTGTGAATTTAATCCTATCGAGTTAATCTGGCATCGTGGCACAACGAAAGTCCACAACACAAAGAAAATCATTTCAATTATTCAGCCTGCTTAGTTTAGTACCCAAACAGCACACAATATCCAATGGACGTCCATTTTAAACCCATTAGAGGGTCAGGACGTCCATGGACCACTTACGGAAGTCATATGGATATCCACTTATGTAATGACAATGGACATGTAAATTTGTACGTCCATTGGTAATCCAGAAGTCGGAAGTCGGATGTCCATGGTCCTGTAACGGAAGTCATATGGATATACATTTATGTAATTCCAATGGACATGTAAATTTGTACGTCCATTGGTAATTCAGAATATCCATGGTCCTATAACGGAGGTCATATGGATATACATTTATGTAATTCCAACGGACATGTAAATTTGTACGTCCATTGGTAATCCAGAATATCCATGGTCCTGTAACGGAGGTCGTATGGATATCCATTTATTCTAGTGGTTATGGATGTACAATTTTGGACATGTTTTGTACTTCGATATAGCGCCCTCACTCAGAAAATTGGTAAACTAAACAATTGAACCAGTTATTAAAAGAGGGCGACGTGTTCCATTTATCTTATCGTTGTTTTCCGAACTGAAATATCTTCAAATACATTGTTACATATTCATAAATTATTACCATAAGGAATAAAAGTCTCCCAAGAATGCTGCTTATGTAGAAAAAAGGTAAGTAATATGGATTGCGCAGGTACGTACAAGGTCATTGAGCAATTAATAATAAAATTTAAGTGATATTGTGTAAAAGTAGGAAATGTCAAAGTGAAAGTATGTATAAAAAAGGTAAGTAATATCAACAGGATAGCATAGTACCTAAAAGGTAATTTAGCAATTTAGCAAATTAATAAAATTTTGAAAAAGTTTTGTATATTCCAATGGACATCCTTAACGGACATCCTATGGATGTTGTGCTAGAGGATATTCATTGGACGTCCTAAAATTGACATCCTGCGGATGTCATAATTTTTGATATTTGTATCATCAGTTGGACTTCTATTGGACCAAACATGGACCAAATTTGGACATCCTTTGGACGTGTTGTTGACAATTTTCGGACATCCATAGGATGTACATAAGATGTCAGTGTGCTGTTTGGGTAGTAAAGTCACTATTATAATATTAACCATTATATTGTGGCAAACCTTCTAAAATAAATTCATATATTTTCATTAATTTACCTATATACTACGCCACTGATGATTTTCGCATTATCACTTCTGCAAGTACTTGTGCAGTGTAAACCGGGCCGTCTGGCACCACCTTGTCTGCTCGTGATTACTCCGTACGTTCCGTGGATAGACTATAGTATTAAATATGAGGGATTTCTTTTACCGATATATACGTAGGTAAAGTGTGTTCAAAGATATACCGTTTGACAAATTGACTGCAATAATTTCTAAACTGCTCCGTTGCCAAATCAGTATTTTCAGGGAAAAGTATAACGTTTTATTACAAGCTTTTAGTTAATTTCACCTCTTAGTATGTATGTTTGTATGTATGTTAGTATGTTTAAGTCAAATATTGCAAACAAAATTTTGACTAGTTCTAATTAAGCTTTGAAACTTTGTACACGTGTATAAGTCCGGTGGCAGTGTAATATGGTATATTTAACATTGTTCTCAATCCAATATGGCGGGCGTCCCAAGATGGCGGATTACATTTTTCTTTACAATCCCCTTGATATGGTATCAAATCAAAGGGTTTGGCGAGTAGAATACGATAAGTTGTGACGTCATTCTAGACCCTATATGGCGGCCGCCACAAAATGGCGGATTACCTTTTTTTCACAATCCCCTTGACATGGGTATCAAATGGACGGGTTTGATTTTGTAGAATGACGAGTAGAATACGATAAGCTATTTGTCGTTATTATAAACCCAATATGGCGGCCGCCACGACATGGCGGATTACCTTTTTCTTCACAACTCCTTTGACATGGGTACCAAATGAAAGGGTTTGACGAGTAGAATACGATAAGCTATGTGGCGTCATTATAAACCCAATATGGCGGTCGCCACGACATGGCGGATTACCTTTTTTTTCACAACTCCTTTGACATGGGTATCAAATGAAAGGGTTTGACGAGTAGAATACGATAAGTTAGATGACGTCATTCTAAACTCACTGTGGCGGACGCTACAAGATGGCGGATTACCTTTTTCTTCACAATTCCCTTGATATGGGCATCAAATGAAAGGGTTTGACGAGTAAAATACGAAAATCTACCTAACGTCATTCTAAACCCAATATGGTGTACTCCACAAAATGGCGGATTACCTTTTTCTTCACAATTCCCGTGATATGGGTATCAAATTAAAGGGTTCGACGAGTACAATACGATAAGCTATGTGATGTCATTCTAAACCCAAATTGGCGGACGCCACAAGATGGCGGAATACCGTTTTCTTAACAATCCCCTTGATATGAGCATTAAATGAAGGGGTTTGTCGAGTAGAATACGATAACAGGTAAGGGTCTTGTAATAGTGATGCATTATCAGATGATGCATAGGTTAAGACGTAACTAAAAATTTAAAAATAAAATCTTGTAAAAACACTTTTCTAATATTTATATATATATATATAATATTTTTCTATTATTTAGGTGTACTAAAACGAAAAAAAAATAACTATAGTTTTTTCATTGTGGCAACGCTAAATGTTATTAATAATTGGACATAGTTCGCGTGGGAGGATCCTAATAAAAGTAGAATCAACGTTATCACTGAAGCAGATATAATATATTATGTTAAATTTATTGTCTTAAAAGCTTGTTGCGTGAATAGAAATGAAAAATAATACATATTTAGGTATCTACTTACAATTTGGAACTTTTTTTAGGTTTAAGTCTAAGCTAGAATATTTAATATTTTTGGCAGATAATAGCAGGCAATGGGCTTGTTGCCCTTAACCGAATTTAAATATTATTGATAAGTAAACAATAGTGGGTAGGGTTCAGTTTATTCAAATAAAATCAGATTTTTCTTAAAACAAGTTCTACGGCAATATACTGAACGTGAAAATTTGAAAGGAATTAAAAACCCGCCATATTTCGCAACAATAAAATAATATATCGATTTGGGTGGTTGTAATAATGTCTGACATATAGTACAAAGTCGATATCAGTGATAGCAGGATCAAAGGATTTGATATAAAACTGTTTCATAATATTCAATGATCAACATGAAGATCCGAGGTAATCAAAGATTTATGTCCGACTCATTCAATATTCCTCATTAAAAAAGGTTATCTTAACACCGTTATCGGCTTTGAATCGAAAAGTCCGCAATAAATGTAGGTACTTAATCCTGGAACAAACCATTTGTGTCACGTAAGGTCAAAGTTTTAAAATAATATATCCTAACAAACCTTTTGTACTTTGTATTTATTTTATGTTTTCATTGGTTCATTTTCACCATTAGTGATAACTTTTATTCAGTGGAAAATGGATTAAGGCTTTAAAAAAGCTGATTATGGCAATTTGCCCAAGGTTACTATGGACATGATATGAATATATACTTTTAAATGCTGAAATACGGATTGTGAAGTTAAAACGGTCAGTACAAGAAAGCTATGCTACTCACATTGTTCTCTATAATTGGGCATTTATATTTCCTAGGAATAATTCTTTCGTAATAAGCAAATTTATGTTGAGGCAACATTGCAAAAGTCTAACAAATCAACAAGCAGGAAAATGGTGACATCACTCGCATATGTGACAGAACTCACCAATCAAACTCGATTTTTAGGGCATTTTTCGCTTCCCAAAAAAATAAAAAAAAAAATTTCGCTTTGGTTTGATATTTTGACCATACATTTTAATAAGCCAATAAAAAAAGTGCGCAACGGACCCATTTGGAATCCGCCCATATTTCTGACCAGCGTGTATAATTGTGATTCTTTTTCCCCTGTTTAATGGAGCGTCGTTTTGGCACTTGTCACTGGAATCAACCCACCCTTTTTTGGGAGTGTCACGGTTGTCGAACCAAGTTTCATCCAGATAAACGATAGGACGGTTTGTAGCTCTAAATCTTTTTGTGGACTGTAGGTATTCAGACCTTAATTTTCGTAACCTTTGAGTTGAGACTTTGAATGATCTTTTATTTATTATCCGCTATTTAAAACTCATCTTAGGCAATATGTTGTAGAGGCCAGTTCTGAAACCTATATTGGTTTTGTAAGTGCTTAAACGTGACTTTAGGGAATCCAGTTTCTAAACATTGTTTTCTTTAAACATTTCGTACACTTTTCTTCGAATAAGGTGTTTTTTACTTTCGTCCAAACACTTAGCTTTGCCAGCATCACATCGAATTTTTTTCTCCAAACGTGGTTTTCGTATTATATCACTGCACTAATTCCATCGCAGCCCATTTTCACTAACGACTCATAAACGTTTTTCATAATTAGTTTTGCGTCTGGCGACAAATGTTTTCTATGAAACTTTTTTAGTGTCTCTTTTGTATAATTTTTCACATAATTCGACATTTTTTATTTCTTATTTTTGCAAGTATTTTGCAATTTAACATATGAACGATTCAAAACATTTCAGAGAACTAGCTTCACTTTTATTTTAACACCTTCTCTTAATCCTTTAGAAATGTACAGGGTGGTCCACATAAGATGACCCACTATCTGATCTCAGAATCTGTAAGAGCTACAAAAAAAAGTTAAAGACAAAAGTTTCTTGTGTTGACTTTAGTTTTTTAGGTATTTAGATTTTACGTATACACGGTGTTTAGTTTTTTCTGGCCAAGTACCAACTTTCTTATTTTCAATGGAACACCCTATATATTTTTACATATTCGGATTTTACGGTTGATTCTAAGTAAATTTTAATATAACATGTTTATTGAAATTTTCAGTAGTTTTCGAGATATTTTAATTTTTAAAAATTTTTTAAATGGAACACCCTATATATAAATGTTTTATATAAAGCAGCATTTAATTCCTTATCATTTGACTATAATATATCCCATACCTAAAATCAACTGTTTTGCAGATATTGGTATATTTCTTAAAGCCTGTAGCTTATTTTATTAAAATTATCAAGTGTAGGCAAAAGTTCGACTAAGATTAATAATATTTATTTGTATTCGCCATATTGTATTTACCCAGTAATATTTATATTTAATATTTACCCAGTAATAATAAATATATATTACCGTTATAGTAATACCATTGGTAGTAGTTTTTTTTTCAATTTTGTGAAGGTTAAACCTTAATATTTTAGTTATTATCCGTCCAACCGACGAAATTTTTTGTGTGCGTGTTTCGATTGACTGATTGTGCAATAATATAAACATATTTATTGAAAACGCGAAATGACTAAACAAGCCCATTAAAAACTTATAATTTCCAACTGTAGTATTATTTTTGCCATTTTAGTGAGTGTTATTAAAGCTATAACTTTAAGAAATTTACTTACCTCTACAAAATTATTGATTTTAGATATACGAATCATTATAATCGTTTAATAGAAATCCATTTTAAAAATTTATGATATTGTTGCCAAAAATTTAACAAATTTAGCCTAATATATCTTATTTTTGGTATATAGAAGTATTTTTGCAAACAACATTATCGAAATGACATTTGTGTGACGATAATTTCATAATGGATAAATTTCGTTTTTTACCATTTTTAAAGAATCGAATAATGCAGAATTTTGAATTGTTACAACGTGATGGACAAACTACTACCAATGGTATAAGGGTAATATATATTTATTATTATTTGGTAAATGTATCATAAGCGAATACAAATAAATATTATTAATTTTAGTCGAACGCTTGCCAACACTTGATAATTTTAACAAAATATGCTAAGAAATATACCAATACCTGAAAACAGTTGATTTTAGGACTAGGATATAATATTATGGTCAAATGATAGGGAATTAAATGCTGCTTTATACAAAACATTTATATATAGGGTGTTCCATTTAAAAAGTTGAGATATTGAAGTTTACCCTGTATGCTGCTTTTGGTTTAGTTCAGAAAAAAAGAATTGAGTATCTAATAGGGAAGCTAATCTTAAATTATTTTAGAAATTGAGCAATATTAAACATAAATACATGATATTCTTCAAATGACTGATTTCGCTGTAAAAACTTTAAAAATTAAAATATCTCGAAAACTACTGAAAATTTTAATAAACATGTTATACTAAAATTTACTTAGAATCAACCGTAAAATCCGAATATGTAAAAATATATAGGGTTTTCCATTTAAAATAAGAAAGTAGGTACTTGGCCAGAACAAACTAAAGACCCTGTATACGTAAAAACTAAATAGGTACCTAAAAAATTAAACTCAAGATAAGAAACTTTTTTCTTTTACTTTTGTTTGTAGCTCTTACAGATTCTGAGATCAGATACTGGGTCATCTTATGTGGGCCACCCTATATATTTCTTTTACCTAATTTTTCTTGGAATCCTTATTTAAGGAGGATACGACCCTGCACCATCAGGTAAAAAGGACACGATTTATGACTGGCATTGGAGTTAAGAATCAGACGGTATATCTTTGAACAGACATTAACAAGCCTTTCTAACTAATATACAGAATAGATCACTTAACAGCGAACATGGGCATCTTTCAGACGAATTTAACTAGGGTCGTATTAACTACGGTGACGGCCGAAAACTATCCAGCTCAGGCTAATCGCTGTAGTACTAATTGCGTTCCCGCTCGCCACTTCCGCAGATTTCGTCCAGCCGCCAGCCACCCTATATGCCAATAGCACAAAAACGGTCATTGCTTATCTCAGAAATAACAAACTATAGTATTAAAGATCTTAGACATCCCTGGAATAAATGTATTAAGCTATATGGGAGGAAACAATATGTTTTTTTGCTAAGCCGAAAACTTTTCATGCCCCTCCTTTGGAGGCCCGGGGTGGCCTCTAATACCCGGCCCTTTATGTTGTATAGGAAAATGAAATGACAAAATGAGAAATAAAATATAATAGAATCTATATTAAATTAACCCCCTGCTGGTGGGGCTCGGGGCGGACCGCCCCTGTCGCCCCCTCCTTTTAGTCCGCCACTGCATCCCATCCTTGAATTTACAAACATTGCTAACGCCTTTAATAAATAAGTTTAATTTTTATTTTATTTTAGGGCAATCCAGATCAAAGATTCAATTTTATTAGTTCAACCTACAAGCATTGTGATTATTGTTGATTGGACAGCCTATAAATACAATTCGTATATAACGACAACCGGCTTCGTTAAACCAATTGGATACACGATAGCTAAGTCTCTAGCCATAGCTCGAGCTCCAATTCATTTGCTTCATGCAATTGGTAAGAATATTTTATATTTACGTTTCATTTTTAGTAACTAGCAGGGTAAGTTGATTTAAAAATCATTATAGGCCAAGCAATAGAGCGATTTGTCGTGACATTAATCTTATTAGAAAACCGCGTGTGCCATCATCTGAAAGACGATCCGTAGATGATTACTGTTATAAATCCAACTCTGAAATTTTTTCCATTAATTTGTTATTAACATTTTTAAGCAAAAAAACGCGATATTTTTTGTTTTTTGCTTATAAAATGAAAAGTAATGAAGCAATCTTAATGATGTAAATGGACGATTTGTAGAGAATAGAAATACGAACATAATGAGAGGTCGAACGTCTCGATAGGATAAGTGGCAACGGAGAAAATCCGGAAAAACCGGAAAATTAAGGGTTTTCTTTTTAAATTCATAAATCGGCTATTTTTAAACGTAAAGGGCGCAAACTTTGGGAAAAAGTAGTAACTTATAGCAATTTTATGTGTGCAAAACCCCGACGCTGTCCGACGATTAGTTTTGCCACAATCGTCATTTTAATTTTTCAACACACTATTTTGCAATAGGTCTGGAGGCTCTATGGATCGTCCAATTTTAATTATTGAAACGGATTCGAAAAGTACAAGCTTAGATGAACAATATGTATATCTTAGTTTTTCCATAAAATGCTACGAAACCGGTTGAAAATGCACGTAAAAATGCGTGAAAATGGCCGAACGCGCGAATATTGGCTCCCCTTCGCCCCGCTTCTCTCCCGCTACGCGTTATCTTTCGCGCGCTCGGCCATTTTCACGCATCTTTACGTGCATTTTCAGCCGGTTTCGTAGCATTTTATGGAAAAACTGAGATATACATATTGCTCAATTAAACTTGTACTTTTCAAATCCGTTTCAATAATTAAAATCGGACGATCCATAGAGCATCCAGACCTGTTGCAAAATAGTGTGTTGAAAAATTAAAATGACGATTGTGGCAAAACTAATCGTCGGACAGCGTCGGGGTTTTGCACGCATAAAATAGCTATAAATTACTACTTTTTCCCAAAGTTTGAGCCCTCTACGTTTAAAAATGGCCGATTTATGAATTTAAAAAAAAAACTTAATTTTCCGGTTTTTCCGGATTTTCTCCGTTGCTACTTATCCTATCGGGACGTTCGACCTCTCATTTTGTTCGTATTTCTATTCTCTACAAATTGTCCATTTACATCATTAAGATTGCTTCATTACTTTTTATTTTATAAGCAAAAAACTAAAAAAATCGCGTTTTTTGCTTAAAAATGTTTATAACAAATTAATGGAAAAAATTTCAGAGTTGGATTTATAACAGGAATCATCTACGGATCGTCTTTCAGATGATGGCAAACGCGGTTTTCTAATAAGATTAATGTCAAAAAATCGCTAATATTTTGCTCTGTTGCTTGGCCTATTTTATTGAACATTGTGGTCTTAACAAAAACAGGAAATATATCCAGACCGTAAAATTAGTTAAATGAGATATCAGAGTCTATATTTTAGTAAAAACTAAATTTGATTTTTTCTCATCGCTTTCACATCTCACGTTGTGTACATGAGTCATTCTTTTACCGGAATTTTTTTAAAAATGTTTCTTCCGAGTTATGTTATTTGTGAATTTTAATAGGTTGCTTGTTTCTGTCACATTGCAAATTTAATATCTACGGTTCTAATCATCGGATTTATACCGTTGTCCTACCGTTGTATTTATTATTGTATTAGCTTTCTAGTTGCATGCTACAACATTAATTAATGAACATTAATAACAAATTAATTGTTTAAATATTGAACTCACTCAAAATGAAAGAAGAATATGATACCATGGAGAAGTTTAAGTTTCATAAACATCAAGTACTCTGCGGGAACTTGAAAAGGTCAACTTTCTCCTCAGCAAAGTGGCTTCACAAAGTTTTCTTGATTCTTGTGCTTCTGGGATAGCAGAGTCAAACACGACCACTGGGTGAGAAGAGAGTGGCCTCTGAGAGAGAACATGGTGTTTGCAGAAACCAAATAAATGTAATTCGTAAACTTTAGTTAGTCGATAAAAATCATCTTGCCTCCACTGCATTTAAAGCTGGGCCTAATGAAACAGTTTCTGAGACGACTCTTGATCGAAATCATCCTTTGGGTGCATAGGGTGAAAAATGCCTAGACTCAGTACAGCAAAACTGCAAGCTGTAGTCTTTGATGGATCTCAAATAAGACAGCTCATAAAGGATATTGCTTCGTAGATTTCATTAGAGAGGCTGAGCAAAATACGCAGAATTTGTTCTGGTTGTCAAAAACTTCCTGGGCAACCACAAAGCTATGAACTCTAGTAAGCTAGTAAACAACCCAACATACTTGTAATTTCAAAGATCTTGGCTGTAATATGTCCATGCTCATATACAGCCACTTGGACCGTTTCCCTGAAAATTTAGGTGATATCAGCAAAGAGCAAGGTGAAAGATTTGACCAGGATATTAAAACAATGGAGGGCAGGGAAGATGGGATATGACTAATGGCAGATTACTACTGAAACCTGCAAAGAGACTGTTCTAATAAAGTTTATTCAAGAATTTACCACAAGAGAAGCTTCCGAAGTATCAACTAACTTTTCTTTTTATATATGATTTTATTAAATTTCATTTTTTTTGGAAAATAACTGTAATTGTTGTCATCGAAATGTTATTATATTTTTTTGTTTTATTAAAATGTTGTATAAAATAGAAAGGCTATATGTTTTAGGCGAAAGTACTTATTGATATAGAAAATAAGGTAAATCTGTTGCATTTTCAAAACGAGACCTAATAAGAATATCATTAGATTTGATCTAGAATATCATTAGATTTGGTCTGACGTCGGCCCCCAAAATTACCTAAGAACACTTGAAAAAGCGCAAGCACCAAAATGTGTGTTGGGTTGTGATAATTTTTTCTGAAAGATTACAAATGAAACAGATTTTATTACGCATTATTACAATATGTTTATATTTATATTTATAAATTTAGTAAGTTTTTTTGTGTGTTCACGACATATAAATACACTCATTTCTCCTATATCAGTCATTCTTTTACAAATCATATCATAGACTTTGAGCAAAACAATTTTTGCAATTTTTAAAATGTCACAAACAAATTTTTGAAGCATCTTTTCATTATTTGAGTCGACACGTGTCTCATATTCCAAGTTATGTTATTTATAAATTTTAAAAGTTTGTTTGTTTGTCATATTGCAAATTCATCATCTCTGGTTCTAATCATCGGATGGATACCGTTCTTTATTTAGTGTTGTGTAGCTTTTCTGACTGCATGCTGAAAATAATTTTGAAAAATATTTAATGAACATTAATAACAAATTAATTGTTTAAATATGTTTTTCATACTAGCCCCCACATCGTAGAAAATCGCAAAAAATATCAATATATTCGTAGTGTTTTACCCTAATAATCCATCAAAAAATAAAACTGAAGTCTCTATTAGGTCTAAAGATATTTAATAATCTTGAGCACGTGTCGCGCGTCAAACGCTGTATTCCAAATAATTATTCCAAACAATTATTCCAAATAATTATTCCAAATAATTATTCCAAACAATTATTCCAAATAATTATTCTATATAATTATTCAAAATAATTATTCCAAATAATTATTTTAAATAATTATTAGGAATAATTATTTGGAATAATTATTTGAAATAATTATTTGGAATAATTATTTGGTGTAATTATTTGGAATAATTATTTGGTATAATTATTTGGAATAATTATTTTGAGTATTATATAGAATAGTTATTTGAAATAATTGTTTGGAATAATTATTTGGAATAATTATTAGGAATAATTGTTTGGATGGATCGCTTGTTGGGTTACTTTGATTGTGTTATAATAAGAAATGTTAACAAAAAAAACATGGGTACATGTAAAATTAAAAGGTAAATAAATTATTAAAATTCTACAAATTTTCTCCATTTCTTTGGGTCGATTGTCCATTCACCACTTCTAAGGACTACTTTGCTCGCATATCTCATAGGAGTACCTGTAAAAAGTACCTTACATAAAAATTTTAACAAAATAAAACAGTGCGCCAACTCACCTTACTTTATAATGAATTCCCTGACTCTAGATATTACAAAACTTTTCGAAAACCACCAATTTAAATATGTCTAAGTTCGGCCACTAAAATAATTTAAAATAAACAGGAATTAACCGTACCTACAGTACCTACGTATATCCATATTTCATTCGAAAGAATAGTAACTCATCTCAAAACCTGTTGAATTTGAGTTAATATCGCCAAAGTAATTTAAAACTAGTAAAGAATATTATAGTATAACCCAATAAAATCAAGATAGAGATAATAATATCTCGTACCGATTTCATTCATAAATACGATTTGCTTTCGATGACCTCCAAACCGACGCGACGTTCAAATAAGCTGCCACGAGCGTGCACTGCAGATTTTGGGTTATTATAAAGCACAGTGAGAGTGAGTATTGGGACGCGCCGCCGAAAACTCTCTCTGCTTGCCGTGTTGCTACCGCACTGGCTAATGTCGGGGTGTATTGTGTGAATCCTACGCGCCAATCTCGGGGTGTTGCCGTTTGAAGGCCATTACGTTGTCGAGCTGGCGGGAAGAGATATTATTCTCTCTGTCTTATTTCTCTCTGGTATTATTATAACGATACATATATATTTTAATAAATAGCAGATGGACGGCGATAGTCTCACTATTCTTAATAAGGGGAAATTAGTGCAAGAATAATAAGAATTACTGCAATAAAATAATATTTATTTTCAATTATATTATTAATTTCTAATCATTTAGGTAAAAATCCTAAAAATAATGGCAATTTACCTAGAAGCACAAAATTTATTATGAAAATAGGTTGGTAATAAAATAAAAATTATTAAATATATTTAGGAAAATAATTAATAAAGAAAAGGTGATACGTCCGAGTCTACAACTTCTAACCTGAAAGAACAGTGATATTGGGGCCAACTAACGGCTATTTATTAAAGGATATACATATGTATCTTCGTACCATAATAATTATCGGTACTAGTGTTAAATTTCTTTGGCGATATTAACAAAAAATCAACAATTTTTAAGATGTGTCATTAGTCTTTAGAATGAGCGAATATGGTAGTGCGAAAGCCATGGTATAGCGTTACCCGATTTCCCCTATAAGTATAATACTACGAAACTCTGCTTCGTATTATTTTCGGCTTCAATCTAACGAATAACAATTTTTGTTCCATTCAAAAATGAATCGTCTAGGAGGCACAGTTCTTACAAGAAAAAACTACCTTATGTCGATTCTACACAATTCTTTGAACCTGATATTTATGGCGTGTACTGTCAATTCTTAAATTACTTGTTTGAGTTCAGTATATATTTTCATCTAACTTAATTTTTTTCTAAATTTTTCATATCCAGGATTCCTCCTAGAATACCTTTAAGTATCAAAAATAATATATAAATATATAATATATAAAAAGTATATAAATACTTTTGTTTTTCAGGTCATTCAATGTCATCACATATCACTAGTTTTATTGGCAAGATATCACAACAGATGTACTCTCAAACAGTTTATCGAATAACTGCTCTCGATGCATCTAGGCCCATGTTCTATCACGTAGAAGTAACTGAAAGTAATAGACTGACCAAAACCGATGCAATATTCGTGGACGCTATCCACACTAATAATGTATACTTTGGAATTCCCATTCCAGTAGGTCTTGTCGACTTCTATGTTAATGGAGGAAAATATCAACCTGGTTGTCCAGAAGTAATACGTAAGTTTCAAGTTTTCTTAAATTTAAAATTAGAAGATTACCTTAGTTCAAACACCTAAATCTCAAAACTTGTAGACGTTGTAACTTTTCCTAATTATTATTCAAGTTACTCCAAATTTTTTTTTAATAATTAGAAAATTTTGATGGCGGGACTAGCTGAATTTTACCACCCACAAATCAAGTCCTCAGCATAAGTTAGGGAACTACATTTTCCTTATTAATACAAGAGTAATAGATTAAAATTTTGCTCTTTTGAAACTAATTCGATCATATTTTATTCTATGTAAACGCTGGTCTAAATTAAAATGTTTAAACTTTTTGGTAATTTTAGTTTCTGGTCAAAATAATTTTACTGATATTGAAGTAACAAATGTAATAGAAGTAAGAAAGAAAAACAGATTTAATATATAAATCTGATATCGCTTTATTCTTTTAAAATACAATTTATTCCCAGCAGCCTTTATACACTATTCAATTGGCGTATTAAAGTGGGAACTCACTTTGATAAATTTTCTTATTTGCATTTCAGATGACCCTATGGAATGTTCGCATCAAAGAGCAATATACTACTTTATGGAGTCTATTGCTACAAGAGCATATGCAATTGAGGTTAAATACCAACATGAGTCAAAATTAATATTCTTGGAGAATACACAATTTGTTGTTTTCGGTTATTATGCACAACCAACTAATCCAGGTGCTTACTATATAAGAACTGAAGCCACTCAGCCATACCTTAAGCCTCCAAGCTCTGCTCGACCACCGGAAGATATAGTACCTAACGGCCATTATGGACACCCTGAAATCAGTGGAATAATTCCTGTCATACCTCCTGGAACTATCATGATTCCTGAACGTCCCATGCCTCCTGGAAATATCATTATTGGAAATCCCAGTGGCGGTGGTTGGGGAGGCAATATTGGGACAAATGAACAAGTGATAATTCAACAAGGCCCAACAATGCAGTTCGTTATGCCCGGAGAAACACAACATGAGTCTGGACAAGAAATTTACATTGAACAAGGACCAGAACAAAGAGAATATCAGCAAGATGTAATAGTTTTACCACCGGAGTCAAATTTTAATTAAACTTTTATCGCTTAATTTTAAGTGTTGTAACTTTTTTTTTAATAAATCATTTTCTTTTAAAAGTTTTTTTTTATTTAAATTTATAAATTACGCTGTAATCATATATATATATATATATATATATATATATATATATATATATATATATATTATATACATATATAAATATATATATATATATATATATATATATATATATATATATATATATATATATATATATATATATATATATATATATAGAGAGAGAGAGAGAGAGAGAGAGAGAGAAGGGTAGTCGTTGCTGACTAGTTAAGGAGTTATTGAGGTTGGTCATCAAGATATCAATTGTAGATACGAACATTGTCAAGATAAAAAGCCGGAATTTTGGTCCAAAACATTAGAACAAGTTAAAATTAATTTTTATGGAGCACACAAACACTGATAAAATTGCTTAATTATTAGAAAAAGGGACACTAGTTAAATAAAATCTTATTTTATATTTAATCTTAGGTTTCATTTTGAATACTGTAAATGAGAGGAGAAAATAATTTTTAACATTTTTAGGGTTAGGGAACTAAATGTGTACAGTGGTTACACGAAATCAAGTTTTAGTGTGCAGTATCTTGACATTTGAGCAATAGCAAAGTTAAACCAAAGAAAAATTGGTACTATTTATATTAGAGGGTGGTTTATTATCTAGGAAAAGGAGATACGAGTAGATTGTACTTAAATGATTGATATCTGTTTTTTTATTTATGCAGTTAGGCTGTTGTGAGATACAGGCCATCTCCAGAAAAAGCCTCCTGGTGTAGTTAGGTTCTGAGATTAAAATTTTTGTGGAATTGTAGTCCATGTTGTGATTGAATTTATTTGCATGTTCTGCTAAGGCGCATCTTTCTGGGTGAAGTCTACAGTCACTCCTGTGCGAAACAATGCGGTTAGAGATTGGTCTCGAAGTTTGACTAATGTAGGTATATTTTATCGCAGTCCGCACAAGGTATACTGTAGACTACATCAGACCTAGCTGTTAAAGGGGTTTTATCTTTGAGTTTAGAGTATACAGAGCGAATTGTAAGAACTGATTTATTTGCAATTTTTATATCTTTAATTTGACTAAAAATCCTAGTCAGGCCGGGAGTGACCTCTCTAATGAAGGGTAAGGATGTGAAAATAATTTTTCTTTCTGGGTTCGTCCCAACAACACTATTTACATGATTCAGATTAGGGGTATTAGTGTCAGCCAATGTATTGGACGCACTGAACAGTATCTTTTTTATTAAGGTCGGTGGGTAGGAGTTATCAGTAAAGAGTGTTAATAGCATGTCTAGATTGTTTTTGTGGAAGGATGGGTCTGAGATTTTCAAAACTCTGTTTTTCATTTGTTTTATTAAATTCACTTTTATAGAGTATTTATGGCATGATAAATAGTTCAGGTACCTGCCTGAACTGCAAGGTTTCCTGTACCAGTCAATAATGATTTTATTCTCTGGAGAACGTATAAACTTGGTATCCAGGAACGGGATAGCTTGTTCATCATTCTCTGTTTCTATAGTGAATTGTATGTACGGATCATAACTGTTAATAGTTTCTGCTATCTCATTAATACCATCCTGGGGCAAGGATAAAATGATATCATCTAGGATAGGACAGGGATGACAGTGTCCAGCAGGTCGTCCATTACATAGGCTGCTAGAATAGGAGAAATAGAGGCACCCATCGGTGTGCCAAAAGTCTGTTTGTAATGTTTGTTATTAAAAGAGAAATATGTGTTTTCAAAAAGGAAGGTTATCAATTCCATAAAGGATTCTTTATTTATATTACAGTGAGTGCTGATACGGTCCCAGTTTTTGTGGATGGCTCTGTGAGCAGCATTTAAGTAAACGTTACTAAAAAGAGATATCGCATCCAGACTAGCCTTGCAGACGTTTCGCCAAAATCTCATTTGGCATCTTCTGTGCTTACTCGCTGGTCGTAGAAAGTAAACTTTACAGTAAACTATACAGTTAAAGTAAAGTTTACTAGCGAGTAAGCACAGAAGATGTCAAATGAGATTTTGGCGAAACGTCTGCAAGTTTCAACTAGAAACGAATCAAACGAACGGATGTATTCCCGGATTAACCACGACACATATTTCTCCATCCGTGAAATATATATATATATATATATATATATATATATATATATATATATATATATACAGGGTGAGTCACAAGTACTTTGACAAACTCAGGAGGTGATTGCTGGCATTATTTTAAGGCGAAAAGTTTATATAAACAATGGTCCTTGGCGGCTTCGTTACGGAGATACAGGGTGTTGAAAAATTAAAAAAAAAATAAGAATTTTTAAGTAGCTTCTAAACGTTTTGAGCTTGTGTTATGAAATTCGGTGGATGAGATAAGCACCTAAGGACACTCATTTGAAAAGTATATCGCGTTCTTAAATTTAACCAGTGGCGTCCATACGAAACTTTCATATAACATTTTTTGTGAAAACTATGCTACGCCACTAACTTATTTTATTTTAACTACCATTTTGTGAGTCCTTGCTTTATTTGAAACAAAAAAAGTCTCTTGCGTTTTTTTCGTACGGGGAACGGTTTAAAGGTAAATCATTATTTTATTCGGCTAACAAATGTATTAAAAAATTTATTTTAAATTGATCAAACAAATTTATTTTAAATTGATCAAACATTCAGACATTATTAAAATAACAACTAATTTATTTAAATAAATAAGTAACAGTTATAAAATTGCATTAAATAAATTGTTGGAAATGGCCACCCTCAGCCAAGATGGAGGCATCTAATTTTTCAACACCCTGTATCTCCGTAACGAAGCCGCCAAGGACCATTGTTTAGTATATAAACTTTTCGCCTTAAAATAATGCCAGCAACCACCTCCTGAAGTTTGTCAAAGTACTTTTGACTCACCCTGTATATATATATATATATATATATATATATATATATATATATATATATATATATATATATATATATATATATATATATATATATGTATATATATATATATATATATATATATATATATATATATATATATATGTATGTCAAGCGTTTACTTCCAAGACATTTTTTGTGACGTTATGACGAGTTCCAAGACAATTGCCGTTTTCCGGGACGGTCTTGGAAATTTTATATGTCTAATGCCTGTTTCCAGGACGGTCTCGGAATTCATTTCGGCACTATATGTTAATCGCTCAGTTCCGGGACAGTATAATATAGAAATTATATATTGCAAAGCAAAAATGACCATATAGTAAAAATATGGAAAACATAAAAGATGGCTACCACTTGGTTTAAACTTGGGTTTTGCTTGTGCCCAAATGAAACCGTATTGCTTTTGCTTAGTCGTCCGTCTATAGACGCATGACACGGACTTAGGTATACTTTAAAAGTAGGTGCCTTACAGGTCTTTATACTTCAGGATTAGGTAATTTTTTTTTTGTTAAAATGGAACATATTATGATGTAACTTAAAGGCTCGTATGTATTCGGGCGCTGTACCTGAAATAAAATGCCAAGATTTGTCGTACCGATTTGTATGCCTACCGACTATTTTGGAAACCGTGATATACATATATATATATATATATACGTGTGAAAATTTGAGATTAAAATCTAGTGAATAAATGCAAATACTCTCTTGAAAACCTGACATTTGAGGGCTGCTGGCAACCACACAGTAAAGAGATATTAAGATTTGCAAGTATCAAGTATTCCAATCTGCTTTGTAGCCAAGCTAGATAAATAAAGTAGAATTTACTTTAGTTCATTATTAAGAAGATAAAAAATATAGTATCTTCCGGTTAATTATAAATCTCAACAAAACATTTCTGTAAAAAGCGGCCAAGTTTTGCTCGACCGAAAAAAGTAATGAGCTACAAGATGCAGTCATATTCAATTTCATTGTAGGTAAAACCTGTTTTTGAAAAATATTATCGTCTAAAAAACCGACTTAAATTACACAAATAATCATTTAAGTAAGTTTGCGTCTTATTTTAAGTTAATTTGGAAAACAAAAAGTTCGTTTTGTAACTCACAATATTTTTCAGAGCCAGAAACTCTCATTAAAATTGAACTTGGAAGAATTTTACCTCATTACCTTTAGCGACCAAGCAAGCAAGGTCCCTTTTACAGAAATGTTTTTTTTTCTATTATAGTTAATTTTATAGGTAGATTTTTTATTTTCTTTGGTTGTGTTTTGATTCCTCGCCTTAAGCTTTAATCGCATAGCCCTTTTTGTGGTCCCCTACTTTTCTTGACCGACTTTCACTTCCATCGTTAAAGGAAGTATTTTATTCGTAAAAAAAACTCCTCTCGAGATTTTTTCAGATCGCCACGTTTTGGGATCCCTAAATCACGAGCAAACATAGTTTTGCATTTCCGTCGGTGTGCCTGTCTGTCTGTTGGCGCGAAAACTCGAATAGAAAAAAATTTAATTTTGCATATGAATCGGCTTCATTCTGACTCTAAACCGACTACACTTCCCGTGAAATATATACAGGGTGAGCACCTTAAAAAAATTAATTGTTATTTTTTGTTGCTGTACATCAAAAAGGATTATTTTACAAAAATTATATTTTATATGCTATAGCTTAGGATTTTTCCGCTAATGTAAATAAAGGTACTTTTAATCTCCCATATATAGGACGAACAAATCAAAAAATTAGATATTGTCTATTAATTGAAGTACTTACTATTTATCTTTGATACATATCACTATTTACATATTACATATTTTACGCCAGCTGGCTTTTATTTTTTATGAAATTGGTTGCTCAGTCATACAGGGTGAGCAGTTTTCAATAGCATTTTCTTATGGCTGTTTAATGAAAAAGGTATTTGGATGAACCGAAAGCTTGGCGCCACATTTTTATATACAAAACGGAGTAAAAAATTAAAAACCAACTATGTTTAATTTGGCAATAACTCTGGAACACTGAATCAAAATAAATAATAATTTATACACAGTTGAAGATTTCATGTAGAAAATAAACTTTAAAATTTTTATACGGGGTGTGAAATTAAAAAAAAATTGTTTATTCTTCCTACGAATGTGATTGGCCTTAATGTAATTTTAATAAGTAGCTTTTTCATTTTCAAAAGAAGTTGCACATTTGATCTGATATACGGAATAAACAAATATTGTTTATTTACGCTTCTGGCTAGAGAAAAGTAGGGTGCTATACCTGTTAGAGGAAGTAAGTATTGTATTAGCGAAAAAATCACTTTTCGAGTTTTTTTTTCAGATCTTCAGGTTTTGGGGTATCTAGACCACGTTGTCTGTTGTTTCAGAAGCTTTAAAACCACATAATCAAAAAGAAAAAGATATATTTTATCTTAAAATTATTTTGTGTTGGTCTAAAAAATAAAGTTACTTGTAATGCTTTAGATACATGATGGGCAACCTTAAAAATTAAATTTTGTTGGTTTTGTTCTAACAAAGTACTATACAAATATTACTCATACAGGGTGTGAAATTTTAACTAGAATTTAGTTTCTTTTTGCTTTAAATCGGGAATATAAGTCTGAAAATGTATTTGAATGTACCTAAAGCTTTTAGTTACACTTTAAATTTTTCATAAAATACAGCCTACTTGACCTCATTTCGCAAGGGAAGTTCCGAGCAAAGACTTTTGCAGATATTTTACGCAACTTTGGTAAGTAAGTAACACCAGAGACTATAAATAATGTATATGTATGTATGTATTATTTAGTCTATGGTAATACGTAAGGTACATCTCACATATTTATAGTACTCCGCCACAAATATCTCAGCGCTTATTAAATCTGACAAAAAAGTATACCTCCGTTTGTATCTTTGTTTCTCGTGTTATCATTATTTTGAATTGGGAATATGCACGCATTTTTTATTGCTTAAATCGTTCAAGCAAGTCACAACAAACCCAAAAATATTATTTTGAAGAAAATTGCTACAGTGATCTAACTAAAGAAAATTTTTTACTTTTCGGTATAATTTATTAGAACTTAAAAACCTACTGACGTAATATATTATTTATACCAGCCCAGCGCGTGGCTGTTTCGTGCTAAGTTCTTAAATCAAATCTTTTTTATCTTTTTGCACGAAAGTTTTAATTTTTTATTTCTGACAGCCCACGAAGACCGACGTCTAAGTACCATGTACCGTGCGTGGGTGTACTGGGGAAGTCCGACTCACACATCCAGGGCTGGAAACATCTGTTCTGCGATGAGTACGATTTTTGAATCTTGCAGTATTAAAATTATTAAGCAGCAAATAAATTTTTTACAGTAACTACGTCTGTTTTTATCAAGCGTATTTTCATTAAATCGTGAAGTAATAGATATTATACAGGGTGTCAAAAAAGTCTGGAATAGGTATTGCAAATATTTCAAAAACTACTGAATATGTATTTCTGAAAATTACTGGGTTATTGCAGGCCGATTAGGATAGGTCTGCATGAATAGCTCACATACTATTTACTTCCTGTTGTGTTCTCCGGCGGTCACCATATCCAATCAATATTAAAATTTCAATTTTTTCTCCTTCAATTAAGGCTAGTAAAGCTACCATCCTAATTTCTAGTTTTTGATGCTTATGAATGAAGATTTGATAACTGTCTATTTATCATCTGACAATACCTAGCTGATTCCAAAAGTGTTTTCTCACCTTTCTATTTTCGAAAAATTAATTAATAATTTAATTTTTTTACATAAATCTATTATTTTGACAAATAAATCAATTAATCTCTATATCTTTGAATTTGCCTTTTATGTGACTATTTGAATCTTCAAAAATATACAGGACTTTCCATTTAAAATAAAAAAATTACTATTCTTTCTGACTAACTCTGTATAGTGACAGAAACGGTTTTATCCTTCCAAGGTGTGCCGTTTTTAATATAGACGTGCCAGTTTTTAAAAATATATTTTCAGTAGTTTTTGAAATATTTGCAATACTCCAGGCTTTTTAACACCCCGTATATTATTTACTTGTTTGTTTTGTAGGTATCCAGGTATTTCTAAGTTCTGGGATTTTGGAAAAATAAATTTTAGTGCATTGCTAAGTAAGAGAAAGTAAAATATTTATTTCGACACAACTTTTTAAATACTTTTGGAATTAATGGGGGGGGGCAAATTTCATTACCCCCTCCCCCCACGTAAATTCGCCCTTGGATTGATCATGTGCCTGTCAAAACTTCGGTATTACTGTCGAAAAAATGATGTGTATTT
Source organism: Philopedon plagiatum (assembly GCA_963971165.1). Classification (NCBI taxonomy): domain Eukaryota; kingdom Metazoa; phylum Arthropoda; class Insecta; order Coleoptera; family Curculionidae; genus Philopedon; species Philopedon plagiatum. Next base: position 130,081,971 of record OZ020189.1, read on the forward strand.
TTAATAATTGTTTTTTTTTATTTCTAGCGAGGAACAAATTATACTGATATTTAACGTCGAGTTCCAGGACCGCAAAAATACATAATATACAGCTAATGTATGTTTCCAGGACCGACCTATCTTTAGCTTTAGTATACGTTTATTTTTTTAAGTTTGAGGGACTGACTGTAGTGCCCCCAACCTTCACTATTAAGCCTTTTATCGAAGAAACTTAGAATACGTTTCGCCGCCTCGCATTTCCGAACTGGAGAAAACAAAACGGTTTCTTTGTGCTTAGGGGTAGCAGGTTAATGTTCTAAAAAACTTCCGAGATTCAAATTTTAATCACTTTTGATAAATAATCAAATCCAAAATGGATTCGTTTGGATACTTATTACTTATATTAATTGGTTCATCGTCAAAACTCTAGAGTATTCCCAGTGGCGCTAGAGTTAAATATTAAATTTAACATATTGGTAGGCTATACAAAGAGTTTGTCCTGATAAAAGGTTGCCAGACTAGCTTTCTGACAAAATTACAAACTGTAGTTACCTACATAGATATGCGGTTGCTCCGTTTTCTTGTGTAAAAAGTAAGCTTGGTGAAAAACGGTGAAAAACGTTAGGGGGAAGCGACGCAGAGTAAAAGTAAAAACAAATATTGAAAATGCGTACGTTTTACATAGGTACTATGGTGTGGAAATGGTTGAGTAATATATGTTTCTACAACTTAAAAGTCGTTAGGTGGAGCAACTGGGGCAGCGAGACCGAGTAAAAGTAAAAACAAGGAAAACCAATTTTTGACTTTTGGCAATGTATACCTTAGTTGGTTTCGTGTGGGTAGTTTCTACTGAGGTACATAGGATTTCCAAAATACTTGAAAATGTTCATTTTGAACTATCTTCTGCGAAATGTTACACACACTGAGTACAAAATCAAAATCATACATAAATTTCCAATACGGTAATACACTTTTGCGATTAGCAATATGTTTTTGAGTACGCACATGTCTGTCACCCACCCATTTACTGGTATGGAAAAGAAAGACGTCGCAAAATTTACAATGAATACGGCTTCCCGTATAATGTAAACCTGGGTAGCGACGGATAAATTTATTTACTGAAATGACGAAAGGTAAACCTTTGCGCGACATTTTTAAAAATAAAGTATAGCCATTACACGCCTTCACGTAGAGATGTTACAGTGGAACTGGACCTGTTCTTTTGGAATAGGTATCCTATAGGTACCTATTCCGTGTACCTATTACCAGGTATCAGATATACCTATTGCGATTCCGCTGGCACCGTGACGGGTTACGGCGCACTGTCGCGTTTGGAATCTCTTGTTTCAGTGAAATCGGTTGTCGGTTACAGGTACAAGTCCAGTACAGGTATAATAGGAAATAGGAATTTTCTTAAATCGGATGGGTTACCTATTATCGAAGCAGCTGAATGAAATTTGAAACGCGTTTTTTTTTTCATAATATGTAAAATAAATGGACTGTAATTCTAAAATCTTTCAATAGCATGTGATAGAAAAGAAACGAATCAAAGTCCCTGATTTATCTATCTACCTATGCCACTAAAATATATATAAAATATATAGGGATAGGATGTTTTATTTTTCATCAGAAGAAATTAAAAAATAGAAAAATAACCAAAAATATAGAACTATTATTAAAAAAAAAAACAAATATTCTTCAAAATAAAAATAAAAAAATTCTCGGCTCGAATATCACTTGAATATACTTAATGCGGAATAGGTTGGACCTGGAATAGGTTTGTGTTTGGAACAGGTACAGGTCCTATTAGGTACAAAAAAAGATATTCCGTAACATCCCTACCTTCACGATGATCCGCTCCATCCTGCAAGATTGACTAGTAAAATCGCCTAATACGTCGCATCTATCTGATTCACCCGCAACGCACATTCGCCGTCGCTGAGTTTACACCTTTTTCACCAAGCTTAGTCATAAGGTTTAAAAATCCTTGATTGTGGAATATAAGTAACCAGAGTTGTGTAAAAAATCTGCAAAAATCCTTGCACGTAACTTCCCGCGTGAAATCAAGTCAAGTAGCCTGTGTTGCATGAGAAATCTAAACTTTAACTAAAAGCTTTAGGTACATCCAAATACTTTTTCAGACTTCCGAGTTAAAGGAAAAAATAACTAAATTCTAATTAAAATTTCACACCCTGTATGAGTAATATTTGTATAGTACCTAGTTAGAGCAAAACCAACAAAATTTATATCAACGGTAAAAGCCTTTTACTTGTATATAAACAAAATAATTTTAAGATAAAATTATACCTTTTTCTTTTTGATTAAGTACTTTTAAAGTTTCTGAAACAACAGACAACGTGGTCTAGATACCCCAAAACCTGAAGATCTGAAAAAAACTCGAAAAGTGATTTTTTCGCTACTACAATACTTACTTCCTCTAATAGATATAGTACCCTACTTTCCTCTAGCGGAGTCTAGCGAGAAGCGTAAATAAACAATAAGTATTTGTTTATTCCGTATATCAGATCAAATGGGCAACTTCTTTTGAAAATGAAAAAGCTATATATGAAAAATTCCATTAAGACCAATCACATCCATAGGAAAAATAAAAAGATTTTTTTTAATTTCACGCCCTGTATAAAAACTGTCAGTTAATTTTCTACGTAAAATCTCTTTATGTAAAATATTGTTTATTTTGATTCAGGGTTCTAGAGTTATTGCAAAATTAAACATATCTTTTTTTAATTTTTTTTCCACTTATTGTATCAAAAATCTAAGTTGTAACTGAAAGCTCATCCAAGTTTTTGAATTAAAACAGCAATAAGAAAATACTATTTAAAACTGCGCACCCTGTATGGCAGCGCAACTAATTTCATAAAAAAATAGAAACCTACTAACGTAAAATATGTAATATATAAATAGTAATATGTGTCTCAGATAATTAGTACTTTAATTAATAAGACAGTATCTAATTTTTTAATTGTTCGTAATATATCTGGGAAATTAAAAGTATCTTTATTTACATTAGCGACAAGCCTTGGCTATAGCATACAAATTTTTCAAAAATAATCGTTTTTGAGGTACAGCAACAAAAAATAGTAATTAATTTTTTAAGGTGCTTACCGTGTATATATTTCACGGGTTTAGAGTCAACATGAAACCGATTCATAGGCAAAATTTAATTTTTTTCTATTCGTGTTTTCAAGTCTTCGCGCCAACAGACAGACAGGCACACCGACGGAAATGGGAAACGATATTTGCTCGTGATTTAGGGATCCCAAAACGTGACGAACTGAAAAAACCTCGAGAGGAGGTTTTTTAAAGAATACAATACTTCCTCCAGCGACGGAAGTGAAAGTCGATCAAGAAAAGTAGGGGACCACAAAAGGGCTATGCGATTAAACCTTAAGGCGAGGAATCAAAACACAACCAAAGAAAATAAAAAATCGATCTATATAATTAACTATAATAGAAAAAAAACATTTCTGTAAAAGGGCTTGCTTGCTTGATCGCAAAAGGTAATGAGGTAAAATACTTCCAAGTTCAATTTTAATGAGAGTTCCTCGCTCTGACAAATATTGTGAGTTACAAAACGATCTTTTTGTTTTCCAAATTAAATTAAAATCGCATGAAAATATAATGAAATGACAATTTATGTAACTTAAGTCGGTTTTTAGACAATATTATTTTTCAAAAACAGTAAGTCACAATAAAATTGGACTTGACTGCATCTTGTATAGCTTACTAGTTTTTACGGTCAAGCAAAACTTGGCCTCTTTTTACAGAAATGTTTTGTTGAGATTTATAATTAACCGGAAGATACTATATTTTTTTATCTTCTTAATAATAAAATAAAGTACATTCTACTTTATTTATTTAGCTCGGCTAGGAAGCAGATTGAAATTCTTGATACTTGCAAATCTTTGTACTGTATGGTTGCCTGCAGCCTTTATACTATAGATTTCCAAGAGAGTACTTGCATTTATTTGGGTTACTATATTTTAATCTCTAATTTTCACACGTACATACATTTATCAAAGTTTCCAAAATATTCGGTAGGTATACAAATTGGTACGACAACCTTGACATGTTTTTTTAAGGAACAGCCCTCGAATCCGTCCGAGCCTTTAAGTTACAGAATAATATGTCCCGCAGTTCCGTTTTTACCATGGATTTATTAGGACTGGATACGGGATGATTTAACATTATTTGAAGCAAGAACAAACCATTCTAAACGACACTGTAAACAGAATTTGTAAACATTGGCCTGATCTTATTTTACTAATTTTACCTTGTATTTTTGTACAAAAAATACGTTAGAAGCATCACAAGATTTACTAAAAGTAATAAAAGCCCTAATATATTTTATTTTCTGCTAAATAATAATAAATTTAAGTTAAAAAGGTTTTATTATTTGTAGGTTATGTTATTTCTAAAGGTGTTTATTTAAAGTCGCCCCGAGTCATTTATAAATCTATAAGTCGCACTTTTTCTTTTCTAGTTCATTAGACAAAGACGTACGTGTAACCGAGTGTTCAGACCGAGGTTCGGCCGTTTTCCTAAACAACCAGCAGAGACTGCAACACTTCTGAGCTCCAACACTCCAATGCTATTTTATCTCTTTCTATTACCATTCTTGATTCAATTACGTATTTCCTTAAAGTTCGTAAACTCTACCACTACGGTAAATGTGTTCATAACAAATAACAAATATAAGGCTTCACGTTCGATACGCTCACAGTATACGGACATCGAATCCTTCTAATAATAAATTCATGGTTTTTACTATGTCTACAGAAAAAAAAATTACCTAACAGAAGTTTTAGAGTGCGTAAAATCTATTTGATTATCATCAAAATAAAGAAAATATTTTTTATGAAATGCCTTGTATTTTATGTTTGTTTTTATTTAAATTTACGCACAATTCTATATTAAATAAGAGGTTACACAAACCGTTTTAAACTTTAGCAACTTCACTATCCTCCAAGTGCCACTTAGAGTAAAGCAAAACTTGTGACACAATATACCTACATTTATAGCAGATTTTAAAAAATGTATATGTATAAGGTGTTCATTCCATTAAAAAAGTATTATTTTATTGTCATACTTTTTTGGATCGTTCTGTATAAAAATATTTTGAACAATAGGTTTTTTGATTCCACAGCTTTTCGTTAGGACGTTTACTCTATAATAATTGTAATGGAGACTGATCTATTGAACAATAATGGGGCACCCTGAGTATCTAAAAGCTAATGCGAGATGAAGCATCTCGCAGTTTTAGATGCATAATATATAGGTCCTACTTGAAAAAAAATCAAGATTTTACTAATTATAAGTTATTTACAGAGGTGCAGTAATTCATAAAATGAAACCTATATATACAGTCTCCATTTCTAACTTTCAAAATTGTCCTGGAAATAAACGACTCTTACAAAATGTCATGTAACTAAAATATTTCTAGCATAAAAGGAATACCATAGGTTTTTGTAAAAGGCAAATATGAAGTACAATAATACTCTTATAAACACAAAACAAAATATGCACATAATATCTATATACGAAAATGTCTTGGAACACGACGTAACATACTGAAAGTAGCATATCTCAAAAATTTGAGCATGAATTTGAAAATCTCAAGTTATTCACATAGTTGACCTTATGTATGTTAAATCCAACGCTATGTACACAACCTAAAATATATACATACTTTTATATACGAAAATGTCTTGGAACACGACATAACATACTTAATGTAGCATATCTCAAAAATTTGAGCATGAATTTAAAAATCTCAAGTTTTTTCACATAGTTGACCTTATATATGTTGCATCCAACGCTATGTACATAGCACTTACAAAAGTCCCGGAACCCGGCAATTGACATACATATATATATATATATATATATATATATATATATATGTATATATATATATATATATATATATATATATATATATATATATATATATATATATATATATATATATATATATATATATATCGTCGTGTTGGATGTGAATAGGCCTAAGCCACAAAAATTCAGAAATTGTTTTATGCCATTGATAGACTTCTAAAACATTAAATTTTGTTATGGTGAATAGATTTAACCCAGATATTATCAGATATTAGATAAACTAACATTTTGCTAAGAGGCCTATGTCATATTGCGTTATCGTGAAAAGGCCTAATATTACTTACTACTATTCACCACTAACCAATTTAAAATACTGCGCTGGTTGTGAAAAGGCCTAATCCACATAACGGCCGAAAAAGCCAATGGCGGCAAAACTGTAACAGCCGAGCGTGTTATTTACTTTTTGCTGTTCACGTAGCAACAAGTGTGTTTCAGTGGTTTGTTTATTTTTGTGATGTCTTCCAGAAGCAGGCGATTAGTAAGCGAAGCTCTAAAACAATTTAAGTTACGTTTAAGTGATACAGAAGAAAAGGAAGGTGATGATACGAATAAAAAGTACACAGTTTTGACGCCAGTTCCTCTAAATTCAGGTAAGTAATTTGCATAGTACCGATAATAAGGTTATACTTCTATAAGTATTTTGCGAAGGGCTGTTTCTATATCTTTTTTATTACCAACCTGTATCATGTTACTGTAAATAATGGGGATATTTGACATAGTATTATAAGGATACAGCGTTGTCAATCGTAATATGTAATATGTACTATGTAAAAGTAATTTAAAAATTAACTTCCCTAGTTTTTTTATAGGAGGGTTAACCGTTTGATTTGTACTTTTACTGAAAGCTCAGCGTACATAGGATAATTTGCAAGCACTTTTAAATATTACTATGATAGTGTTTTAAAAGTTTAGCTGTATCAGCGATGCCACATAAACGATTAATTTGCCACTACTTTGATTCATATTTTTTAATAGTATTGCTAGTTGGTTTCGACAGAATGCTCTGTAGAAATGTAGGATTCATTTAATTAAAGTTACATTTTTACACCAAAAGTATTCACAAATTAAGATAAAATACACTATAGAGATTGCTTAATTAACTAAATTGCATTTAAACATAAATGTATATTTACAGGGAACAATTTTTTTGGGTATTTCGCCACGAAAAATATCTAACTACTTTTACTAAAAAATTATAATTTAATCTAAATTTAATATAAATCAAAATCTGGACGTGTCGGCTCCTTATCTGGAGCAATTGTCAAAAGAAATTGTCGTAAAAATTCAAAAAACGTAAAAACTTAAAAATTAGCAAAATATTGAATAATAATAAAAGTTATCAAAAATATAAAAATTCCAACAATTAAACTTATAAAACACTCTCGAAAATCGCCTTTCTTTTATGTTGAATTTGATTATATTATATGTATTTGATTATTATTATATTATAGTCAAATTCAAAAACAAACCGAGACAGGAAAATTTGCTTCCTGAAAAGAAAGGCGATTTTCGAGAGTGTTTTATAAGTTAAATTGTTGGAATTTTTATATGTTTGATAACTTTTATTATTATTGAATATTTTGCTAATTTTGTAGTTATTAGGTTTTTTGAATTTTTAGGACATTTTCTTTTGACAACGGCTCCAGATAAGGAGTCGAAACGTCAAGATTTTGATTTATATTAAATTTGGATTAAATTATAATGTTTTAGTAAAAGTAGTTAGATATCTTTAGTGACGAAATACCCAAAAAAATGGTTCCCTCTAACTATGAATCCGCCACAAACATATGGATCTTATTTATAAATGTATATGATATGAATGTCCATGCTTGCTTGTCATTTAATACCGTTTTCTTAAAAAGTATCCGTGGAACCTCCTTAGCGAATGAGTTCTTATATACCATAAATATTCACAAAGGGCGAGCGAGGACCGTGAGGTGATTAATAATTTAAAAAGCAAGTGAATTACTACAGAATATTTCTTATTTCAGGCTATCCTTTCTTCTCAACTTCCGCCAGTACTGAACAATGTAGCAGAGACAATATCAGTGAAATAGCCATACAGACAGGTATTCAGCGCATGCAAGAACCATCCACTTCCGTCAAGAGATATGAAGATGACGATACAAGTGACTTAGAGGACCCAACTTATAAAGTAGATGATATTCAGCGCATGCAAGAACCATCCACTTCCTTCAAGAGATATGAAGATGAAGATACAAGTGACTTAGAGGACCCAACTTATAAAGTAGATGATATTCAGCGCATGCAAGAACCATCCACTTCCTTCAAGAGATATGAAGATGAAGATACAAGTGACTTAGAGGACCCAACTTATAAAGTAGATGAGCTGATTGATAGTTCCTCCGGTTCAGATGACATTAACATAAGTAAGAATGATTTCCCACGAAATTCATCGCCGCAGTTGCAAGAAGAATTGGAAAATATTGTTGGGTCTCGGAAAAGAAAACGAAATCCTTCATTGTGGACAAGAAACGTACAGAAGAAACTCAGATTAGAAGGCAAAGAATATGTGACACAAAAGGGCAAGGCAAAGAGGAGTCGGCATGTTAAAGAAGTTAATTGTCGTTGTCACTACAATTGTCATACTTATTTCACTGACGAGCAAAGAAAGCAAATCCTTAAAGGCTACCTGGAATTAAAAAGCGAAGAGCTGCGATGGAGCTACATTGCTAAGAATGTGCAAAGAGTACCGAAAAAGCGGTGCTACTCTCTTGCGCCCACAAGAAGAAATTTTACTTGCGTTTACAAATTGACACTAAACAGCCATACACATCAGGTATGTCAGAAGTTTTTCCTTGGGACGTTAGATATTTGTAACAGAAAAATTAAAACCGCATTGTCCAAACTCACAGAAAGCGGTACAATTAAAAAAGACATGCGCGGTAAAAAATCTCCCCCTCAGAAGAAAACGGAAGCAGTTAGAGACATAATACGGAATCATATAAAATCAATTCCTGTTGTGTCTTCCCACTATTGTCGTAGTACTACTAAAAGAAAATATCTACCATCAGGTTTATCAGAATCTAGGCTTTATAACGACTACAAGGAATATTGCAAAGAACTTAGTGTAGAACCACAAAAAGCTAGCTATTACAAGCACATATTTGTAACAGAGTTCAACCTTGGATTTCACAGACCCAAGAAAGACCAATGTGATTACTGTACTGAGTATAAAAATAAACAAAATGCCGAACAAGAAGGTTTGTGCGAGGAGTATAAATTGCACCTAATGAGAATAGAGGAGGCTCGAGATCATAAACGTAATGATAAGGAAAAAGCTAAGATCGATGCGTCTTTTATGGCATTTACTATGGACATGGAAAAAGTTTTGGTAACACCCTCCCTAAATGTAGGAAAATTGTACTACACCAAAAAACTAAAGACGTTTAATTTTACGGTATACAACCTTGGAAATTCTGAAGCCAAAAACTATATGTGGCACGAGGGTGTGGGTACAAAAGGTGCGTCTGAAATTGCCTCCTGCCTTTGGAACTGTATATCAAATTTGAGCCCAGATGTGAAAGAAGTAACATTTTACGCAGACACAGCTACAGGGCAAAATCGCAACTGCATAGTTTCAGCTATGTTTTTGAGGGCAGTTACTTTGTTACCTATAGAGACTATAAATCAAAAATATATGGAATCTGGTCATTCAGAGATGGAGTGCGATAGCGTCCACTCTAGCATCGAGAGTAGAGGTAGTAAAGTGGATATCTTCACACCCGATGGATGGTATATGGTGGCCCGAACGGCAAAAACAAAAGAACCACTGTACCAAGTAATAGAAATGAATTACTCAGATTTTCTTGATTTTAAATCATTTTCGAATGGTGTAATCGTCAACAAAAATAAAGCCAATGAGGGAACGCTGAACTGGCTAAAAGTGAAATGGTTTCAATATAGAAAACAGGATCCAACAAAAATATATTTCAAAGAACGGCTAAGTAGCGAACATTTTAATTCACTCGATATTAAGAAGGTAACAACAAGAAAAGAAGCATCACGTATAACAGACAGGATTCCTGCATTATACACCAAACCATTGCCAATTGAAAAAACGAAACTAACAGCATTACTGAAATTATGCTCAACTAAAGTTATTCCAGAAACTTATCATAATTTTTATGAAGGACTTAAATGTACAGAAGAACGTCTGTCCTCCGATTCTGACGAAGAAGACTGAACCTTATTCCTAATTTTAAGTAAATGATGTATTTTTGTTAGTTTATCTTGAATGTAAGTTTTCCTTTCAATGTTTTTTCTCAATTAATAAAATTAAAAATCATGTTTTCTAATACTCTGGCACCATAATATTACCCATTTGTGACTTAGCGCGCATATCCTATTTACCACCATTAAAACGTGGTTGTGGTGAAAAGATCTAAGCCACATTCAAATTATGTTTTTGATTAAAAAAAAAAACAAAAAACATATGGAATTACTACAACAGAAGAGTAAAATGAAAAGTACAATTTTAAGCTATATTTTGATAAGAAATAAATCTAAAAATTATAAAATATTGCAATCCTTACATAACCGAATTTTAAAAGTCGCGTTTATTCGATATTAACAGCATGTGGGTTAGGCCTATTCACATCCGAGACGACGATATATATATATATATATATATATATATATATATATATATATATATATATATATATATATATATATATATATATATACATATATATGTACACGGTGTCCCATATAAGAATGCACACTACAGGGATCTCGTAAACCAGAAGAGATACAAAGATGATTAAATTAGAGAAAAGTTGCTCTTTGCTGAACCCTTCACAGTCGCGATTCGAAATCTAAAAAAATCCGATTACTTCTGAAGATATTTGGGAAAAACCGAATTTTCTCGATTTGGTTTTTATTTTTTTCTGACTCTATTTAAAAAGATATGACAAAATAAATTTCACATTCTCATTGCCACTTTTTCTGCTCTACAAGCCGGCGTTCTCAGATTTTCAATACGACGTTTCGTTTCTTCGCAACCATCATCAACTTCATTTTTTTAAATAGTCGAAAAATTTTGTTTTATTCCTAAAAAATTCTGATTTTAATTCTAAATTTCACGACATATCGCTTCTTACATTTATCCGACGTTTCGGACGAAAAAATCATCATCAATATTATTTGATGATTATTATATATATATATATATAAATATATATATATATATATATATATATATATATATATATATATATATATATATATATATATATATATATATAAATATATATATATATAGTATATATATTGGAAGATTTCAATACTAGAAAGGTACTTGTAGTTCGTTAACTCTTTGTGTAGCACAGCTTTCTAAAATTATTTGTAATTTACTGGTCAAACTGTGTAAAAGGAAACAAAATTTGCAGAGTCTTAATAATAAAATATTTTTTAATTAAATTACCTGTAGGATAAACCAGCATGACAAAAATGTCTTTCCTAATTTCGATATCACAATTATTTAATACAATTTTGGCGTTTCAAAACGAACACATGGTTCCTTAAGGCACCATATTATGTAACATATTTAACTGGCGTTTAGAGTCACTTTTTTTTATCTGAGACCGCCCACGTAGACTTCAAGCCTAAGTAGGGGAGAACCGGGTAACATGACGAGGCGGATAAGATAACGAATTGCGAAAAATACAATAAAGAATTTTATTTATTTGCTTAAAATTCATATCGACATATCTTAGAGACCTAGGGAAACTAATTTTCTCTGATTGTTCAATGGGTGACAACCAGGCGCATGTCATTTAAAGTTCGGTACTTCACCAGTGACCGTTGTAATTTCGGGGCTGCAAAAATAGTGTTTTTTAATAAGCCCATGTTAATATTTTATAAGATAATGTTATACATTTGAAACTAAGAGTTTAAGAGATAGTTTGCCTAATTTTTATAAGCAATTATACCTATTTTACAAAAGTTTTGATCCGTTGCAAAAAATCTGTAGGTGGTGGATAAGATGGCGAGGCTAAGTTGACGAATTCCTCATCTTACCCGATATCAAAGGAAAGCTAACTAAAGACGGAACGTTTTATTATCAGATAAGCAAGTTAAATAGAAATATATGAAACAGAAAGTAAAAGCTCACTATCGCATTATACCAGGCGCGGATCCAGGATTTTCTTCAGGGGGGGCGCAAAGAAAAATCGGTAAAAACCTTTTTTTATTGTAACATCTATTAATAAAATAAAAACGAAATTGTTACAGTTTCAAAAAACGAAACAAATAAAAAACAAAACTGGAAGGGGAAATATAAAAATTATTATTTTTCTCATTATTTAAGGACAGTTTTGGTTTGACGACTTTTATATTCTCAGGTGGGGGCGCCCCCCTCCCCACTGTATCCGCCACTGCATTATACTACCGCATTGGAGATCGATTGTGAAGTAATAGCGTGCCCAGAATGCGGTGAAGACTAATAAGAATCTTCATCCGAGGAATAGATAAAATGCAATGCATGTCCAAGCAGCACGAGCAGTTCATTCTAATCATGTTTTTGTTTGTGATTTTTGATGATTCGTCATCTTAGCCGCATATTATGGACGTCAACTTACCTGACACATCGGGTACATATCGGGACATATAAGTTACTTTAAAAAATAAATTTAAAGGCAATGTATGTTTTTGAAAGAAATTAACCGGCTTCTTGCTTAACCTCGTCAACTTACCAGATCCTCCCCTACCATTGACAGTGATATTAACACATATGCCGTTACATTATAAGTGTTCCAGTTGCTGTATACTTTGAAAAACCGACCATTAGTATACAAAAATGCAGAAATAGTTTTTGTGTGAGAAGTTAGAAAATAAATTTGCCACAAAGGTTTCAAAATCCCAACACAGTCACTCTGATAAAACCATAAAAGTTAAAGATAATACAGATTTAGCCCAAGAAAATCTAAAAAAAATGGACATTTTTCAAAAATTTATTTAAATATTTTTAGAGAACTAGCTTCCGCCCGCGACTTCGTCCGCGTGGTATATTTGATAATAGTGTAGGTTTGACGTCATGTTTATAAATACATGAAATAATGTATATTAGGTTAGGTTAGTTATATCTAGGGACGGTGGTAAATTGGGCGCAAAAATAATCCCTTTATCTATATTTCTAAAAGGGTCTGTGATCATAACAAATAAACAGGGCGCGGGCCTTTCTTTAAGCACCTGCCTGTATGAGATAATTACTTAACAATTACTACTGATATATATCTAAATTCTCCGAAATTTAATTTACTTCACTTGCTCAGGATAATTGGCTTTATAGTTTAGTTTATTTCTACTTTTGATAGCGTCTAAATAAAAGTGGAAAATGTCCGTGTCAGTGATCAAAAGTGAACGTGGGAAAGATTTCATTTTATACGAAAATTTTACGTTTTCAAAAGACAAAATACCTATTAAAAAGTGGTGAGATATCGTGGAGATGTAGCCAAAAAAAGCTGCATTGTAAAGCCAAACTCTACACTGTTGGTACAGAGAACCTAATTTCAAGAAAGGCTGAAGATGTAACTGAAAGGCCTCCAAAAATCATTTGTAAAGCATTTACATCAGATTTACCACCATCTCTCACAACCATTGATGTCAGTAACATTAGAAGGAATATTTATAACTGTGGCCGCAAGATAACACCAGGTCCGCTCCCTAAAAATATAGAAGAAGTGCATGCAGTTCTTAGCGCATATAGTGAAATGCTATTAACAAACAAAGGTGAAAATTTTTTGCTTATTAAGAACATAGAAAATAATATTATTGTGTTTACATGTGGAACGAACACAAGTATTTTAACCAAAATCAGTATAGGTACTGTATATGGACGGAACATTTTCTTTTTGTACAAAGTTTTTCTCTCAACTTTTTACACTTCATGGACTCCAAAATGGCCACTATGTTCTTTTAGTTTTTTGTTTGTTGCCGGGTAAGACTAGTGAATGTTGTAAAACGTGTGTTTCTTTACTAAAATGTAAACTGTATGAAAAGTGTCGTCCTATGTTCAATCAAAGACAAGTTTTTATTGATTTTGAGAGGGCCATCCACGTAGCATTACTGTATGTTTGGCCTGATGTTGAAATTAGTGGTTGTCGATTTCACTTAAATCAAGCATGGTATAGAACGACCAAGTCAATCGGCTTGAGTTCTGATTATGAATCAAAAACTGAAATCGGCATCTGGCTTAAAAACACTTCGGGGTTGACTTATTTGAATCCAAATGAAATAGAAGACTGTTTTGTATTCGATTTGATGTCATACAAACCACACAATGAACTTTTAGACAAATATTGTGATTATTCGTTAGATACATATATATAGTTGAAAACGCAAAATTTTCTTCAGGGGGGGCGCAAAGAAAAATCGGTAAAAACCTTTTTTTATTGTAACATCTATTAATAAAATAAAAACGAAATTGTTACAGTTTCAAAAAACGAAACAAATAAAAAACAAAACTGGAAGGGGAAATATAAAAATTATTATTTTTCTCATTATTTAAGGACAGTTTTGGTTTGACGACTTTTATATTCTCAGGTGGGGGCGCCCCCCCTCCCCACTGTATCCGCCACTGCATTATACTACCGCATTGGAGATCGATTGTGAAGTAATAGCGTGCCCAGAATGCGGTGAAGACTAATAAGAATCTTCATCTGAGGAATAGATAAAATGCAATGCATGTCCAAGCAGCACGAGCAGTTCATTCTAATCATGTTTTTGTTTGTGATTTTTGATGATTCGTCATCTTAGCCGCATATTATGGACGTCAACTTACCTGACACATCGGGTACATATCGGGACATATAAGTTACTTTAAAAAATAAATTTAAAGGCAATGTATGTTTTTGAAAGAAATTAACCGGCTTCTTGCTTAACCTCGTCAACTTACCAGATCCTCCCCTACCATTGACAGTGATATTAACACATATGCCGTTACATTATAAGTGTTCCAGTTGCTGTATACTTTGAAAAACCGACCATTAGTATACAAAAATGCAGAAATAGTTTTTGTGTGAGAAGTTAGAAAATAAATTTGCCACAAAGGTTTCAAAATCCCAACACAGTCACTCTGATAAAACCATAAAAGTTAAAGATAATACAGATTTAGCCCAAGAAAATCTAAAAAAAATGGACATTTTTCAAAAATTTATTTAAATATTTTTAGAGAACTAGCTTCCGCCCGCGACTTCGTCCGCGTGGTATATTTGATAATAGTGTAGGTTTGACGTCATGTTTATAAATACATGAAATAATGTATATTAGGTTAGGTTAGTTATATCTAGGGACGGTGGTAAATTGGGCGCAAAAATAATCCCTTTATCTATATTTCTAAAAGGGTCTGTGATCATAACAAATAAACAGGGCGCGGGCCTTTCTTTAAGCACCTGCCTGTATGAGATAATTACTTAACAATTACTACTGATATATATCTAAATTCTCCGAAATTTAATTTACTTCACTTGCTCAGGATAATTGGCTTTATAGTTTAGTTTATTTCTACTTTTGATAGCGTCTAAATAAAAGTGGAAAATGTCCGTGTCAGTGATCAAAAGTGAACGTGGGAAAGATTTCATTTTATACGAAAATTTTACGTTTTCAAAAGACAAAATACCTATTAAAAAGTGGTGAGATATCGTGGAGATGTAGCCAAAAAAAGCTGCATTGTAAAGCCAAACTCTACACTGTTGGTACAGAGAACCTAATTTCAAGAAAGGCTGAAGATGTAACTGAAAGGCCTCCAAAAATCATTTGTAAAGCATTTACATCAGATTTACCACCATCTCTCACAACCATTGATGTCAGTAACATTAGAAGGAATATTTATAACTGTGGCCGCAAGATAACACCAGGTCCGCTCCCTAAAAATATAGAAGAAGTGCATGCAGTTCTTAGCGCATATAGTGAAATGCTATTAACAAACAAAGGTGAAAATTTTTTGCTTATTAAGAACATAGAAAATAATATTATTGTGTTTACATGTGGAACGAACACAAGTATTTTAACCAAAATCAGTATAGGTACTGTATATGGACGGAACATTTTCTTTTTGTACAAAGTTTTTCTCTCAACTTTTTACACTTCATGGACTCCAAAATGGCCACTATGTTCTTTTAGTTTTTTGTTTGTTGCCGGGTAAGACTAGTGAATGTTGTAAAACGTGTGTTTCTTTACTAAAATGTAAACTGTATGAAAAGTGTCGTCCTATGTTCAATCAAAGACAAGTTTTTATTGATTTTGAGAGGGCCATCCACGTAGCATTACTGTATGTTTGGCCTGATGTTGAAATTAGTGGTTGTCGATTTCACTTAAATCAAGCATGGTATAGAACGACCAAGTCAATCGGCTTGAGTTCTGATTATGAATCAAAAACTGAAATCGGCATCTGGCTTAAAAACACTTCGGGGTTGACTTATTTGAATCCAAATGAAATAGAAGACTGTTTTGTATTCGATTTGATGTCATACAAACCACACAATGAACTTTTAGACAAATATTGTGATTATTCGTTAGATACATATATATAGTTGAAAACGCAAAATTTTCTTCAGGGGGGGCGCAAAGAAAAATCGGTAAAAACCTTTTTTTATTGTAACATCTATTAATAAAATAAAAACGAAATTGTTACAGTTTCAAAAAACGAAACAAATAAAAAACAAAACTGGAAGGGGAAATATAAAAATTATTATTTTTCTCATTATTTAAGGACAGTTTTGGTTTGACGACTTTTATATTCTCAGGTGGGGGCGCCCCCCCTCCCCACTGTATCCGCCACTGCATTATACTACCGCATTGGAGATCGATTGTGAAGTAATAGCGTGCCCAGAATGCGGTGAAGACTAATAAGAATCTTCATCTGAGGAATAGATAAAATGCAATGCATGTCCAAGCAGCACGAGCAGTTCATTCTAATCATGTTTTTGTTTGTGATTTTTGATGATTCGTCATCTTAGCCGCATATTATGGACGTCAACTTACCTGACACATCGGGTACATATCGGGACATATAAGTTACTTTAAAAAATAAATTTAAAGGCAATGTATGTTTTTGAAAGAAATTAACCGGCTTCTTGCTTAACCTCGTCAACTTACCAGATCCTCCCCTACCATTGACAGTGATATTAACACATATGCCGTTACATTATAAGTGTTCCAGTTGCTGTATACTTTGAAAAACCGACCATTAGTATACAAAAATGCAGAAATAGTTTTTGTGTGAGAAGTTAGAAAATAAATTTGCCACAAAGGTTTCAAAATCCCAACACAGTCACTCTGATAAAACCATAAAAGTTAAAGATAATACAGATTTAGCCCAAGAAAATCTAAAAAAAATGGACATTTTTCAAAAATTTATTTAAATATTTTTAGAGAACTAGCTTCCGCCCGCGACTTCGTCCGCGTGGTATATTTGATAATAGTGTAGGTTTGACGTCATGTTTATAAATACATGAAATAATGTATATTAGGTTAGGTTAGTTATATCTAGGGACGGTGGTAAATTGGGCGCAAAAATAATCCCTTTATCTATATTTCTAAAAGGGTCTGTGATCATAACAAATAAACAGGGCGCGGGCCTTTCTTTAAGCACCTGCCTGTATGAGATAATTACTTAACAATTACTACTGATATATATCTAAATTCTCCGAAATTTAATTTACTTCACTTGCTCAGGATAATTGGCTTTATAGTTTAGTTTATTTCTACTTTTGATAGCGTCTAAATAAAAGTGGAAAATGTCCGTGTCAGTGATCAAAAGTGAACGTGGGAAAGATTTCATTTTATACGAAAATTTTACGTTTTCAAAAGACAAAATACCTATTAAAAAGTGGTGAGATATCGTGGAGATGTAGCCAAAAAAAGCTGCATTGTAAAGCCAAACTCTACACTGTTGGTACAGAGAACCTAATTTCAAGAAAGGCTGAAGATGTAACTGAAAGGCCTCCAAAAATCATTTGTAAAGCATTTACATCAGATTTACCACCATCTCTCACAACCATTGATGTCAGTAACATTAGAAGGAATATTTATAACTGTGGCCGCAAGA
The DNA here is from genome assembly GCA_963971165.1 of Philopedon plagiatum. NCBI lineage: Eukaryota > Metazoa > Arthropoda > Insecta > Coleoptera > Curculionidae > Philopedon > Philopedon plagiatum. The sequence goes on from OZ020189.1 coordinate 130,099,939, forward strand.
TAACACCAGGTCCGCTCCCTAAAAATATAGAAGAAGTGCATGCAGTTCTTAGCGCATATAGTGAAATGCTATTAACAAACAAAGGTGAAAATTTTTTGCTTATTAAGAACATAGAAAATAATATTATTGTGTTTACATGTGGAACGAACACAAGTATTTTAACCAAAATCAGTATAGGTACTGTATATGGACGGAACATTTTCTTTTTGTACAAAGTTTTTCTCTCAACTTTTTACACTTCATGGACTCCAAAATGGCCACTATGTTCTTTTAGTTTTTTGTTTGTTGCCGGGTAAGACTAGTGAATGTTGTAAAACGTGTGTTTCTTTACTAAAATGTAAACTGTATGAAAAGTGTCGTCCTATGTTCAATCAAAGACAAGTTTTTATTGATTTTGAGAGGGCCATCCACGTAGCATTACTGTATGTTTGGCCTGATGTTGAAATTAGTGGTTGTCGATTTCACTTAAATCAAGCATGTTATAGAACGACCAAGTCAATCGGCTTGAGTTCTGATTATGAATCAAAAACTGAAATCGGCATCTGGCTTAAAAACACTTCGGGGTTGACTTATTTGAATCCAAATGAAATAGAAGACTGTTTTGTATTCGATTTGATGTCATACAAACCACACAATGAACTTTTAGACAAATATTGTGATTATTCGTTAGATACATATATATAGTTGAAAACGCAAAATTTTCTCCTGCTGTGTGGGTGGAAGAAAATCCTTCGGTTACGAGAACGACAAATTGTAGCAAGTCGTTTCATGCAAAAGTTAATTCCTCTTTTTATGCAACGCATCCCTCTATATAAGAGTATGTGTTTCTTCAAAAGTTGAAAGAATGTCAAATTGAAACATATGTCAAAATACGACGTTCAAATGTAACTGCTAGATTTAAAGACAAAAATGTAAAAGCTAAGTTAGCATGGCTTGATAATCTTGTTACTAAATATTAGTTAGGAGAAGTAAATAGACTGCATTACCTAAACTGTACTTCGTATTTATAATGTTTATTATGTGGCTTTCTTAATATACATAAAGTAAAGTGCACTATTTCTTTTTTTTTTAATACTGGAATAACACACACCTTATACCTATATATGAACAATTTACGATTGCGCCCAATTTACCTATAGGATGAAACGGACCCTAAAATCCATGCGCCCAGTTTATAAGTTCATGTTATGGAGCAGGTAACCTTCGCGCCCAATTTATCATGGCCGCTAGAGACCGGATTTCAACATTACATGACCCAAAGATCGGGTTTGGACTCGGGTAATTGATAGAAAACTTAACTGAAATTAATACTAGATTTTGTCAGGTTGTATTTACGAATTATTGCTCCTAAAATTCCTTCTATTTTTTCCAAAAACACGAACCCCTTCACAAAAGAAAAAGCCCTGAAAAGTATGAAATACCATTGTTACGTATTACATAAAGTCTTACAAATGCTTTAAATTAATGGAAAAATTATTGATAAATAATGAAAATATAGTAGGCATAGTTTCATTGGATTAAAAACATTTGAAAGAATATTCGGGGACTACTAGAAAAACTTTATAAATATGCTATAAAGGATAGAGTATTCCAGTGGTTTGAAAATTATAAAATGTAAAAATATTATTTCTCCTGAATTGTTTATTAATATAGAATTACCTCAAGGAAGTGTATTGGGTCCTCTGTTGTTTATTTTGTATATCAATAATCTTACTAATGTTTTTAAGATAATAATATGTAAATTTCACTTTTGTGCAGAAGAGACTATTATTTACGTTGATGATGATAATTGTTTATTATTAATGAATAAAACAAATAATTATTTAAAAACGGTAAATGACTGATTAAAAGTTAATGCATTAAAACTAAATATAAATAAAACCCAAAGTATGCTTCTTGGATCACAAAAAATTTTGAAATTTATTCATAGCAAACAATTAGGCTTTTGAAATTATTGATTAGAATATAAAAATTTTAGAAAAATTTAAGTGTTTAGGAGTAATAATAGATAGAAAATTAAAATTTAATGATCATATTAATTATATATGTAATAAAATTTTTTAAAAAAATATCCGTTTTGGGAAGGATTTTAAATTATTTAAGTGTAAATACAAGAACACTAGTTAACACAATAATTGTTCTTCCACATTTTATTCTTTGTAGTTCTATTTTATACCTACATGGCATCACAAATAGATAAGAATAGATTAGAAGTTTTACAAAGCAAGGAAATGACGATTATATTCGAATGTAATAAATATACAAAAATTATAGTTATGTTAAAAAAAAAACTGAAATATATGAATATTAATAATTTTTTAAAATATCAAGTATTAGTTTTAATTCATAAAATTAAACAAGGCTATACTACTCCATATTTTAATAATTTATTCAAACTTTTTCAAACATAATACAAGAGGAAAAAATGCCTTTGTTTTGGAAAAAACCAATTTAATGAATAGTCATAATTCAGTATTTTTTTATGGTTTTATTGAATATAATGTTTTAGATAATGAATTAGAATTCATAAAAAATATTAGAAAATTTAAAATTTTATTAAAGAATAATATTTTGGGATTGATTTACAATTTAAAATATTAAAGTTTATTGTTTGTTATGTGTGGGTTTATCAAACAAACTATTGATGGTATAAAGAAGAATGAAGAATATAGTATTATCCTGAAACTGAACATATGCAATTTAAATCATTATTATGCTAATAACATTTGTTTTATTTTATTTTTATTTTTTTTAATAGACAGTTAAATAACAAAATGTGACGTTTGTTTATAACAAATATCCCTGTTCAAATTAGCATGAGTTTTCAAAAGCCGCAATTTAAATTAACGCTTTAGTTAAATAATCACATTTATTTTTGAAGCCAGCAAACACTTTATAATTTAAACGATAAATTTTGTTTTATACACATTTTGTGGCCGGTTATTATTATATAAGTAAAATTTATCAAAATAATTATTCACTAAATCAAATGTTTAGCTAAACCGTTAATTTAAAAATTAGAGTGGGGAGAAAAAAGCACTTAGACGTAATTTAATAAAACAGGCCTTAAAAAATCTGCGACTGTTATGTATGCAGCATATGCACTAATATGCAGCCCATAAAACAAGAGACAGGCGTGGGAGCAATACTCCGAAGTGCGACCAAATATTAGTGCATCCCTTCAAATTTCCATCATATTGTGGACTTCACTAGGGCTTGCACAATGCGATCTCACCAGCCCCGGTGGCATTTTAACATTCTTTACAGACCTACGGCAGTGAGAGCAAATTCTCTTTTCCTATTGACTGCTTCAAGGTCGGTCGCTAGAAAAGTCTTCTGAAGTTATGTAGGTAGTAACTACGAGCGAAATTTAAAAGTGAATAAAATGTAAGATGTAATACCAGAATAAGGTTATTATTAAAAAAAGGGTAATTATTCGGATTAATGGGACAATATTTTGACAGAATTTTGCACAGACCCTAATTTTGGGTAGTAAAACATAAATCTGAAATCAGTTTTTGGCGATCTCATATATGGTTTTTCCAAAAAATTTGTTTTTTAACTTTTGGGTCAGCTTTTTCTATGGATATCTTTAAATTTCGACAGTTTCACTTATACAAATCTATAAACTTATATTTTTTATTTTTTTTTCGTAGCAACAAACACCACATTTAGGCAAAAATAGCTAAGAAAATTGCTTTTTTCTTTCGAAAATCCCATTTTAACTCGCTATTAGCCGCCATTATTTATCCACCTGTCAACCCTATTCTTGTGTCCGGTGTTGCCAGGTTTACTTATTTTCCTGATAAAGTAAGTAAATTAAGAATAAGAAATAAAAGCTAATCCAGATCGACTCTAAAAGGTGCAGAAATAAAAATTACATAATAAAATCAGTTGTGAAATACGTTCTCGGACAGGTTTACTCAGTTTTAGGTTTCATCAGAATCTTGTTTAATAAAATGTCAGTTGTATGCGGTGTTGATAAAATTTGAAACAAACACGAATCGTGCAGTCGCAGTAAAAAACTAAACAAAGAAACATTTAAAAAAGATACCGATGAAACCTAAAACTGAGCAAACCTGTTCGAGACCGTACTTCACAACCCCGTGGCCACAAGAAGAAATTATATTATATCTAATAGCTTTAATGCCAAAATTTCACAAAAAAAGAATTAAATAGTAACAGAGCCCTACAAGCCAATACACCTTTTAAAACTGATCTAAAAATTTGTGGGAAAAACAATTGGTAAATTTGTCAACAGGGTGTTTTCCATCAGAAATTTAGTAGTGTTATTTTTATTTAGTTTTTTAAAGTTTTCTCTGTTTGTTTAATGTGTTTTATATGAATTTGCCTAAATATGGTTCAGAATTATAGTGTGTTTAAGTGAAACTGTCGAAATTTTAAATAATCCGTAGAAAAAGCTAACCTAAAAGTTTTTTTTTTCGGAAAAACCATATGAGACCGCCAAAAACTGATTTTAGATTCGTGTTCTACCACCCAAAATTAGGGTATGTGCAAAAGTTTATCAAGAAATTCGGTGTTTCCATTAATCCGAATAATTACCAAAAAAAAATATAGTCGGTATGAATTTAATATTTATAAAATATCTTGTTTTTAAAACAATAATGTTGGTGATTAGAAATAGAAAATATCTAAATTTTAGAAAATTAAGAAAATAGGTACATAACCTCAATGTTAAATATTTTACATTAGGTACTTACGAACAAACAATTTTTATTCCCTCTGGTTTAGAAGACCTAGCATTCCACTGAGTATTTGTCTGCTTGCCAAACTGAGTAAACCATTTGTCGATATCATCCATAGTTTATACTTTACTTCGAATGCATATTTCATTTTTATTTGTATCATTTTTGCAAAACACATTTATAAATTCAGTAGGCAAATGCCTCTCATCAATTTCTTGTACTGGCTGAATTTGCACTGACATCATAAAATTATTTATTAGACGCGAAAAGGTTTAAAAATATGAAAATTATGTTAAAAACAAACAAACATGAATTAAAACTGTGTTAAAATTTAAAATGTCAATAAACAATCACTCACCATATCAGCTGATCGCCGAATGGTTTCATTTCTAAGCGATCGACCTTGAAGCAGCCAATAGGACAAGATAATTTGCTCTCACTGCCGTAGGTCTGTAAAGGATGTCAAAATGCGTCCCGGTGGCATTTTTGTATCGAGCGTACAGTGTACCGCACTAGGGCGACGTTGTATTTACTGATCTCGATGTGATGCACTTGCAACACGTTTACCGGTTTTCTTGTATCAATAACGTGATCTAGAGGTAGAGTATCCGCTTCTGGATCGAGAGGTGGTGGGTTCGAGGTCGTGGCTCGGGTAGACCTTTTTTTGAATTTTTGTCATTTAAAAAATTAGGATATCGGCTCTAAAAGGTGTATTGGAAACGGGTTAACACATTCCCATAGAATTTTTCAAAAATTTTTATTTTGTAAGGCTAGGCACGCAATGAGATTTCAACCCAAAGAAGCATAGTTAGTATGAGTGTTTGTCGAACTACCGTTGGCTTGATACGTTCCGGAGTCGGGCAAGCCCAAGTGCAGCATGCTAAGACGCTCGATACAAAAATGCGTCCCGGTGTCGAGAGTCCTGTTTCCCGCATGTCCCTTGTTTAATAGGCTCACACCTGCATTGAGAACGTAAAAGTTAGAATAAATTCGTTTAAAATTCAGGCATTTCTTTCTTAGGAAAACGCTCGGACACGTCAAGTTTTGATGTTAGGTTCGCATTGTTTAAACTAAATTTGATGTATGTGACCCAAAAAGAAGATATCATGTCACATTTAATTTAATGGAAAGCTATTTTTTATTTCATTTTTGAATTCTGCGTAAAATTTTAATCATATTTCATGTCATACCCTATATCTAAATTGAACCGTTTTTGGAAAAAGACAGTTTACCTTTAAAAATAAATAAAATAATGAATGGCAAATTTGTCGAAAAATTATTTCAACACATGTTTGAATTGACCCACACCAACCTCCTCGCAATACCCGAGACGATCCTCGAATTCTTGCAGAACATTTTGAACTATCTAATCTAATAATTTAATCGCCAGCCTTATTCGGTTTTTCAGGGCGTCAAATTATTTGGTCTATTGACGTATACCTTGGATTTGAGGTAGCCCCACAGAACATAATCTAGCGGGGTTAAATCGCGGGATCTGGCCGGCCATTCCTCTATTGGACCCCATCGACCAATCCATCGCCCCGTAAAAACTGTCGTTAGATACTCACGCACCGGGCGAGTATAATGGGCTGGTGCCTCGTTTTTTTGATACCACAAGGTATATCATTGGGTATATCGGAATTTTCGGGATTTGGATACAGTACAGCTAGCGCAACCGCCGGTAGTAAATCATTCTGCAAACATTGCAAATATGTTTTCTCAGTCAAAGTTACGTCCAAGAAAATGGGACCCAAAATTCTGTTGTGAACAATCCCGCCCCAAAAATTCAATTCTTGAGGGTATTGCGTGTGCCATTCCAGCATCCAGTGCGGATTTTCCGTAACCCAATATTGACAATTTTGCCTATTCGCACTGCCATTTAGAGAAAACGGGGCCTCATCAGAAAACAAAATTCGCCTTAAAAGCCGAGGATCATCGCTATATCTGGTTATTATTATTTCAGAAAATTCCATTCGTCTGTCTGGGTCGTCCTCATTAAGTTCGTAAACTAACTGCACTTTATAGGGATGCATTTATTTTTCTTTAAAAATTTGATGACGGATGTTTGCCAAATTTGATTCTCTTAGCTGGTATAGAACTAGCCGGTATCGTTCTCCCATTGACTGTTCCTAACAGGGCAACAAGAGGCACGTTACGTATGCTTCCCTTCACTGTCCAGGTACAAAAGCCTAGAACAGACCACTTATCTCGCTTATTCATACCTAGGGTCTCTAGATTATGGAACAAATTGCTGCAGATGTTTTCCCTTCCCGTCCAAACCTCCAGTCCTTTAAATCCGGTATCAATAGACTACATTTCCCTTCTCTTCAGAAGCCCACGGTACGTTAGTACTTAGGCTTGAAGCCTACGTGGGATATCTTGCAGAAAAAAACTGCACTATAGTACCACCACCATAATTGCAAATCAAAATATGACATTTCCAAAAATATAAAACAACCCAAATTTCTTAATATATCAAATTAGTTGTAATTGATTAACCAAACGCGTAAAGGGTCAAAACCGGTAAAACCAAATCAAAAATACCAACAAAGTTCTCATATCACAGACAACTAAACCATACGTAGTCGATTATAATCAATTGGCACTCTTTAGGCGATAAATTTGCAACACCCAGCAGTAAGATTCCTGCGCGTACATTAACGATTTTCGGCGTTACTGCTGGCGCCTCTAACGGTCCTTTAAGGAACGTGTTAGTGTCCCTTCGGCATCCACAGCGGTCCAGGACAGTTGTTCAGTATCGCGCGTACGAGATCGAGAAAACGTCGGTGCATCGTAGTGTTTACGAGGTTTTAACACGCTTTTCCGGTTTAAATCGAATAAAATGTCAGATTTTCCATCAGTTCAGCAAACAATTAGCTTAAATGATATAGAAATTAGTTAAAAATGTGATTGTTACTGACAAAGTGCAAAAACTGCGATCAAAAACAATAATATTTACGTTTTAAAACATAAATAGGTTATAACAGAATTTAAAAATTTTAAAAAAGTTGACTACTGAGTAAAACATTGTGGTTCTTGAGGGTGATAAATAGTGAAAAACTGTGTATCTCAGTGACGGCAGTTGTCTTTTAATTTATTGAGGATCCTAAATATTATTACAAGGTCAGATTATAAATAAATTAATAGCTAAGAAAGTGTTCCTTAAACATTCAACAAAATATTTTTTTGCATTTTTTAGACATTAAACAAATGGTTATTAAGCATTCCCTATATAAATATAAACAATTTACTGTTTATCTTCGGACAATTCATATTAGCTTACTTGTGCTTAATGTAATAATGATTCATACAACAATATTGAAGAATATTGTTTATACGAGTTACAACATATTATAATTTTAAAACTTTAGGTACCTGATATGTGTAGGTACTTTTATATCCTGAACTTTCTTAAAAATTAAAGTAAATAAATAATGAATATTTAATCATTATTAGAATTAGAACCCTACTCTAAATTACGAATATGACTAACATGTTGGAAAAAAAATTCACGAAACTTTCAACAGCATAGATGAAATTATTGTGCATATAGTCTAAAAACAATGAGAACTATTTTAAGGCAGTTGAAATAATTTAGTTATTTTAAAATGTAAAAACATTTTAAAAAAATAAGATAAATATTCGAAGCAGAACAAGAACATTTTAGTAAATCGCGTGTGACCGGGCAATACCTCCTAAGTCCTCCTAAGAACAATGGCAGATAGGAGGTATTGCCAGGTCACCCGCGATTGTTCTCTCAACTTTTCTTTAATTGTTATAACATATTGGAATATGATCAGCCAGATAGAATCTGTAGGTTTGTTTTGGCGGGTTTATTGTTATTGTAGTTTCTTTGCATTTGGCAACTTGATTCTAAAGAATTTATAGTGAAAATAAAAAAAAGAACGAGAAGTTTTTTTGAACATTTTCGATTGAAGTTAAAAACTTGATCGTTTAGCACCTAGTCTGGTGATACGCCATATATTATTAGGACATATCATGCCAATTATATAATTATATATTATGTTTTAGAACGAAATTATAACGAAGAGCTTTTATAAAGAACATTAAAAGTCACCACTTAATTTATAATAGAAGCTCAAGCTTCGGAAATCCTTTGTTATGAAAAAGGAATTTGTTTGTATCATTGTGTTTATCCATTATTCAAAACTTCTGTTTTAGTCATTCATTTTTTAATTAATACTATTTTTCTTAGCAAAGAATAGTTATTTATGACACAAGTGTTAAAAGTGGCATTTTATTTTGTGGGACGGAAATTTGGGACACGAGCGCAACGGGGATGCATTCAACCTTATCAACAAAAAGCCATTATTAAAAATTTTTTGCTTGGAAAAAATACCGTTCATGTGTATACACATATAATAAATAAAATATCACTTGGTATCTGAACAAAAAGCCATGAAATTCCACCAAAAACATGCATGTCAAAAACCAGACCAAGTTCTCGTCAGGACTGTGTGTTGTGTTATCTGAAAAAAATAACTCAAATGTAAAAATTGTGCCACGTTCCTTGCTTACACGTTATTAGCACTGTTTTGATAAGCACGGAAAAATATTGTGTGAAATGATAAATTTACAGGCCAAACTTGGCAAGTTCTCAAGGGTCTCAATATTGCTCAGTTCTTTAATGAAAACTTGAAGCTTGGTCTGTAAATTTATCAATCCAGAGAATATTTCTCTGTACTAATTAAACCACTGCTAATAACGTGTAGGCCAGGAACTTGACATAATTTTTACATTTTAGTTTTTTTTAGATAACAAAACACACAGCCACGAGAACTTGGCTTGTTTTTTACATGCATGTCTTTGGTTGGATTTGGTGGGATTAAAATTTCACCAGCCGCTACTGATGTGTTGTTATTTTATAAAATATGTTTCATGTTTCGCCTTTCAAGTTTCTTTATCTAAATCCATTTTAGAAACACGTTTCAAGTTGAAAATCATTTAGAAAGCAAGAAATCGCTGAAGTAATAATATCAGAATAGCTCATAAGATTTTAATGACGACTTATTAACAATGACAGAATAGAAACATGTCAAAATCTAGCTAATCTACTAGAAGATCTTTATTTAAACCAGTACGAAATCTTAAAATTTTTTAGTGAATTTTAGCTTTAATATTTCACTATAAAAACATTATCAATCAGGGTATAAAAACTGACTGCTAATGATATCTTTTTTATACTCTGATGGTGTTTTTATTGTGAAATATAACAATTTTCATTTACATTAGAACGTGACGAAACTTGGTGGCCAGATTATTGTGCACCTGATTGTCAAAAAATGCAGATACTGACATGAACGCAAAAACAAAGTTTAGAGAATAGACGAAACTCTATCTCAAGCGACAGTATGAAATATTTAGGCTGCTCAGTTATGACACAGGGTATTTTAAAGTTTAGCGACAATACCAACATTCTGATTATCCGTACAAAATATGATAATTATTGGATTTTATTGAAAATGTGAATAAACATAATAAAGCCAATAATTGATTTTACAACTTTCTACAAAAAATATTCAGATCGGACTAGAAATAAAACAGTTATCAAATCTTAAATTTAGACAAAATTTTAGGTGCCAGTTTTTAGTGTATCGGAATGAATTAATATCCGTATCCGTGCGTTGATAAGTTAGTCAGTCAGCCAGTTTCTTCTTTTATATAAAGAGATTATAAAATTATATAAAAAACGCTTTAGAATTAAATATATATATATATATATATATATATATATATATATATATATATATATATATATATATATATATATATATATATATATATATATATAGCAAACAATGGAAAATTTCTTCGAACTATGGATAATATATTAAATGTAAATGCAAAGATTAACTTCGCTAGTGCAGAACAAGAAGACCGTAAAATGAAAAATAAAAATAAAATAAGGACTACCTTTTTCTGGTCTGGGTGCCTTCCTGTCATCGCGATTTCTGGGCCTTTTTCTGGCCACCCACGGTGTTTGAAGAACAGACAACATTTTTACCAGAATCAAAATGAGACCATATATCTATCGGATTGAATAAGATGGGTAAGATATAGTGGCCAGCGTCAACTAGTTCACCCAGTGTTGCTCCAAAAATGTTCGGCTGCTAACACAAACCAATGAGTAGGTATATGTCGAATATCTTCGACAGTACAAGTGCACCATTGTAACAATAGTAAAAATGGGAAATTCCTTCGGTCTGTGGGTAATATATTAAATGTAAATGCCAAGAATAACTTCTTCAATAGTGCAGAACAAGAAGAACGTAAAATGAAAAATAAAAATAAAATAAGGAGTATTACATCAAAATCTACATTACAGAAGTGCTAAAACATTACACATATCCCTTTTAGCTTTAGGAGAAAACAGAATTGAAATTGTAACAACTTTACAAAACCCCATGAAAACATTAAAGAAAATAAAAAAATCGATTATTAAACATTTAAGCTTAAAAGCGATTTTATGTTAAGAACGTCTTGCTTTTCTTCAAACTGAAGGTATATAGAAACCTACTTTTATACAAGCATTTTAAAAATCGAGACTAGTCAATCATAAATTTGCTGAAGAAACATGCTAAAATGACAAAAATTTAGATATACTTAATGCATAATATATAAAAATATAATCTTTATTTATATTGACATGCGTAGGTTTCTCAAGGTCTTGAAATATGCCCTAATGAACTACAACTAACGAAATCAATTTCAAGAACAATTTGTTTCCAAAAATATATCTAGTCCACATATTTGTTGACCGTATTTATAAAAAATTCACACGTAATACATTGTTTTTTAGTGAATTAGGAACAAGTTCCTGTATATTATAAAAAGCATTTAGGATATATTGACACTAGCATCCTTTATGATTTCCTTTACAATTAGCAAAAGTATGATTCACCTTATCTTCCTCCATTAATTTTTGTTCACAATTTTTGTGACTACGATACCACGTATATTATTTCCCGGATAGTGAAAATAATACGTACGTAAGAAATACATCTCCTGGAAAGTTCTTAATGAAAAAATTTTTATTTTTGATTTTACCGAAAATGAATCAAGAACAAAAATTATTTGAGAGAAATGTCCAGCATTATAATTGAAATCGTAACAGCTCTAAAAAACCCTATGAATATAATAGTAAAAACATGAAAATCAATTATTTAAAAATTTAAGCTCAAAAGAAATTTTATGTAAAAAAGTCTTGCTTTTCTTTGAACTAAAGGTAGATAGAAACTTCCTTTTATACAAGTATTTTAAAAATCGACACTTCAATAACTATTTCTTAAAAATTTGTTAAAAAAAAACAAGCTAAAATAACAACTATTTAGAGATACCTAACGCATAATATATAAAAATATAAATTTTAAATTGACAATCGTAGGTTTCCAAAGCCTTGAAATACGCCCTAACAAACTACGACTAACGATATATCTTTAAAGAACAATTTGTTTTAAATGCTGTGTCTATATTGCCATATTTATAAAAAATTCAAACATAATAGATTGTTTTTTAGTAAATTAGGAACAAGTTCCTGTATATAAAAAGCACTTAGGATATATTGATACCATCCTTTATGATTTGTCGTAGAATTAGCAAAAGTATGATTCACCTTATTTTCTTCGAATATCTTTTGTTCACAATTTCTATGACTACGATTCTACGTATATTATTTCGTGGGTAGTGGAAATAACACTTACTTAAAAATAAATTTTATTTGTTTTAGATATTAAAAACTCGACGATTATCAAATATACAGCATCTCCTGGAAAGTTCTTAACCAAAAAATGTTTATTTTTAAGTTTAGTCATTCTTCCTGAAAAGTTTGTTTCAATGACAATTTACTTGTTGTTTCGTCTTTAGTTAGTAAAAATACAGAAAAAATATATGCTCTAAAAGAAATAACTACAAGAGTTCTTTTCATCCAATGTTCTTTGTGAAATTGTGCATTTGATAATATCTAACACAATTATCGACTAACAGTTTTTATGATATTATGCTCCAAAATAAAAATTTAGGGTAGTTCTCTTTTAGGAAAATTTTTATTTTTCTGCTACCCTGTAACTGCTGCCTCAACTTTTATCATTCTGATCATATTTATTCATGAAGCAAAACGCTTAAGGAAGAATGAGTATTTTAGTAAAATCCGGAATAAGAAAGTTTTCCATTTGTTTCATGCACTTTCCAGGACGTACTGTATGGTGTGAAAGTTTTCACTCATTATGATTAAGAAGTTAACGATATTCCTAAAGAATACTAAACAAATTTAGCCCAAAAGTAAGTAAGGATTTGCTGAAATTTAAAATGTTTTTGCGTATGCTCTAACTGTAAAGTGTGAAGCCAGGTGTTACTACTGGTATCCTTTTTCTTTTTATTTCTCGCAGAATTTTTCACTGATTTTTTAATCTCTAAATTCCCATCCTCTAAATGCAGCACGCTGAATTTTGGAAATTATCCAAACATGCCTCGTTGGGCCACAGAAGATATTGATTTTATGTTTACTGCCTAAAAAATGTAAATATTAATTATGTTAATGTAAGCCACTGACCCAAATCTTTTTCATGTTGAAAGACTAAGCTTTTTATTCATTAAACAAGATTTTTTATTATGTACTTATTTAGAGAGATCAACTTATTTGGTTGGCTTTCTGTTATTTTTATAAATATTATTTTCTTGTAACAATCTAAACAGGTGGGATTACAGCATTACTAGAGCAAAAAATAAGCTCGGAATCTGAGAACTAAACTCCTTAAAGTTCTTCAGATCTTGAAACCTTATACATTTTTTTAACAGTTTAGGTTTTAAATAGCTGCACCTTACATTTTTGACAACACACTGACTAAAATGAAAATGACATTATTTTTACGTGAAGCACAGGAAGTTATAGGTATAGAGGTGTTCAGATTACCAATGTTAATATTTTTGATTGAGCTTCAATATAAAAGATTTAGGGCAGTCAAGTTCCAGTAAATGTATCTGTCTCTTTATTTGCAACTTAAAGCAATGCCCTTAACGTAGATTTATTTCAAGATATGAGACGACGGGGCATTTCCTTTCACTGACAGAGTTAAGTTAGTTTGAGGAAAAGCGCAGGAAAACTAATTTATAGAGCAGTCAAAAAACGCTTGATTTTAATTTCAGTAAAAAAATAAAATTAATTAATTTGGAGAAAGGATTCAGTTAGCAAAAAGGAATAATGGATTGCTGTTAAAAGGGTGCAATGATTTGAATCGAACAAAGTATTCTTACTTCTTTCTTTAAGAATAATAAAATAAAGAGACTTATCTGCTCCACGTTTTATATTCTTTTCGTAAATAAAATCGGCCAAAAGAAAAAAGGCATTGCAAAAAATTTATTTTTGAGGTTAAAATAACACCACCTCATTGAAGATCAAGAAAACATTACAAGAGTTGGTACTCTAGTGTCAAGCAAATAACAGTATGTTCCAATTTTTAATATAGGATTGCTCATTTTCTTGATTTCCTGTTTTTTTAACATGTGATGTTTTAGTTATTTACGGAAAAAATATTATATATTAAGAGAGAAGGTAAGTATAGGAGAGGCGTGTTCATACGCCAGACCTAGAAACATCCTAGTTATATATTATTGTAAGTTATTATATAGATAAATATGTTAAAATACATAGGATCGGCATAGAAATTTAATACTTTGACTAGATATTTTTTAATGGCAATTATGCATACATATTACAGGTGTACTGGTACAGCAGTAGTATAGCGTGGTAGTAGACCAATAGTATATAACAAAAGATTTAAAAAACATTTAGTAGTTAGGACCGATTTATTGCATCACAATTTTATAGCAATATGTCTCCAATGCCAATTGATTTTTCTACTTTACAAGTAAATTTACTACTGCTACATTATTCGATCTGTAGTTTCGCTAGCGATGTGGACGGGTGGGGGATATCTTTGTAATAGTCGTTAGAAAAATCTAAAAAGTAAATGGAATATCTGTGAAAAATTCCTTAAAATAATATAATAAAATACATTTGTGAAAATTTTTGAAAGTACAATTTTTCTAAAATAATTTTCTTTTTTCAAAATCGCAATTTTTTGAAATACATTTTTTCGAAAATTGATTTTCAAATTGCATTGATTTGTAAAATTTTTAATGAGAAGAGCCTGAGTAAATCCCAACAAACCTAAGCAAGCCTACACACTTGCTCGGGTTTGCTTGAATATGCTCAGGTTTTCTACGGTCTTCATTATCAGAATTTTATGTTCAAAAGGGTCTTTTTCAAAAAAATATTTTTTATAAGAGAGGTTTCTCAAAATATGTATTTGTGAAATAAGCGCTTTTCGAAAAAAAATCGATTCCTTGAAAAATGTTCGAAGATCTGTTTTGAAGGCTGGTCTAACAAGTAATGTATTAAGTAACTGACCTGGATGAATTAAAATTTATGAGAAAATAGTACTATATACTATCTATTCGGAAAATAGCTCTCCAAAATCCGTAAAGTGGTAAAAATCTACAAAATAGTTAATTTTAAAGCAAATCTGGAATTGTAATAGTTGCAACATTAAATAAGAACAATCCCTAAAGATTAAGCCTTAAAATTTGTGTTTATCCATTACTAATTTACCGCTAAGGGGAAAACTTTTGACATGGGTTTTGTCCAACTTTGTTCAAGTTTGTTTAAATTAGAAAATATTAATTTAGATTCTGTTTTATTTACACTGAATTGTTGTCATCTTCTTTTGTTTTATTTTGTGTCTGGAATGCATGACAGAAAAAATATTGCAAAATTGCAAATATTCCCCTTCTTCTCCTAGTGACATCTCCATTACTGAAGTTGGGCAGTAATCACAGCAAATTACTCTCTGTTTTGGACGGTTCTTGATAAATTGTGAGTGAGTATCCCTACCCGTCCAACCCCGAATATTTTTCAGCCAGGAACATTTTCGACGTCCTAGACCTCTCCTTCCTTCAATTTTGCCCTCCACTAAAAACCGGAGAAGCTCGTATCTTGGAACCCTATATATGCATGTGTCCCAAGTAGCGAGTTTTTTGTTTTTTAACAAACGTCAGCAGTTCTCTCTCTCTCCCTCTCTCGATTCATTCGCCTCAATACCTTTTCATCGCTGCCATGTTCTGTTCAAGAGATTTTTAAAATTCTGCGCATCAATCACATTTCGTGTGACTCCACATACAAAAGCACTGGGTATATTGTAGACTTTTATAAAACAATAACGGGTGGGTCTTTAACCCACATTTGAGATTTACAAAACAGATAAATATGTGCTTTTTAAATCATACTCTATTGTAGAAATTCTCTATGCAAGCAAGGACTGTCTCAGTTTGACGTTAAGAAAAAAGGTGTGTGAATCACTGGTGTTCTTAGTTTTAAATTATGCAAATTCAGTATACGGACTATTGAACTAAACGTCGCATACAGCAAGTGCGGAACAATTGTTGTCGATTGGTGTTTAAACTTAGGAAATACGATATGATATCGGCCTATCTAAAATTGTTGAACTGGGTTCCCATGGATGACATGTGGAATGCTCATATGAAAACACTAGTCCACCGCATACTTCCAAACAGACCCTCTAATTTGCGGGCCAAGCTCTTGCAAAAAAGTACCCAAGGGGTTAACCGCTGACCAATATTTGTACACCAGAAAGCCCCTTTCCTAAGGACATCCCCGAACATTCTCAGAAATCCTTGAGAATAGATCTCTAAATGTAACTGATCGATTATTATTTTGTAAGATCTAGTTTGAATGGTTGATATAGAAATTACGAAATGAAGTAACTTACCACTGCAATGATATTAAATTAGTTTTGTTGTTAATCGAATTGTTAATAACCTCGTTAATAACAGTACACACAATCTAACCTCAAACAATAAATGGTGCAACAATCTACGCGCACGCGTAATACTGTCGATTCTATAAAAATTCCTGAGACATCCTTGGGACATCCTCGGACATTCCCAAGACGTACCCAAGACATCGCCAAGACATCCCCAGGACAACCCCAAGACATCTCTGGACATCCTAGAAAATCCCTAGGATTTCTCGAACATCCTCAGATACCCAAGACATCCCCGGACATTCCCGAGTCTGTACTCGAGAAATCCTCAGCGGTTTAACCCTTGGAAATACCCAATATAACGTAAACATTAGCTCACAATTCAGTATTAATATTCCTAGATACACTACAGCCCTTTTTCAATGCTCATTTTGTTTTGTAGCTGTCAGATTGTATAACAAAGTCCAGCGCGAGCTCAAAATCGTAGCTAATTCTATATTTAAACTAAAAATTAGACGACTGCATCTTACTAAGTTTCTAAATGAGTAAGTTACAGTTGTGTAAGAGGGACTTTTCTCTTCTTTCAAATAAATAAACTATCTAAATCGCATTATTTCTTCCTATCCGCTTTTTCTCTCTTTTCATTCTCTTCTTATTAACCTTTTCACCTTCTTTTTTCTTTATTTTGGATATTGCTCACTCTGTCTAATAATGTAATAAATTCAGTTGCTAAACTTAATAATTATTTTAACTTACTATTTAAATCTGTACCCAATAGGTTAGGTAAGAGTAACAAACTGTAATGCTAAACCTCGCCTGTTTGTGTAACTGTCATTCTAATAAAAGACGATTTATTATTATTATTTTTATTATTATTATTATTATTATTATTATTACTATTATTATTATTATTATTATTATTATTATTATAAGAAGTTTTCTAGAGTGCAGTACGCCATCCGTGGACACACTGTATATACAACGGTACGCATATCTTTAAAATTTCCTAACTTTAAATGGTATCAGTATAACTTTTTGTAGTATGTGCACAGTGATTTTATAGCAATATTCATAATCGCAAAGCACTTCTATGTAAAGAAGAGATAAAAAAAACAAGAAATGATAAAGATGGCAATAAAGCGAAAATTATTGTCAGTTAAATGAATTTTTGTTTTATTCATTTTTGTTCTCTTATTTGAACTTACTTATGAGCTATCACGAGTTTTGTAGCCATTTTGTTAATTGTACTTGTTATTTTTGGATACTAAATGAATTAAAAAAATTAAATAAATTAATCTTTTTTATCGAAGGTTTACCTCGAGACTTAAACATCTCGTAAAAATCAACCATTATTTTAGTATCGTAAATAATAAATAGACAAATTCAGAAAAATCACTGTCCGTTTTCAACCCATGGAAAAGTCAGAGTTGCAATATTAATCAAGAACCATTCTTCACGATTAAGCCATAAAAGTTGTGTTTACCAATTACTTATTTACCACTTAGGGTAGAACTCTTGACGAAGGTTTATCTTATGGTATCAGGTAACAGTGCCGCTGCTCCACTTACCGATAGGGTTAAGCTGTCGATGAAAAGGTTAAATGAAAGCTGTTTGTAGAGAACGAGATCAGATAATCCTCGAGAGGAGTTTTATTGAAGGAATTCTTAAAGTGTTTACAAGTAAAGGGGTAGAAAATGGGCATCGGATTCGGCTTCGAATGGCTGCTTTCATAAAAACTAAGAAAATTGATTTTTGCTGTTTTATTTCACCAAAAATGCATAACAATGGAATGGATAGCGTACGATAAACAATATTTTTTTAGGTACTGATTGAACATTTCGGCAACACGTGGCATCTAACAATGATGGACAATGAATGTGCATAGAAATAAAACTGATGGTTTGTTCTGTACAATATCGCCGAAAGGTGATTACTTCCGCAGCATGTAACTCCAAATCTGAAAAATATAAAACAATGGATATACAGTGTGGTGCAAGGACTGTGCAGAAAATGCTTTTTTTTAATAAAGACTTTTTCGAAATGTAAGTATTACGAAAAGTTAGTGCATACCTAAAAACAAACTTAACCATCAGAATCATAAAAAGTTAACTGGCATACAGGGGAGAAACAAAAATTCGAAAATCATTTAGGGGTAAAGTACTCTTATTGTCAACAATATCGCAAAATAAGGAATAAGAAAAACTTCATTAGAAATAGGGGCTTCAAGCAAATATGAAATTATGGCTTCCGATCTTATTTTTTTTTCATATTTCTTCAATTATCATTCAATTTTTTATAACCTATTTAAGGATGAAAAGAGCTTTATTTGGTCATTACTGCAAATGTATATTTACGGCAATGGTTATATAAAGCTCTTTTTCAACAAAATTCCACAAAAATAATAATACTTAAAGAAACTGTTTAAGGATTCCTTCAAGTTCATCAAAACTGAATAGAATAGATGAACTGTTGAAAAGCATAAATTTAAATTTGACTTTCTTTAGACTTATTATTTTTTTTGCTAAAGATGAATCTTCTTGTTACAAGGGCATTTAATTTATTAAAATCTACGAAAAACAAAATAATATAATTTTTTTGTTAGTCTAGGTATTAATGTTTAAAAAAAAGCGATATTTTTCTTTCGTAATTTTTGATAAATCTTCTTGAAAATCCCAACGACTGGACTAATATAGCTTGAATCAAGAATGACTCCTTTTACGACCACGCGCAGTGCCACAGTAACACATAGATTGTTGAAATTTTAAAGTATTTTGTAATATTGAACCGGACCGGCCTTAATATTTGTGTATAGTTTATGGAAGTTTAAATAAATTTTTAGTGTAATACGCCAATGTTCATGTAGAAATATGTACTTATTCTAATCTTTTGAAAACTTAAAAGCTAAAAAATAGTTTTTGTAAAAATATGGAAATTAGCTACGTTATTTAAAACTGTATGTAAGTCAACTCTATGGACCAGGCGATCGTAAGCGAAATAAAGGCTGCTTGCAGATTTCTTAATAGACCATCAGAGAAAACTTTGAAATACCGCCAAGAACATTTGACGGTCTGTATTAGACTCGCAGAAAGTAAATATTATATTAAAGTAAAAATACTGCGTACACAGTTTTTGACCGCGCCAAAATGAGATTGGTGCTTTCGACGAGCCTTTTGTTAACTGTATTACCAGAATAATACTAACCCAAACAAATAGCATAGCGAAAGCAAACGTTTTATTTTTATGACAGACGGACGGACGGATACACCGAAGTGAGTTCATAAGTGTTCCGTCTCACGGAACACCCAAAGTACACAAATTTACATTTGATTTTTAACAATACGAAAGAAACGAAATTAAACGAAGCGGTTTTAAAAAAAATTTAATTATCCAGGAAATCTCAAAAGTAAAAAATGGGATAGGGGGCCATAATTACATACCTATTTAGGCATAACTCTTAATTCTCAACAATTTTTCCATTTAACATTCTGACGCATTTTTGTTAACAATCAGGGTACCGCTATCTACTTAAGTGGTTTTCAAATTTTAGTTCCTCGACTGAGTGCTATTTGACTTTTCGTCATTCTGATAATGGTTAATTTTGTGTTGAGGTATCCATCAATTCTTTGTAATATTTACATACTTCGATAATGTCATTTTTAAAAATGATAAAATTTTTTGCTTAGTTTACTTACTTAGTTTGCTTACTTCCTTAGCTGCACATACGATTCCCACATTGTGTACAGTTTTCAGTTTTTTAGAAACATCAGTTGATTATTCTACAAAAATATTCTTAACACTGAATTGTGGACGACTACGCCGAGATTTTTAAAAATTCTCTTCCGATCATGATGACATATTTTATTCTTAGGTCTCATTCCCACATTAAAAAAAGTTTTATAAATTAGGCTCCGTAGAGTCCTTACTTGGGCTACCAATAATCGGCTTTTTTTTAATTTCATAAACGATAGAAAAGTTGGAAGTATGTTTAAACATATTGTTACATTTTCCGCCTTCTTTTACGGCCAGATTCTTCCACGCTAAACGGATCTGATTGAACAACCAAAAGTTTTGGTTGATATTAAAATTAATAATTTGTTGGTAAGAATAAGACAACTAAGTTTTATATTAAAACTTTCTTTGGTTTGAATTTTCTCGCAAATTTATAAAGGAAAGGGCAATTTTAGTACGCACTTTCCACAACAACAGAACTTAATTTATTCTAAAAGCACGTTTCACGATGGAAATCATTTGGAAACCAAGCAAATCGCTGAGATATTAGAACAACTTAATTACTTTTATTTACATAGCATGTGACGTCACAACCAATAGGATTAAACTTGCAAGTTTCGAATCTCTTCATTTTTTATTAAAAATCGAAATAAATGGTTAAAAGCAACCGCCGTAAATATTTAATTATATGTAAAGAATAAAAAAAATTCAGATTTATTTAAAGTACGTGAAATGTGTTATTGCCAAATTCATACAATGTGTAACAAAAATATGGAAACCTCGAAGTATCTTTCGATTTATCCGATTTTTATGAACTTTTGGAAATTTACGTATGAACTTACGCCCGATCCAACAGTGAGTTCCGCATTGTTGTCAAGGGTACCGTTATCCTGCAACCGACCGAAACTTTTTTTTAAAGGAAACGCTCTATATTTTATACGATTTTCGAATTCAGCTTAAAATTCTGAATACTTGTTATTAGGATCATTTTATCCTAAAGTTAACCGTTTGTGAGAAAATGGTGGTCAAAAATCGTTATTTTATTATATTTAACCTTAAAAAACCTGTACACGAAAGTTTCCCTGAAATGTCTGACATTGTCAGTTTCGTTTAGTTACAAAAAGTGAATCATTTAACACAAACTCTAAGAATTGAAATTTTAATAATACTGGATTATGGGGACAGAATGCGAACACAACAAGAAGTTTGTACATTTTTAATGACAACTATCCTGACTGAAATCCCTAAATAATAAATAATAAATCTACGGTAAGTAAAGTTTAACAAAAAATTCGTCAAACTGGAAATGTAAAAAACGCTATACTATTTGGGTATTTAGTACAAGGATAAACAATACAAGAGGAAATAAATTAAAAGTTGATGAAGAAAACTAAATTAAATGTTTAAAATGTGTTCCATTTAGTTCTTGGCAGTAAGCCAAATACTGCAGAAAAACATGCAAAACGTTTAGAAGAATGGCAGTTTCCTCAATTCTTCTACATTCTGTTTCTATCCTTCTTTGGCTTACTTTTGAAAACAACAAGAAGTAGTCGAGGGGCGTCAAGTCCGGAGACCGAGCTGGCCATTCGATTGTTCCGCTACGTCCAATTCATGTTCTAAAAAAAAACACCATCGAGATATTGCCGAACATTATGGGCATAGTGCGGTGAGGCACCATCCTTCTGAAGCCATATTTCATTATTTGGTGCTTAATTATTGCCAAAAAAATGATATTCAAGTAATCAATTCAACAGGTAAAATAAAGATACTTATGATTATTTGGAAATAGTTGTGCAGGAGCCGGGACAATTTCATTTCTTAGAAGATCCAAATATCTTTCTCCATTTGATGTCTTTTGCATGAAGAAGGTTCCAATTATTCTCCGAGCTATTATACCAGCCTAGACATTTACCTTTTGGAGAAGCTGGGCATGATTTTCGCATACCCATTGAGGATTTTCCTGGCCCAATATCTACAATTATGCCTACTAACCTTTCGATTTAAAAGAAATGTTGATTCGTCAGGGAAAATTATTCGGTGGACAAAATCTGGATTGGCGTTGCAACTTTCCATCATGGTTTCGCAAAATTTCAAGCGCCTGTTGTAATCATCTTCTGAGAGCTCTTGCACAAGTCATATTTTGTGCGGATGAAACTTTTCGGTTTTCACAGCCGGTCTACGGACATGTGTGAAACGTTGTTTTCTTTTTCCACTGTTCTGGTAGAAAGATGAGGATTTTTCTCTAAACTGAGTAAAACATTCAGCTTTCTTACCATCTGTTTCACTCTTAGGTCGGCTAAAGCGTATAGCGTTTTGTAAATTTCCACTTTGACGATATTTTTTTAACTTCATTTGCAGTAGATTTAGTTAATGGATTTGTCATGATATTTGCCATTAAAAATATTAAAATCTTCCTGCTGCGCTTGCATTCTGTCCCAATAACTCAGTATTATTAAAATTTCAATTCTTTGGGTTTCTGTTAAACGATCCATGTTTTGTAAATAAACGAAACTGACAATGTCAGACATTTCAGGTAAACTTTCGTGTACAGGTAGTTTAAGATTAAATACAATAAAGTCTCGATGTTTGACTACCATTTTCTCAAAAACTGCTAACTTTAGGTTAAAATGTTCCCAATAAAGTATTCAGAATTTTACGCTGAATTCGAAAATCGAATAAAATATTGAGCGCTCCCTTTTTAAAAAAAGTTCCTGTCGATTTCAGGAAAGCGGTAAACTTGACAACAACATGGAACTCACTATTGTATTGGGCGTAATTTCGTACCTAAGGGTACAAAATTTCATACAAATCGGATTAACCGTTTGCAAGATATTTCGAGTTTTCCATATTTTTCCATATTTCTCCTTCCAATTTAAACCTATACACTCTCGATGTTTCGCACACATATACGTATTACTACTATATTGTTAGCAACCAATCTACCCGTTGTTAAAATTTGAAGCAAAAATAAATCTTTTGTTTTGTACCACGTGATTTCTCAGCACTTTTGAAGTTTTGACGGAACTGCCACTGTCAGTTCTGACAGCAGTTTAAAATGTGAGCTTGTCGGTTTCCTTTTCGCCTTTTTACCTTTCAAAAGTAAAGATTAATGTGTTTTTATTTGTGAAAAGTGGATTAAAAGTTTATTAAAGACCAAAAGATTATCCTATTTACGATAATGTCGTAGGTAATGTACCGATAGTGCCAGTTTTAAGCAGCAAGAAGTGAAGAAATTACTTGTAGTTTTAGCGGCGGATATTCTTCACAAGAATGTCAGCTGAAGAGTGAATACATCATTTTTAATTTTTAATTTGAGATTTTGGGGCAAAACGGGTGAGAACATTATGTAAATAAGGCGAGGCATCGTTTGGAAATCTAAAAAAAAACACATTATTTAAGTTCGAATTAAAACTCAAAATACGTAAGTATAATTTATTGCAATCATTAATTTTTATATAATACATTATAATTAGAATCAAAATCTTCTTAAATAATTAATTACCTACCTATGCAAAATCGCTTGGTCTTTCTCAACTGACCGTCGCGTCGACAGGCGCAACAAGATCTCATTTTCTATCTAAAATATTATTAACTCTGTTTCGATATTGTACTTTAAAGTATATAGTAATTTATACTTACTGGTTTTTCTGATATTTTATTATAAATTAAAATAAATATTCACAAAATATCGCTACGGTGAAATCAAAGGCTTGTCAGAATCAAATTGGAACTTTTGAATATGACATGCGCGAGCGGCCATGTTGTCGTATTTGGTGTTTTTATTAGCAGACGGTACGTAGTATTGAGTTCACTGGCTGGGCAAATCACGTGCTGATTTATGAGGGATGTTCAGGACATCACGTGACTGGTTACCAATTGTTTCCAAAGGCTACGTCTTTGCTTCAACATTTTTTCGTCGTTCGCTATATAGTAGTAATACGTATATGTTCGCAAATAAGACGTAACCTAGAGTACTGCTCCCACATATGGGGAGCAGCATCACCTTTGACACTTAACATCATTGATTCTATCCATAAAGGAGCCATTCGAGTCATCAGTGACCCAGTCCTCACAAGAAAACTCCCTTCTCTCGCTCATCGCCGCGCTGCAGCGCGCGGTTGTGGATTTATCCCTTTTCTACCGGTACTTCCACGGATTTTGCTCTGAAGAACTAGTAAGTGTTATTCCGCCTTTGACTATTTCTAAGAAAATAATACGAGGCGCGTTGCGAATGCATCCCTTTACTGTTCTACAAAAGCCTAGAACAGACCACTTCCCTCGCTCATTCATATCTAGGGTTTCCAGATTATGAAACAAATTGCCTGCAGATGTTTTCCCTTCCCGTTCCACCCTCCAATCCTTTAAATCCCATGTCAATAGACTATATTTCCGTGCTTTTCAGACGCCCACGGTACGTTAGTACTTAGTCTTGAAGTCTACGTGGGATGTCTTAGATAAAAAAAATTGTTACACACTGTATATCAATATCCTTTGTCTTTATTCTTGCGGAAATTGCCAATAAATTTTTATTTTTTATGCTCGGAATATCTTAATTCCTAAATTAAAAAGTACTTACGGTGGGTCAACAAAGGGCTCCGTTAACTGTTTGCTCTTCACTAGGCCGGAACCCTCGATTAAAGGTCAAATAAAGTTGTTTACTTAAAAAAGGACATTGGGAAGTTCTTAAAAGGCTTTTGTGTTTTTATCGAATGAATTTTACGGGATAAAATGGATTTCATATAGACAGGAAAGGCGAAATGCGGGCATATGCGAACTTAAATTTAGATTGACATTGAACTGTCAATTTTTTATGTTTGGTTTCGGCTACAATTTTGTTCTGCCACAATCTATACCGTATCCAATTTCATTTGAGAATGATGACAGAAACCCATTTTACAAAGGAGAGATCAATTATATCTCTCTCTTATGTTCTTTCTCTCATTTTTTTCTCTCTCGTCTTCTTTCTCTCTCTTAGTCGTAAAATCTATATAGCTGGTAGAGAGTTGGGTTATGAGAAATATAAACATAACATATTATTTGAAGCCTGTCCCATATAAAGTAATTTTTGCAGTGTAAAAATATACTTAAAAAGTTTATATAAAGTATTAGTAGCTTAAATGCCTGTGTCCTATGAATCTGGGACTGACTAACAATAACCATTTAAATATTAAGCAAGATACATATTTGTTCTTCTCTACATTACTTGGACCGAGCGTTATGGGAATGAGTTACAGGAACGCCGATCCGCCGATAAATTGAGAACAGAGGTCACCATAGAAGATTTCTTTAGTTATTGAGAAAGGAGAGACAATAGCGCCCTAGAAACGTCTGATTTCAGTTTAAAACTGAAGTCACAGTGCCATCACAAAGTGTATCTATCCTTCTGGAATTTAGACTTTCAACTTTTACAGTTACAAATTGTGAAACTACTTGGTATATTAGATTAAACAATTTTGTTAGCGTCTTTAACTCACACAAACGAAACTGTTCGCAGATAGGCTGTACTATAGATCCATTTTCATTTTATATCGTAGAATAAGGAATATTTTTTTAACATTATTATAAATTGTTTATTTTAATAAAAAGATTTACTCATTTCTGCTATTTTTTCTTTATTTCTTTTCTTCTTCTCGTTATAATATAAAATCATTAAACTAACATAAGTATTTTGCCAGATTATAAATTTATTTTTTATAACAATTCCGATTAAACTTTTGCAGTAGACAACCAGAAATACTTGCACAAACAAAGGCGGCTGTGATAAAATTTTTTTTTATTTTTTTATTGCCAATAACATGGTTTTTATTGTATTTTACCACTGTCCCTTTTGCTAACAAGGATAGAAAGAAATCGGATTCCGTTGGGAATATTATCAGGAAAGAAAAAATTTTGCTATGACTAACCTTTCGAAGTATATAACCAGCAATACCAGCAAAGAAGGTACGATAAGAATTTCAACATATTTTTTTTTATTTGTCTTTTGTAATGATCCATTTTTTGTGAGATTTTAAAAGATTGTTGTGCTATTTTCTTATGATTTATTGTTTTTGTACCTTTCTGTTAATAATAGTAAGTTGTGTCTCTAGTAGGAAAAGCCTAACATTCCAGCACTGATGACTACTGGTCGAGGCGCTAGCCGAGATTAGCCACAAAGAATCAGGAAATGTGGTTTTTCCTATGAGGTAAACAAATTATTTTGTCGCAGATCCACGATGCATCGATCTTATGGGGAACTCGGACAAAAATCAAAACTCGGAAACCAATTAATATTATCATATAATTTATTTAACACAAATTTCTCGGCTATTAGCCTATATTTAAAACAAAAATATTTATTTTTAACCGACATCACGAGGAGGTTATCAATTCGACCCGTATGTGTCATTTTTTTATGTACCTATATTCACCCATAATTCTTGAACAGATTAACCGATTTCAATAAATTGTTTCGTAGATGTTTATAGATGACTTCTTCTCAGGTTTCTTGCTGAAGTAAGTGAAAACATAAAGAAACTGCGAAAAACTAAAAAAAAAACTCTTGAAATCGACAATTTTTGCGTGTGTACTTGATTTTTTCGATACTTTTTTCTCAGATGTGTTCAGCATGACGGTCCGGTGATTCTGTTGGTATCTGCCTTTAAAAAATAATAAAGGGGAGGGGGTGAGAGGGGTAAAACCGGAGCGGCTTAGAATTTTTGAAATGTTTACTAATATCTCTTTTTCGGAGGTAATGAGGTCAGAAAATTTAATTTTGTCTAGCAGATGTTAAAAAAAATTACGGGAGGAGGGATAAAAAGGAGAGACTGGGAAGTTGTCCAAAAATGGTAACAGCTGTGTCATTTTCGGGGTTATCGAGGTTAGAAAATCTAATTTTGTCTAAACGAGATTAAAAACATAATTGTGTCATTTTCGGGGTTATTGAGGTTAAAAACCTAACGGGGGGGGGGTGATAAAAAGGACCGATTTGAAATTTCTTCAATAATGTTAACTAGCATGTCATTTTTGGGGTTATTAAGGTAAAAAAATTTAATTTTGTGTAACAGATGTTAAGAAAATTGACGGGGGGGGGGGGGGGGGGTGTTGGCAAAGAGGAACGACCCAATTTTTCCAAAAATGAAGTTAAAAAGCTAAGTTCATGTAGCGGAAGTAAAAAAAATTACGGAGGGGGAGGGGGGCGAAAGGAGAGTTTGGAAAATTCCTTTAAAATGTTCCTTTAAATAATTCGGGGTTACTGAAGGCTAAAATCTACTTATACATGGGCATTACAAATTTTAAGAGGAGGCGATAAGGTCAAGGGGGAGAGAGAATTTTTTTTCAAAAAAATAAACCGACGAGAGAAACAGCATTAAAAAGTATAAAATATTATTCTTACGTATTTACAGCTAGGGGTGGGCAAAATAATCGATGAATCCATTATTAATCGATTAATCGATTGAACGATTACAAAAAAAAAATCGATTAATCGATTTTTCGATTAATCGATTAATCGACTTTTCGGTTAATCGATTTTTCGATTAATCGATTTTTCGATTAATCCATTTTTCGATTAATCCATTTTTCGATTAATCGACTTTTCGATTAATCGATTTTTCGATTAATCGATTTTTCGATTAATCGATTTTTCGATTAATACATTTTTCGATTAATCCATTTTTCGATTAATCGATTTTTCGATTAATCGATTTTTCGATTAATCGATTTTTCGATTAATCGATTTTCTCGATTAATCGATTTTTCGATTAATTTCGTTTAATCGATTAATCGATTTTTCGATTAATCGATGTTTCGATTAATCGACTTTTCGATTAATCGATTTTTCGATTAATCTATTAATCGATTGATCGATAAATATATTAATCGATTTATCGATTAATCGGTTAATCGATTTTTCGATTAATCGATTAATTTCGATTAACCGGTTAATCGGAAATAATCGATTATTTCAAATAATCGAAAATCGATTATCTTTTTCAATAATCGCCCAGCCCTATTTACAGCTATGGTTAATGTTAAACTTAATTTTGTTCAAGATTAGGTAACTTGTACACCGAAGTTCTAAACTTTGAAGTCGGCGCAATTTCACAGTATAAGAATCCATAATGATAGTTCATAAACAATTAACAAGAAGAATTGTGAAAGGCTTTCGCGGCCATCGTCCAATATTTGTGTGGTCACTAGGAGATTAGGCTGTCTTGACGTTTCGCCAATATAAGTGGTTGGTGTTTCCAGAAGGTGCACTCAGTTTAACTGCTGGCGACCTACTGAGTAGTTAAACTGAGCAGTTAAACTGAGCGCACCTTCTGAAGAGGGAAAATCTTAAATTGACTAGGCGCTTACCTGAGCAAATGAAATATGACAATAATATTTTAATAAACGTCAAATCAACACACTACTCGACAATAAACTGACCTGTACCTATGTACAAGGGGTGCAAGCGTCTAGTCAGTTTAGGATTTTCCTTCGAAGTGACGTCATAGCGTAGCATACCGTTGTAAGTGAATCGTGATGATGACTTAATGTGCAAATAAGTGGTGGATAAAAACTGATTCTGTAACCAGAGAAATATAATATGTAGTTTGTATCGTCAAACATTTTACGTTTCTATAAATGCAAATCAAATGTTCTTTTTGAGTAAACGTGAAAATATGAGTACTTTGTTTTCCTAGTAAATAAATAATTACGATATGTATTTACAAATTCAATATAATCAAGAGCGCCGATAGAGAACTTTCCGGGGGGGGGGGGCGGTTGGTAAAGCAAAAATATGTATGCATAAATTGTAAATGCGCCGCATGTAGGTATGAAGGTTAAGAATCCC
Organism: Philopedon plagiatum; assembly: GCA_963971165.1. Classification (NCBI taxonomy): domain Eukaryota; kingdom Metazoa; phylum Arthropoda; class Insecta; order Coleoptera; family Curculionidae; genus Philopedon; species Philopedon plagiatum. The sequence goes on from OZ020189.1 coordinate 130,128,990, forward strand.
CCCGCCACTATGGACGCCAATGAATATAATTATGCGAAATAATTGTAAAACTTATTATAAATTTGATCTAGATTTACATTGCAAAACGTCTTCAGTTTGCTCTGGCAAGTCATAGTCAAGCTTTTTTTTTACTGTAATTTCACAAAATTGTCTTCCGTGTATTAATAGTAAATTCACTGATCGACCTGATTTTTGTAACATTACTGAAAATGTTCTTTGTGTGGCCTACCTACCTATCACGTCTCATTTTTGATTACCTGTTTGTCCCTTATAGCGGGAGATTTATGAAGTACTTGAAATTGGTTACTGGCTTTACTCAATTTAAGATTAATTTTTCAAATTTTATCATCTGACAGGCGACGAAGTCCGAAGTCTAAGTACTATGTACCGTGGATGTGCTGGGGAAGTCGGACTCACACATCCAGAGCTGGAAACATCCGTAGGGATTTCAACAGCCCTTTAAGAGAATGTGTGGGGTGAGGAAGTGACACCATCTCTGCCGAAGGAGAATTCCTCTACCATCTTCGTCATAGGCTAGATCTCTACCTCAGGTAGTGGAAAAAGCATATTTTTTTTATTTTAAGGGCCAAATTGGAGATCAAGATAAAAGTTTTAAAAGAAAAATTACTTGATCAAGAATTGGCAGCTTGGAGCTGTTTTGTGAGTGTAGTGAAGGGATTTCTGAATAACAAGATAGATGGGAATTATAGAACCCTCATAGATAAATTCCTACAAGCATGTGAATTGCTAGGATGTCGCATGTACTTAAAAATTTATTTCTTGCACTTGCATTTGGATGTTTTCCGGAAAATCTGGGTGCAGTAAGTGACGAACAAGGAAAGAGATTTTACCAGTACATGAGGACAACGGAAACACAATATCAGGGACGCTGGGACACATCTATGATGTGCGACTACTCCTTGTTGTTAAAAAGAAAAGATTTTACTGAACACAAGAGAAAAAGTGAAATATTTTGTCACTGTATAGCCCCTTTATGTAACATTTTATATTGTTTATTGCATTTGGTCCTTACTTAAACGGCTTTACTTAGATTTTTTTGGATATAAATGTACCTTTTATTCAATATGCATTACATTGCAAAAATATGTCGGATTCTGTTTTTTGTCAAACCCCTAATCCATACAACAAAAAAATGTACGTGCTTATGTATTTTGCATATCATTTTCAAATTTAGGGCCACAAAATACTTTACATACAGCTATTTTCATCAATGTTACTTAAAAAACGTTTAAGTTTGTTGTTATTTTTGTTAAAAATCTTTAGAAAATAACTAAACAACTTTTTTGTTTCTCCTGAATAGTTGATCAGGACTATAAACAGAATTTTGCAAGTACAGTAACAATATTTCGACTACTTCTGACTTTATTTATTAGGAATATACAAACTGTGGTATTTGTGAGGTAAACAGTGTATTAGCAATAGTACACAATATTTCCTCCTAAACCTCCAACAAATGTACCAAATTAGATAAATATAGTATATATTTAGTTAGTTGTGTCTACCACAGATCGATACCCTGCTCCCTAAAACATTACCCGGTGTTGTTATCAATACTTGAATAAATAATCCTATTAACAGCTCGGCCAGGCTTATGTATTTTTCGATAGAGTTAACGCTGGATAACTGCATTTATGCGGTTTCAGTAATGTTCATCGCCAATTATCTACTATTTTATAATACTTATTTATTTGTTCGGGAAAATGTGATTATAGTATTGTTTATCCTTTCAGGTGTGTAAGTGTATATTAGTTAATGACGTAAGCGTAATGACCGTGGGCATCTGAAGAGAAGGGATTTGGAATTTATTGACACGGATTTGCAGGACTGGAAGCTTGGAGGGGAAGGAAAAATATCGGCAGGCAATTTGTTTTATAACATTGACCTATAGCCAAAAACATCCGAGGTTAAAATGGCCGAATCTTGTTCACTTTGCGACGCAAATTCATCATATACCCAACAAAAGTCTAAGTTGGCTCCGGTTTTCTTGATACCTGTTATAAAATGTACCTATTTTACACCTGTACCTAATTACGGGTAGTACTATTATAAATTTATTTAGGCTCATAATTAGTATTTTGGGAATAGTCTATATATTTGTACATACCTAAAAGTAAATGTGTAAATTATTACCCAGTTGTGATTTAACCTCTGGATTAGATAGAAGTGTTCGTATATTAGGAATAAGTGAGCTTTAAACAAAATGCCGCGAGTTTGTGTAAATAAACCAGATAACTTTTGTTATGTTTATGGTGAAGTCACCTTTGAGAATCAGAAATGGAGTTTTAGTCCCATAATGCAGAAAGCGTATCATTTGTATTTTAGCTACAAAATTGATGACCAAGACAAAAGCTGGGCACCTCATACCTGTTGCAGCAATTGTGCGAACTATCTTCGTAGACTTTTTGCTGAGCCTATGGTGTGGCGAGAACCTACAGATCATGTTACTGACTGTAACTTTTGTACGATACCTCCTATTAAGAAAGGTATCACAAAGAAAGAAGGACTGCACTACAGTATCCAAATCTAAGATCTGCCATTCGCCCAGTTCCTCATAATGATGAGTTGCCTGTTGCAAATCTACCAGAACAATACACCCTTGATTTGGATTTAAACGAAGAGAAAATTTAGTTATATTTTTTATGTTCAGTATGCCGCTTTATAAATAAAAGTTATACAATAAACAATATAGCGGTATATTTCTTTTAGAGTCGAGTAATAATTTTAACAGATACTTTAGACCTAATTGGGACAGATTAAACAAACATTTTTTTTTGTTAATAATACAAAAGAAAAGTTGAAATTTGTAGGCCAGTGTAACCTGTAGATCCTGGCTTTGAATGAATAGTCTAGGTTTTCGTAGCTGAACATTACAGGAATACGTATGTATCGTTCTTCCTGTCGTTCTGTCATGAACAGCTAAGGGCGGAATGATAGCAGTTAGTTCTTCTGAGCAACATCCGTGGAAATAATGGTGAAAAGGGATAGATTCCCAACGATGAGCGAGAGCAGGGAGTTCCTGTAAGGACTGAGCCATTGATGAGTCGAATGGCTCTCTTTTGAGTTAATTCGAGGATGTTAAGTGTCGAAGGTGATGCTGCTCCCCATATGTGGGTACAGTATTCTAGGTTAGGTTTTGCTTGGGAGATATAGACAATGCGTAAGTTGGAAACGGATAAAAATAATTTTCTAGCTCGGAGGATGACCCAAGCTTTTTGGCTGCTGATGTAGCTATTGAAGTAATGTGTTTGTGCCAGTTGAGATCGTGTTCGAAAGCGATGCCAACAAAATCAACGTTTCTTTGTTCTGAATGGCCTGACCATTCATGTGGATAGTGTTACATATTTCAGTATAGTTATGAAATACGCTGTAGATGGATTGAATCACATTTTATTCAGTATAAATTAACATATTTTATTTTGACAGATGTGTGGCAAGATGACCACTACTTTAGCCATGTTAACATGGAAACTGACTACAATAATATACAATACATAATAAACAATAATAAAGAAATAAAGATTTATTTTTTAAAGAAAGGAATCCCATCTACCTCTAAGAAAAAAATGAACGCGTTCAAGCGTTTTACTTATTATTTTGTCTAAATAAATTTTACATCATTTTGTCAAGAATTTTTAAATTCCAAGAGAAAAAATGTGTTAATAGAAAGTTATAGTCATTTTCATTTTCTTAAACCTAAAATATAATTTTAAAAAAATCAAATGACTAAAACGTTCAACTAACACATTTTTTTCTCTTAAAATGTAAAAAATCTCGACAAAGTGATGTAAAATTTGTTTAGAAAATTTAGCTTTTTCTAGTGGGCTCACTATTGAAACCCCTTAATTTGGTACGGGTTCTGTAAGTAGGAACACAGATATACAACTTTGAAATTTCACTATCCGCCGCCAACTGGCCATGCTACCGTGACGACTGACTACAATAATGTTGTAAGTCATACATCACAGAACAAATAAACGTTGCTACATTTTTTGCCTGAGAAGGAGCGAGACTGGATCTTTGAGGCGTTAAACTGAATACAATTTTTGGTACCACAGTCTAAGATTAACTGAATATTTTGCGAAAGGGATAGGTGCATAGATCTGCGACTACCATCCAGGTTTTGATTCGAGACATATTTGGAAAAGTGAATGTTGGAGTGAAGATTACTATTATGGTAACTGTGGATGGGATTGGTAGTTGAAGAGAGTGGGTCATTAACATGAAGAAGAAGTAAGGTTGGTTCCAAGACTGAATCTTGGGTTATGCCGGTAGTGTTGAAATGGAAGTTAGATAAGTGATCGTCCACCACGCGCCGATTAGACAGAAAGCTACCGATCCACGTACATAGTTTGGGAGGAAGGTCATAAGAGGGTTGTTTGTTGAGAGGTGTAGCATGCCATACTTTGCCACAGGCCTTGGAAATCTCAAGGGCTGCAATCTGGGATTCGCTATAAAATTCGAGTTCCAGTTCCAGTTGTGTATGACAAAGGTAAGTAGATCAGCTGTGGATCTTTGGTGACAAAATCCATACTGCGTGTCGTGGATGAGCTGGTATTTTTCTAGAGATTTTAGAGTTTGCAAGCTGATGATTTTCTCCATAACTTTGCTGACAACAGAGAGAAAGAGTTAGGACTACGATTGAATGAAAGTTACTTGAAACCTTTCTTGGGGACAGGCTGCACACCCTCTCTCTAGGAACATACCCTTGTCATAGGAGATCTGGAAAAGGCGAGTCAAGATGGGTACAAGTTCTGGAGCAAACTTTTTGAAGAAAAACTGCTGGCATGCCATCCAGTCCGGAGGACTTTTTGGAGTGGATTTTTTGAACTTGTTTGACCTTAAGTATTATATCGGACAGTTTGTGGGGTACAAACGTGTCGGTTGGAAGAGCGACTTTTCCAGGAGGAATAAGGGTGGAATTAGTAGCGAATTGTTTTGCAAATTTCTGAAAGGACTTTACCCATAACCTTTGAGAAATGGCGCGTTAGTGCCAAGTGTGTGGAAAATGGATTATTTTCATCCGAAACTATCTCTTTACAGGTTTGCTCGGTGGAATACAGAATACAGATAAGCCATTATGGGGGCGCGCGAAGTCGGCGATTTTGCAATATTTCTAAGACACTTTTCACACAAAATCCAGCTTAAGTCTGTAGCAAAAATGTATAATTTAATATACAGGGTGTGACAAAAATTAAACAGCAACAGAAAACAAATAATGTATCTTTTCTTGCAAATACAGCGTTCTAATTAAAAGTATTTTTTTAAATACAGCATGGCAAGGATTTTTGTCAAAAATTGACAAAAATCGAAACCCTCTTGAGACATGCCCTATTCAGGTTTTGGTGAATTTCTGACCAGAACCTAAGCAAATCTGAGACATACCGTTTTTTAATTTCAATAATAAGAGACCATAATATATTACTCAAAACTAACGTCATAATCTGATTCGGATACACCGTGTTATTTTTGGTTTTCTCTAGGGATTTCGTCTAGGGTTTTCGTCTAATCGTATCTATACACAGATAGTTACGACATATCGATAACTGCGAGTTGGTCATTTTTATTGCCTTAATTATTTAAGGTTAATCAAAAGGTGCATTAAAAAGTCGGCGCGAAGAGTGAAAAAATAATAATAGGTATCAAAATTATAATATTAGTTTTGAGACATTTTTTTTTCTTGTATATTTTAAATATTCTCTTCAGCTTTCTGAAAATACAGTTGACTAGGTAGGAGCCGAAGGGTCAGACAATATCGAAACAGATTTTTTGTTTTGTCCTTTCCACAGTAAGGTTTTTGGAATCCATGGTGTCCTCTAATGCTAAAACTAAAGGCTATTAATAAAGTGCAGAAATTATATTAAAAAATGGTAATTAATATTAATAAACAAAAACTACACAAAAAATACACTTAAATAACATAATGTAAATGCGACGAAGTCTAAAAATGTCAAAGTTTTTCTAGTTCCAAGGACGTTGAAAATTATCAAAAAAAAAACAAGAACGAAGGATTTGCCGACTCCTCTAAACATAAGATTTTTAGAAAAATCTTTACTGAAAATAGTCGACAGGAACTTATTTTCACTCTGTATAACTCAATAATCAGTCTACAAATGCTAAATCAACTGCGTAGACAACACACTCTATATATTCAAGAAAAAATGTTTAAAAATTCTATTTATTTTTCTCTTCAATAAATAAACTTAAAACGCGATTCTGTTCCAATTGATATAAATTTGGTATTTATTAGCCCACCACTGCTCAACATGCCCAATTATTGTTTAACTTTGGTTTGTTGTCTCTTATACCGAGAGTCCGCGATTATCTAACTGGAATTTAAATTTTGGCGGAATACTAAGTAACAACATTTTGAAGGATAAATCTAATTTAAATTAAATTCTAATTTTAGTGTTATCAAACCCACTATGTAATAAATACTGATATGTCTAGTAGCGCACTAAATTCTCGCACAATATGACATTATGGCTATATTGAAAATAAAATAAAGTACTGTTTGTTTTAGTTATTTTCCACATACGTATTACTACTATATTGTTAGCATCCAATCTAGCCGTTGTTAAAATTTGAAACAAAGATAAAATCTCCTTTTCTTTTGACGGAACTGTCACTGTCAGTTCTGACAGCAGTTTAAAATGTGGGCTTGTCGGTTTCCTTTTCTTTTTACCTTTCAAAAGTAAAGGTAAATGTGTTTTTATTTGTGAAAAGTGGATGAAAAGTTAATTATTATCCTATTTACGATATTGACATAGCTAATGTACCGATAATGCCAGTGTTAAGCAGCAAGAAGTGAAGAAATTACTTGTAGTTGTAGCGGCGGATATTCTTGACAAGAATGTAAACTGAAGAGTGAATACGTCATTTTTAATTTTTAATTTTAGATTTTGGGGCAAAACGGGTAAGAACATTATGTAAATAAAGCGAGGCATCGTTTAGAAATCTAAAAGAGAAACATTATTTAAGCTCGAATTAAAACTCAAAATACCTAAGTGTAATTTATTGTAATCATTAATTTGTATTTAATACATTATAATTAGAATCAAAATCTTCTCAAATAATTAATTACCTACCTATGCAAAATCACTTTGTCTTTCTCAACTGACCGTCGACATGCGAAACAAGATCTCCTTTTCTATCTAAAATATTATTAACTCTGTTTCGACATTGTACTTTAAAGTGTATAACAGGCGCGGCCCGTGAGTTTTTTTACAGGTGGGTCAAAATTTTATGGGCAACTAGTGATATCAACGCAACAAGCAAAATACACTTTTTTAATTAAGGGAGGTTTTCTAATAATGTGCCTAGTTTTGCCAAGAAATTATTTACCCACAAATAAACACCGCCAAAATCATAGAATAGGTACTGCAGAATATTGAACATTACTACTCTTGATGTTTATGACTTTCAGTATCACTCTTCTGTTTATGGCTTTTTTCTATGTGTTTTAATACTCTAAGTTAGTAGATTTTAGCGGTTTTCGTTGTGATAAGTTTAGCTTCTCCTCAATAGGTGTCGCGCCTTGTACTTAAAGCCCAGAATATAAACAGAAAAAAATTCTGAGCTACAAGTATGGCTATTCGTAAAATAAAATTAGGAACGCTGCCGAAACTCCGTTTTCTTTAATACATACAATGCTGGCGACTAGACATAGTAATACGATATTTGTCTACGCACGTGCAGGATGTAAGCTGTAGTAAATATGAGATTGCCAACAATTTTAAAAATATTTTATCGAGGAAGAACTTGTTGCCAATACACCTTTTAGAGCCGATCTAATTTTTTAAATAACAAAAATTAAAAAAAAAGTTCTTGCCCCAACACAGGTGCGAACCCGCGAGCGTCGGATTACCTCGCTGCGGTTATATCCCTTGAGCTACGCTAGCTATGTAAGAAAATCGGTCCGATACCGTTAAATTCGATGGCTAGCGCTGGCCTGACAGAAATCGTATTTATAATTTTTTATGTTTAACCACTAATTAAAATTGTTATTACAATGCGCATATTAGGTACCTAATTAGTTTTTCTCTTTCCGAACCAAATGTTTTGAAATAATATATTTTAGGGGGCGGTTTGAGAGTGTTTCCATAGTGGGAGTGGCCAGATATTATTGGTGGGCCGTCGACCAATTGTGTCTCTTTTTAACTTCCTAAAGCGCGTATGTCTGTTTCTCTCTTGCGTTTAATGAATTTATATCGTCCAAATAAACCTATAAGATCAATTTACAATATGACCCAGCCCGGAACAAGCTTTGATATCCTTTGACGATGGCTGGCTTGACTTTATTCATTCTTGGGGAGTTTTAGCATGGAACTTTGAAACAAAAGATTCATTTTTGGTTTTAAAAAATTAAAAAATAAATTATTAGGTAGATCACTGAAAATTTTAGGTGGGTCATTGACCAAATGACCTTATGGACGGGCCGCGCCTGGTGTATAATAATTTATACTTACTGGTTTTTCTGATATTTTATTATAAATTAAAATAAATATTCACAACATAACGCTACGGCGAAATCTAAGGCTTGACAACTTTTGAATATGACAGGCGCGAGCGGCCACGTTGTCATATTTGGTGTTTTGATTAGCGGACGGTACGTAGTATTGAGTTCACTGGCTGGGCAAATCACGTGGTTATTTATGAGGGATGTTCAGTACATCACGTGACTGGTTAGCAACTGTTTCCAAAGGCTACGTCTTTGCTTCAACATTTTTTCGTCGTTCGCTATAATATAGTAGTAATACGTATATATGTTATTTTCTGTGACATAACCACGAAGCTTTAGTTACTGGATTTTGCCATTTGTTTGACATTTATTATGACAATGAGGTTTTATACTTACAGAGATGTATCAAAAATTGGAAATTTTAATTCATGAAATTCTCTCATAAAATCCAATTCGAGCGATGAAATTATATGTATAATTTTGATAAATTTTCACTTACGCATTTTAAATAGAAAAAGGCACTTGTACGCAACGTGCACACGTGCTTCTTTTGAACTTAAAATGCATTTGGACACATTTCCCAAAAATTATCGATAATTTTCATTGCACTTGTTGAAAATCTAAAACTTTCTCCACTGCAACTTTTTGATATCTTTATAAATAAAACCGCTAGCATTTAAAACAGCTAGCATACGCATCAATATATACGGAATGACCCTGTACATGTATGCACTTTTATTGTTTCCTACATAAACTTACAGTTGAATGCTTTTCCCGGGTCTAAATTTCGAAATCCAAGAAATATAAAACAAAAACAATACAGACCTGTGCATAAAATCATTTAAAATTCAAGAAAGCAATGTCTTAATTAAGCACCCATGGGAAAAGTTGCTGTAACAAAGTGCTAATTTACCCCAAACAGTTAAATAAATAGCAAAGTGGAAAATAATTTAAATTAATTTTAGGCAAGCTTTGCCACTATTTAAGGGGAAATGCGGAAATGATTAAAATCAATTAATGATTGAAAACGTTCTAAACCGAATTTTTAAATTTCACTTTGAGGAAAATGCGGCCGTCTTTTTTTATAATTCTGTTTCCAAATTATACTGCTATTAGAAAAACTAACATTCATGCATCTTACGATGAAATATGAATACTTCTGAGTTAAGTTTTAGTTCGGAAACGGTATTCCGGTGGGTCATGTCGCATTGATGAAAGAAACTTATGAAAATCTGAGGACCCTGTTGCCAAAAAATTAACTTCAGTCAATGTTTGTGGAGCATTTGTGCTGATTTTACAGTGGCTTCGACACTTATGGGGATACAAAATATTGCTGCTTCCTCTGTTTATGGGATAGTCGCGATAACGTGAACCATTATGTTGAAAAAGACTGGCTGTCAAGAACATCTTTTCAACGAGAGACTCAAAACATATAGCGACCTCCTTTGGTGAATCAACAAAAAATTCTTATATCTCCTCATCACCTTAAGTTAGGTTTGACGAAAAACTTTATGAAGGGAACGAATCGCGAAGAAGGATTCCAATATCTCCGATCAAACTTTTCTAAATTAAGTAAGGCTAAAGTAAAAGAAGGAATATTTGTTGGTCCTTAAATCAACGAAGTAATGAAGGACGTCAATTTTGAGGATAAATTAAACATGGTCGAAAAAAGGGCGTGCAGATCAATGGTTGCAGTTTTTAAGAATTTAGTGGAAGATATGTTGGTGGCAATCAGACTAGCGAGTTGCAAGATGTCATTAAAAGTTCACATGATGCACTTGCATTTAGATTTTTTCCACCAAACATGGGTGATGTCAGTGAAGAACATGGAGAATGATTCCATCAAGACATTTCAGGGATGGAACGGCGTTATCAGAGTAAGTGAAATCCTGTCATGCTGGGAGACTATTGTTGGACTTTGTGGAGGGAAGCAGTAAATGTTATTTTTGATTGAAAATCTCTATACTTGCAATAAATGTATTTTTATATTACAAAATTTTGTTTTCATATATCTCTCAAACAAAAAGAACCACCTTCAATTAATATTTATGATATAACTTGTTTATACAAGGGCTTCTTTCAAAATCAGTTAAAGTAGTCTAGGAGATCCGACAAAAATTTAAATTTGTTGACCAGTGATTAAAGTTATGAAAACAGACGATAGCTGGCAAGAGTGCTTCATTAATCTCTTTCTTTTATATTTAATCTTTCTGACCATTTCACTCTCACACGGTTTATCTCTGATGCATATAATATATTTCTCATTGTTGCCACATGTCTGTTTGTTGACTTTCCTTTGTACTTGAAGGAAATCACACATTTTAAAGTGGTTTGCCAGGGGGCTGAGATGACGTAGGAAAAATCGATCACTTCATTCACTGCAAAATTTGACAAGGAGAGTTTCGGCCACCCAAAGTTTTTTAATTTATCGACTGTCTACACGTATTTTTTACAACAAATATGTTTCCTTCCTTACACTTGATCACTATACAAGTACTACAGGCGCCGCTTAGACTACTGAATAAAACATCTATACCGACTTCAGCAAGGCTTTTGGTAAAATAAGACACAACATCTTGGTCAGCCGGCCTGCGGAGGTCGGTGTGGGCGGAAGTCTTTTAAGGTGGGCTGAATATTATATTAAAATCGATCACAGTTTGTCTCCATACAGGGTTTCTGTTCCCGATCGTTTGTGACCATGTCTGGTCTACCTTAGGGATCACATCTGGAACCTTTGCTTTTTACAAGCTTTCATTTAACTTCACTTGTTAGTTTGTATGTATGTATGTATGTATGTTTGTTAGTATGTTTAGGTCAAATATTGCAATCTAAATTTCGACTAGTTCTAATTAAACTAGAGCTTTGAAATTTCGCATACGTGTATAAGTCCGGTGACCATGCAATATAGTATATTCAATATTGTTCTAAATCCAATATGGCGGATAATTCCTTTACAATTTCCTTGATATACGTAGAAAATGAAAGGGTTTGACGAGTAGAATACGATAAGCCATGTGACTTCATTCTAAACTCAATATGGCGGACGCCACAAGATGGTGGATTACCTTTTTTTCACGACCTCCTTGACATGGGTATCAAATGAAAGGGCTTGACGAGTAAAATACAATAAGCTCTGTGACATCATTCTAAACCCAATATGACGGACGCCACAAGATGGCGGATTACCTTTTTCCTTCACAATCCCTTTGATATGGGCATCAAATGAAAGGGTTTGACGAGCATAATACGATAATCTTTGTGACGTCATTCTAAACCCAATATGGCGGACGCCACAAGATGGCGGATTACATTTTTCTTTACAATCCCCTTGATATGGGATTAAATTAAAGTTTTTGACGAGTAGAATGACCAGGTAAAATGTCTTGTAATAATGATACATTATTAGAAATGCTTAGGTTACGACGTAACTAAAAATTTAAAAATAAAATATTGTAAAAATACTTTTCAAACAGTTTACAAGCTTTGATTATTTAGATGCACTAAAACGAAAAAAATAAGTGTAGTTTTTTCATTGTGGCAATGCTGAATGCTATTTATAAGTAGACGTAGTTCGCGTGGGTGGATCCTAATAAAAGTAGTATCAAAGTTATCGCTGAAACAGATATAACATATTATGTTAAATTTATTGTCTTAAAAGCTTGTCTCGCGAATAGAAAAGAAAAAAATACGTTCTTAGGTACTTACACGTTCTGCTAAAGAAAATCAATGCCTGTATGAACTTTTCGCGCGCGGCGATCTTTTAACAATTTAACATAACATATTATATCTGTTTCAGTGATGCCTTTGATTCTACTTTTATTAGGATCCACCCACGCGAACTACGTCCAATCATAAATAGCATTCAGCATTGCCACAATGAAGAAACTACACATATTTTTTTACGTTTTAGTACATCTAATAATTTTCTTAAATGATTTTCGTGCTCGCTGTAACATTTCAGGTGTCACTAAGAAGCAGGCAAAGCGGATTCCATTTTTTATTTCATCTAAAATTGTAAGTGCAGTCGCCATCACTTTTCCCTTTATAAAACCCCAAAATAAAAAGTCAAAAAAATCCGGGGACCTAGCAGGCCAGTTGACCGATAGTCGTTAAAACATCAACATCCAGATTCACTAAGAAAGTTTAAGATTTAGTACTGGTTTAAATTAAGATCTTCTAGTTGATCAGTTATGTTTTGACAAGTTTTTGTCCTTTCATTGTTAATAAGACGTCATTGAAAATTTATGAATTATTCGGATATTTCAGCGATTTGCTTGGTTCTCAAATGATTTTCATCTTGGAATGGGTTGCTAGAGTGAATTTAGTTCTATTATTGTCGAAAGCGTGTACTAAAATTGTCCTTTTCTTTATAAATTTGCGAGAAAGCTCCAAAATAAATTCACAGTATAAAATGTAGTTGTCTTATTCTTACAGTTGTCAGTTTAAAACTTTTGATTGTCAAATTAGACCGGACTAGCGTTGGAGAATCTGGCTGCAAAATTCCCAACTGACTTAAGTAAAAATATCGCATTTCCATGGAAGCGAAGAATAATTCTGAAATAAGTGAACTTGATTTATTGGTAAAATTTATTAATTTTTTAAATTCAATTAAAATTTAGTTAATCATAATTCCGAAACCGAAAAACAAATCAAAACGATACATAATGTACATACGTAGTTTTTTACGTAGATTCGAATTTTATAAACAAAAGTACATCATCCCAATTCAAATTCCAAAGTTACCCCTCACGCTTCAAAACAGAGAGAGGGGTAAAGGTAAAAAATATGTTTAGGTATGCCCCCAATCTCCCTATCAACTCACTAAAATTTCATGAAAACTTTTTAAACTATTTTCGAGATATCACTTGTTACACTGTATATATACTTATCCCAATGAAACCATGTGTTTGTAATAATAATATTTAACAGAAAATAGTTTTAGATGATTTTTTATATCCTCATTGTTGCTTAAAAACCAATAAAATGGAAATGCAATGCGCATTTTTAATTGCCATCGATTTCATTTTAAAATGTGTTTAAATCACTCTGATTGAACTTAATAAATTTAAAGGGCTTTTTTGTCTCTATATCGCCTAAAAACCCACAGATAACAATAAGTTACAATCTGTTCGCGACAGCAAATGCCATGTTACTTATAATATCTAAAAGCAAACTATACCACCATTATCTCCAACTGTTTGTTAAGCCATCCATCCTTTAATCTATCGTCATCCTTGTCTTCAGACACAGAAGGATCACCTAAGTCTTTCATTTTACCCGTGCCTTGTCTTTCTCATTGTTTATCTTAAAGGACTTGGAAGCCCTCCTATCTGAAAGCCCTAATTTAATTTACAACTTTGCTAATCCTAAATCCAAATACCATTTTTATGGGGGCTAAGCGCAGAAAGTAATAAATTTTGTTTTTGTTAGGAATTTGATGAGGGCGCTATAAATTTTCTGAGTTTTGACGCTTATATATAGTCAAATAATTAGTGGGGATTAAACAAAATCTAGTGTTTTTATCTCAATACAACTTAACTTTTCTTAGTAATTCTACCGACTTTCAGTGACGACTAATTCTAAGAAACACAAGTCCGAATGCTTACCCATTATCATGCGTATTTAGATTAAAAAAAAATTATTATAATCTTCTATAATATATTCGGTTTACTCGTGGTTTCGTTACAAGGTCGGTCAGATACAAATCAAAGCATGGTCGTGCAGTGAACAACCACGGGATTACTATCTTCCAGTGAATGCCGACTCCAAATTTAGCTACTTTTACGACACATGTAATCTGTTTGGTTTTTTCCAGTTTAACGGCTTCAAGAATCGTAGTAACGGACTGCTCGATTTGATACTATCTAACCACTTGATAGTCAGAATTTTTTTTAATTCTGATCAACCTCTGATTGGCGAGGACGTTTATCATAAGTCTGTCGAATTTGATTTGTCTTTTATCTCTCTACCAATTATTAAGTTCGACAGCAAGTCCAGTTCCTATGAGTTTAAAGAGGGCGATTACGATAGTCTAAACATTTATTTTAACAATATAGACTGACCGAACGTTATGTTGAATGGAGGTTGCAATATTATCGAAAGCGTTAACGTTTTCTACGATTATACTGCACTTTATTTCCGAAAAATTGATTAATAAGAACTTTGCAATTAATTTCAAACAAAGTCCATAAGAACAATATTAAATAAGAACAGTCTAAGTCAGATCTTGATTATGATTTATTCTGTCAGCTCAGACGGCGGAGCAAGAGTATGATTCATGATGATTATTTATCGTACATATAATCTGTGGCAGCTGATGTACCAAACAATCCAAAAAAAAAATTGGCAACTTGCATATATCAAAAAGAAGAATGCAGATATTCCTAATGTGGATGCAATTTAGTAACGAAATAGCTCAAGATACAGATGTAAGTGCACTGTTTTCGGAATTTCTCCAGAGTGTTTTATCAACCTTACGAGCAAAAATTTTACTCCCCACCAATTTGCTCGAACCACAATCTTATTCCCAAGACTCGGGTTGAACCTGGAGAAGTTCTGAATACACCTACTTGCTTGAATGAGAATAAAGGGAGAGGCGCGGGTTCGAATCCCGCTTCGATCATGGATATTTTGTGATTGTTGTTGGAAGGTGGTAGGGGAATTCTTCCTCGACCGAGGTGGTACCACCCCACATATCCTCTTAAAGGGCTGGTAAAATCCCTAACGTTGTTTCCAGCTCTGGATGTGCGAGTCGATTCCCCAGTACCTACGCCCACGGTATATGCTACTTAGACTTCGGTCTTCGTGGGCTGTCAGAAGATAAAAAAAAATGTGTCGAAAATAGGACACCCTGTTCATCTAATTAATATTCCAATTTTATATTCTTTATCCAATATTATGTGGTACTTCTTATTTCCATTTTTATGAATATGTCCACGTATTAATAACTAACTATGGGTACTTATCTGAATAACTAATATTGGCTAACCTAAGTCAGTTTCGGCTAATTCAGGTTAATAAGTCGTTGTTATACATTTAAATTTTAATCTAATAAGAGTGAATATTACCCTAATTTGCATTGCAACCGTGTATATTTTTCATTGTTTCAGTCACTTTATTGTACGAAAAGTTAATGTATAAAAATAATATATGCCACAATGTTTAAACTCGACAAATAACATAAATTCTGCAAGTTCCAGTGATTTTCAATCTATCAAAGTTTGCCTGAATCAAGTTTTACCCTTATGGTTGTATATTTTGTAAAATTTGACCTGCTTAGAAAATAATATTCTCTGCATTTTACTACAAGTGTGTAGACGTGATTTAGATGTTGCTGTATTTTTTTAACACAACACAAAAATACAAATTTAGATTGCACGAAACTGTCAGAAGAGGAAAGGTATAAGAATTGCGCCAAGAAGATTTACTATCCCGCGCGTTGACTGCAGAAAGCTACGCAAAGCCAACAATTTTTTGTGGGCCAAGCAACAAAAAGCAAGCAAAATTAAGGGCATGCCAGCTTTATGTCGGATTTAGTCGATAAGGTTCCAAAGATTAATGTCTTAGTTCGATATATTTTCCTTTTTTAAGATAAAAAAGCTTTACAGTAATTCCTTAATAATGGACTGGACTTAAATACCGTCGTATTGGGTGACTCCAGATTTTTTTTAAATTTCCTTCGCTATAATCTATCCACACAGGGTGAGTTTTTTAAAGTGTTACAAGGCGATATCTCGAAAACGGTTTAAAATATTTTCATGAAATTTTGGTGAGTTAATACAGAGATGGACTGACATATTTCAACATATTTTTGTCATTTGTACCCTCTCTATACCCTCTACATTTTGAATACAAAACTTTTATTCAAGAGAAAATTAAGCTTGACTTTCGAAAACTTAGAAAGCTATATTACAGGGCAAAGTACAAATATTTTACCATCTAAATACTTCTCGTAACTTCTATGACGCGAAAACCAACGTGAATGTTTTCTCCCTTGCTAAAAGGGCTGTTGCTATCAAATTTAAAATTAAATAGTACTTTTTAATATAGTAGATAGTTACCTCTCTAGGGACACCAAATGTTCATATGATCTTTCTGTTTTAATTGAAAAAATTCTGAATAAAGTTGGTAGTGTTTTTAGCATTAAAATATCGTGCCCTTAATTTGTATGTTATTCGGCATTTTACCGAAAAATATATTTTTTGTAAAACTGTTTGTTTCAGTAAAATACTTAAAACTCTGGTTTAAGCAACTTTAAAAGAGAACGTATTCATATAAACTTTTTATTATGCATAAACTTTAAAAATGAGGCAGAGAGATAACAAAGTTTTCCTACCTCGGTAACTATCGCTCCCCAAAGCGCTATACTCCCACGGATTTGTGTATATAAATACCTTTTAGGCGTCAAAACTTTTTATGCCTCTGGCTTGAATATAAAAATATTTTTTTCGAAAAGTAAGATCTGGAAAAGTAACGTGATATATCGGTCCGAAATTCGAATAAATTTAAGCCTTTTAACAGGGGTTAAGTTATTTTGTCTCTGTTTTTTATAGATTGATTGCTCGGATAAATTGAACCCGTCAGGAAAATAGCGACCCAGACAAAATTTCATGACAGAAATGACGCAACATTACAGAATAGGAAATACTTCTATGTTTCTAAATATTCTTGTGTATCAGTATGCGCTTAAATAGCTAGGAAATGTAATTTCTATTAGATTCTAAACACCTCTGTAATGTTTTAAACCCTTAAAAATTTCTAATAAATAATAATAGGCATCCTAAGAGCACTTTGAAAAAGTTCATAATGCATTTTAACTTAAATACTTCTTTTATTGACCACGTGATGCATAATATTTTGACTATACTACTGTTTATGGTACAGTTTTGCGGCCATAAAGTGACTGATCATTGTTCCAGTACAACAAGTTACTCTATTGCTGTTAAAGTAAGCCTTTATACTGTCTTTATTAGTTTTCTTGATTTTCTTACTTGTACGCCATTCTCTGTAAGTAGCATAAGTTTCTTTATATAAATGCTTGGATTTATTTAGTAGTAATGCATTCTTTGCTGTATTTTCAATAATTTTAGCTTCCTTCAATTTATTCATCAGCTACTTTTAATTTTCGTTCTCCGCCTTAACTATTGACCTTCCGCAAAGTTTAATATGCTGCTTCGTGAAACTTCCTTGACTTTCCTGGTAGTAAATTGACAGTCACAGCATTTGCTGCTTCAGCGGTTCCTTTAGGTTCTCCTGCTTAAAAAAATTCCATATTTTACCACAAACGAAACTTTGGTTTATTTAAATTTTGACTGTTGTTTATTTAAATTTTGACAGTTGTCAAGGACTTTTTTTAAAGGCAGCTAATAATTTTTAAATCAATAAATATTAACGAAATTAGCATTTTTATTTTAAACTTACATGGGTCGCGAAAAATATAATAATAACCCCGACAGAAAATGTTTTTTTCAATCAGTGCTTTGTAGCACTTTAGGAAAAATAAAGCCTTTTCCTTCCTTGATGTATAACGTACTATTGCATTCAGGAAGCAAAATTCATACTTTGTCTAGTGATCTGTTTCATAGTGTTTACATACTTAACGAAAAATACAAGAACCTAATTATCCTTAATATCTTAAGAATAGTTTTGCTTGTTCTTAAGTTTTGTTCACAATATTCGAATAATAACCCCCAAAATTTATTAAAATAATCTAAAAAAGTGAAGCACAATATACAGGATGTCCGAAAAGCCTTATTATGAGCAAATATCTTTACTATTAGTAAAGATAGACATCAAAGGTGTATCTTATTGGATAATAATTATACTTTTTTTATGTAATTTACCTTTTTCAACACACATGAGGGGTGACGCTAGGGAGTTGAAGTAAAAAGTTTACAAGCAACTTTATGCTGTATGATAGCTCATTTTGAAGGTCTAAAAAAAATACTCTACCCCAAGCCCGAGGTCCATATCTTAATTCGATTTTAAATGGCAAGCCTATGAAAATTTAAAATCGTAAAAATATGCAATACCTTTATTTCTCCTATTACTCCAAAAGTTGTCCAAAATGAACACCATAAACTTCTTGGCAATAATAAAGTCGATTTTGTAACTCTGCCAAGAAATAACACCTGCCATTCCCGAAAATGTGAACAGTGAGTTCCAAAATCGACTTTATTACTGCCGAGCAGTTTATGGTGGTTATTTTGACCAACTTAATCAAGGAAATAAATTTATTTAAATTTTTTTCACTATTTTAAATTTATAAAAACTTAAAAATGAATTGGGGAACGAACCTCGGCTTTGCGATAAAATGTTTCTCTTTGAAGAACCTTAAAATAAGGCACCACAAGGCGCTGGGTTGCATTTCAAATATTTGACCTTAACTCCCTAGCGTCACCCATCAAGGGGGTCGAAAAAGTTAAATTGCATGAAAAAGTAAACATATTAACCAATAAGATACACATAAAATTTGGTGTCTATCTTTACCAATAACAAAAGATATTTGCCAATATTAAGATTTTCGGACACCCTGTAGGTATAATATAAGGGGGCTATTAAACTATTTAACAAATATTTTATATTTTATATTTTATTTTAAATAAATTTAGTTAACTTCGGCTTATAAATAAATATCATGTCTTTGAAATACTTGATAGTTGTTTTATAATAAACAATGTAGTTCCATTGGCTCACTTTTAACTAGCAAAAGTTGATGTATAAATAAAAGATGCCTTTAAAAAGTACACAGAAAGAAAAGTAATTAACAAGTTATAAGTCCTAGATTTGATCTTTGTATTTACAACCCCACTGAATTTAGATTGAAAACAATAGCTTCAATTATTTTCCCAATCTTATTTTAATTATGTATACGCATGTTTTGTAAAAGCAGTTCGATACAAAGAAAGACTACAATTGTATCAATTTAGTTTATATATGAATTTAAATTTACCGCAGCCTATCCATCATGTTAATGTTAAAGGAAGAAAAGGGATAATTTTTTGAAATTAAAATTTGATTACACTGTTTGCGCTAACCCTTAAATAATAACCCCTTTTGCAAAAACTGCCTTCCGCAAGGTATCAAAGTTATTTTTGATGTTCTTGTTTGATCGTTGATTAGAAAGGCCTCTGCCCAACCTTAATATTTTTGTGTACGACGACCCCTATTAAGATTTGGGTCAAAGCAAAAGTTTAAAACATTTTCCTAATCCTGTTATTTACGGCTTTGACAAAAAATATTTAATTATAAATTTAATTTCAAATTACAAAAGAAAACTTTTGAAGGGTTTGAAGTTAGTTTTAATAAGTATTTCCTAAACAAGTCTTCTCACTAATTTTTCTATAGAAACATTAAAATAGCTTTATTGAGCCCAAAACTTTTACAAAAGTAAATTGCTTTAACGAACTAAGAAGAAACTACCTGATCATCTATTATGTAGGCATAATTTAAGTATCGGTGGGCAATCTGTTATTAGAGATTACACAGTTAGAACATAAAAGTAAAAGCCAAAAAATATGTTCAAACTGAGATTATTCGCAAAAAATTAAAATTAAGCTTAAACAAAAGATTACATCAGTAAATTCATGATACACCTTTATACAGGCAGCCCTCAACTGCTAAAATTATGATATACATTTCTTTATCTGGAACAAAACGTAAAATCTATCCAACTTAAATCAGAGTTTAACTTTTTCTTAATATTACTTTCAGTCGATGACTTTTTATAAAAGTTTGTGGTGTTACTTGTTGGTTATTTATAATGAATATCTTAATATACAGTATATTTTTTTAATAAATATACGAGTAGTAGAATTTTACGTGTTAAATTTTTAACTCCATGTTAGGCCCTGTTTTGTTGGCAGTATAGAAATAAAACTTGACATAGATAAATTTCAGTGCATTAAGATTATGTTAGTTTGCCAACTTTGTCAAAATGTTGCAAAAAATACCTGAAAGTGCAGTTTCCTAAAAAACATTACCATTCCGATTTACCAAGAAGATTTAAGATTTAGTACTGTTTTAAATTAAGATTTTCTAGTTGATCAGTTAGGTTTTGGCAGGTCTTTGTAATGTCATTGTTAATAAGTCCTCAATATCCTTATGAAAAGTTCTAATATTTCCGTTATTTGCTTGGTTTGCAAATGATTTTCTTCTTGAAAGGTGTAGCTAGAATGAACTTATTTCTATTATTAGGAAAAATACGTACTAACATTACCATTTCCTTTATAAACTTGTGAAAAAACTCAGAAACAAATTCATTGTATAAAACTTAGTTGTCTTATTCTTACACTTTTCGGTTTAAAACTTTTGGCTGTCAACTTAGACCGGTCTAGCATTGGAGAATCTGGTCGTTATATTTTTCACAATCCCTGTACTATTGTTTTTGACCTTTTCGTACCAAGTGAAGGTGACACACGTTTTCCAGTTTCAAAACTCTGTCACAATTTTAAATGCATTTTTTTGGACACAATATAAAACTGGAAATTACTTAGAACGTTCTGAATATATTTCTTTTGGAATGAAACAAATGCATTTCAATTTTCCATTGTTACATGGTACCTTCTAGAAATGTAATTAATACTGGACTGGTTTTGTATATTTTAAGCGTTTCTAGAATACAGCTATTAGGGACGCTGCCAGGGGCCTTATTATAGTCGATTCAGGCCATGTTGAGGTTTTTTCGTTTTGCTGCTTTTTTTTTCTTTCTATCTTTGGGCAGCTCACGTAAGTCTGTCTAAGTACTATGTACCGTGGGTATACTAGGAGTGTCCGACTCACATGTCAAGAGTTGGAAACATCCGTAGGGATTTCATCGGCCCTTTAAGTAGATGTGTGTGGTGGTGCCTCCTCGCACGAGGACGAGCTCCTCTACCACCTTCCTTGTTAAGGGCGAGACGGCATTTCCAGGCGTTTACCCATCCAAGTGGTAACCGTGCCGGGCGATGCTTAACCTCGATTATTAACGAACGGCAACTTTATTTTACCTGTAATCATTTATTTAGGAACAATAATTACAAGTGTAGTGATCGACTTATGCTAACCAGGTGTGCGAATGGTGTATGTTAGTACAAAGGTTGACTTGTGGCCAGAGCATCCCTTTCAACATGGAAAACTGGCCAAGCCAGGGACTAATGGAATTCTTAGGGAGATAATTTCACTGTAGTGTCAAGTCAGGCGGCTTTTTTCCGGCGAACCTTGCAAAGCATGAGACAGTGTTAGTTTGCCTGCGGTCGGAAAATATTGGATTATTTATAGCTGCTCGTTTTTTATTTTTATTTAGTTGTTTTCTTTTGGTGGAAAAATATTTAATAAACCACCTTGATGTTTGGGGAACTCTATATACTTTGTCTGGCTTTCCTATAATGATTGTGACCGAAGCGTTGGAAGTTTGAGGATATTTACAGCTATATACAAAATTTATTTATAAGGCGCTATTTACATATATACATATTTACATGGTGTTTTTCCTATATAAGGTTCATTATTTACAAGGTTTAGATTACAAGTTTATGAAATAAAAACGAAGTTTTTTGTATATTGGGCCATGTTTGCAGGGGTTATCAGGGTCGAAACAGTGCAGGGGTGGATCTAGAATTTCGACTAGGGTGGGGGGTGTCACCTCGAGCTACACAAAAGTACAGTCAAAAATCACGGGCAAGCTCGAATGCGACATTGCTCTTTTATTGTTTAGGGTTCTAGGAAATGTACACTATTTCATAACGGACGAAATATCTAAGCATGTTCTTGAGAAAAGAGAACGGTTTGTCATCCTAACGTACCAATATTCCAGCATTTTTTAAATTTACTTATACCTTCTTTCCATTTGGACTGGTGATAATGAAAAATTTTTGAAAACATATGTTTTCGAAACAGTATTTTCTCGAAAACAGAACTTTGTCAATAATAGAGATATTCGAAAACTAGGGATGTTTTCAATTTTTCTTTCTGAAACGAACTAATTTTTTTTAAATACACACACTTTCAAAAGTCTTGCACCCCCCTGGTATTTTTATTTGCGAAGTAAATTTTATTAAACTCTTTATACTGATAAAAAGAGTAGCCTTTTTTCGGTAAATACCATAAAAAAGGAAACAAAAAAAATTATCATCAGTAGCGATAAATCACATTCGCATTAAAATGCACAAGTTTGATGGTTAGTATTTAATACGATATAGTGTTCAAACACGGTAAAATGCCGCGAAATGAGTTGTCTCAGTTCGATAGAGCTAGAATAATTACTTTGTGGCAAGAAGGGCTCTCACGTCACCAGATTGCTACTCGGTTGAATATGATACGAAGTACAGTCAGTAGAACAATTAATCGTTTTGAAGAAACGGGAGCAGTGGCGAGCAGGCATCGAAGTGGTCGTCCTCGTGTTACTACAGAAAGACAAGATCGATACATAGTCCAGTCAGCTCGTAGAAATCGATTTACGACCTTTCCGGCACTAAGGTGTCAATATCAGAGGACTTACCACCGCGTTATTTCCAGTGCTACAGTGCGTAGAAGGATAATTTCGGCAGGTCTTCGATCTAGAAGGCCTCTAAGAGTTCCAATACTTACTCGAGCGCACCGAACCACTAGGCTACAGTGGGCGCGGGCCCACGAAAATTGGTTACTGGCCCATTGGAGAAATGTGTTTCCACAGATGAGACAAGAATTGGTTTAGTGAGCGATGACTACCGAATAAGAGTTTTGAGAGAGCCAGGGCGTGAACATAGACTAGAAAATGCTGTTCAAGTCGCACCCTACCGGGGTGGAACAGAAATGTTCTGGGGAGGTATAATGTACAATCGAAGAACAGAATTAATACACATACCAGGGACAATGACAGGCCAACATTATCTTCAAAATGTAATAGGCCCTATAATTCTTCCCTTGCGTAACGAAATAGGCGAACATTTTGTTTTTATGGATGATAATGCACGGCCGCATCGCACTAGAGCAGTACGGGAAGTATTGGGAAATGGAAATGTCACAAGATTGGACTGGCCGGCAATGTCACCCGATATGAATCCTATTGAACATGTGTGGAATTATATGACGAGAGCAATTTTTAGGCGAAACAATCCACCGGCCAATACCCAAGAGCTTGTGAATGCAGCTATTGAAGAATGGAGGAACATCCCTCAAGAAATTATCAATAACTTGATTATAGGGATGCATGGACGAGTTGCTGCATTAATTAGATGTAGAGGGGGAAACACTGACTATTAATTCACCTTTGATTTTATTTGTTTAGTTTTTTTGCGAGAATTTAATGTTTTATTACTTTTTAATTTTACAATGTTTTTAATTTTGCTTTTTTTTATATAGGATGACCTTACGAAGAAATGTATGTTTAATTTTTTTTGTGTATCCTTCTTAACAGCCTTTCTACCTCAGCCCTTACAGCTTTCCTAGGTTTCGTTATGTTAAAGATAACAGGGAGGTGCAATACTTTTGAAAGCCAGTGTACTTTTTGTGTCAACTACACGCATTAAAAATGGGCACAATGGAACCAGAAGGTGGTGCGTTTACGAGCGACTGAAAAATCGTGCGCACACGAATCCAATGAAATCAAAGCCTTAGTTGTCTTATTCTTATGCTTGTCAGTTTAAAACCTTGATTGTCAAATTAGACCGGTCTTAGCAATACTGAATACCAGGGTCAATAATTAAATACTTACTATATATTTTGCTTAATATTGAATAATCGTTTCTTTTTCTGTGTTTACGGCCTTGCAGACTGGGTAATTTAGCCACGAAATAAGAATAATAATCTTGTGTATACACCATTTTTTAAAAAATAATTACTTCTTACTAATAAGTAAAGAGTTTCAAATATATCTAGGTCCAGGACCGTATCGATAATACAAAGAGACGGTCGATGGCATACCGGCAGTCGGCAGAGCGGCTATTTTTAATTTCGCAGTAGTTAGCATTGGTGTGACGGCGGGTTGCTTCTCGGATACATTCTTCTTTAGCGAGGCCATGGCGATGCCTTGTTGCTTTTTACCATTTGGGTACAAAGTAAAAAGATTTGTATATCGCTTTCCTAATCTAAAATACAATGGAACATTCTGTTTTTGACACGAGCATTTGTGTTTAAATTATCGTGTGATACTATTGACAGTCTTCAACAGCGTTATCTGTCACTTGTTGACTCGTTGCACATAGTTGATCATGTAAATAGAGCTCTACAAACTTTTAAAGATCTGGTGTTGAAGCTGCGATCAAGTTTAAGTCTTTGTTACACAAAAAGCCGGAAAATTGCGGAAGTAACGTGCAGTGTTTTAGATGCGCAAACATTACATCTTTGGATGTAGAGCATTTATTTTCAAAATTCAGTACAATCTTTACTTCAAAGCGTACAAGATTAAAAAGTCTACTGTGGAAGGTATTTTAATGCTACAGGTGTTTACATCGGCCCAAAACTAGATTACACGCATGTTTCCTTAGGATATATTATGGTAATCAAACATTGGGTGAGTAAAATATTTTTCTTTTACTTTAACCGAAGGCTTTTCGTATTTCGTATTTTCAAATTACACAATATAGGTAAATAAATATTTGTATTTTATTTTCAAATCGGATCCTAATTTTATTTTCAAATAGTGTAGAGAAGCCCTGGACTAACCTATGTTTGCAATTCTTTAAATAAGAATATTTTCGGACAAAAAATAACTAACTCTAAACAGAAAATGTTTTTTTTTTTTTTGTAAAGCTTTTATAACCTTCTGCAGTTCAAAAGCTCCAATTATTCGCATTTTCTAAAGGGATCTAATCCACTTTTTTTTGTTCACCGACCTCCATCAAAATTCAGGTCGGAACGATATTTGAAAGTTTTCTTTTAAGCCTCTTATTAACGTTTTCTTTTCACAAGCTGCCGTTTAAAATTAAATTTAAAGTAGACAGAAAAAACCTTTTTAGAGGAAACGGTAAATTAAATTACCTTGGGTATACCTAACAAATAACTTCCGTTTACACCGAATAATGTAAACTTTTTGCGGATTTAAATCATTATTTTAAAAGATTTATAATTTAAATTATTAATTTTTTTATTTATTATTTTGTTTTAATTTATATAATACGATAGAGTTGAATTTTTAAAGTATTATTCTGTATTAAATTCAGATCTTAAAACTGGATAATTAATTAGTCTCCTCCAAAATAGGTATGATCCTAAATTATCCTAATTCTGTAGTGTTAAGGCATGAGTTCCCTAGATAGAATATTAAGAACGGCTTGTTACAAAATCTTATATTGTATTTTTTATGCTTTGTTTTATATATTATTGGTATAGGTCTCAAATTTTGACGATTTACTTTATATATAATAAGATAATTTTAATTTTATTTTCTGGAAGCCTTTTGAGCCGCATAATCAAACTATGGTTAGTTTCTCAAAGCAATTTATTAACAATTATCTAACTTAGCACTTGTGATGTGACATGTTAATATCATTGCTCACGGCAACTCTAACATCAATTAAATTTATTTCCTGATTACAGCGACTTTCAACTTCGCTGATTGAACTATTCTCCGCACGAACACTGAGGTTAAATATCGCCCGGCACGGTTAGCACTTGGTTGGGTGACCGCTTGGGAACGACGTGTATTGCCACTCCAAACAAGGACGGTGGTAGAGGAATTCTTCCTCGGCCAAGGTGGTATCCCCCACACATTCTCTTAAAGGGCTGGTAAAATCCCTACGGATGTTTCCAGCTCTGGATGCGTAAGTCGGATTTCTCCAGTACATCCACGGTATATTGTGGTACTTAGGCTTCGGTGTTCGTGGGCTGTCAGAAGATAAAAAAAAACATATTTTGCGAGACTTAGTGTTAGTGATTTATTGAAAACAAGAGCAGTTTGCTCTAAGCAATAGTGAGTAAGGAAGATGGCTAGAAGAAATAGTGTCCTAATAATAAATTAATATTCCTCCACAAAAAACTATTCTGGGACGGTTACTAATTTTTCTTTCCTTTTTACGATAACCCCCACGGTAACAATTACCAGATAACTTCTTTGTTTTTTAACAAAACAGTTGATTTCTGGTTTAAGAGATCAGTAACGGCCAGATTCTGCAAAGCTAGTCTGGTCTAATTTCACAACCAAAAGTTTTGAACTGACAAGTGTAAGTACAAGACAACTAAGTTTAATACTGTGAATTTGTTTCTGAGCTTTTTTGAAAATTTATAGAGACAAGGACAAATTTAGTACGTACTCTCGACAATAATTCTAGCAACCCACTGCAAGATGGAAATCATTTAACCAAGCAAATCGCTGAAATATCGAAATAATTCATAAGTTTTAAAGAACAACTTATTAACAGCGACAGGACAAAAAGCTGTCAAAACATAACTGATCAAGTAGAAGATCTTAGTTTAAACCAGTACTAAATCTTAAACCTTCTTAGTGAATCTGCACGTAAATATTATATTCGGCATAATTGCCAACAGAACAGATTTCCCAAGTAGTAAATAATATTAGTTTAAATTTTTTAAACAAATTGTCAATCGCCCCCTTTTTAATCGCCCCTCCCTGTTATTCTTTCAACATCTGTTAAACAAACCAAATTAGATTTTCGGACCTTAGTAGTCAACAAGTCAACAAATGACACATCTAACATTTTTGGAGAAATTCCCAGCCACTTCTTTTACCCCCTCCTCAATTATTTTTTTTTATATCGGCTAGCTAAAATTGGATTTCTGGATAACCCCGAAAATGGCACATTAGTTAACATTTGGGAGAAATTTCCAGCCTGTTTTTTATCCCCAGACTTCAGTAACCCCAAGAATGACACATTTAATATTTTTGGAGCAATTCCCCGACGCTCCTTTTTACCCCCCCCCCCCCCTGTTATTTTTTTACAACTATTAGTCAAAATTAAATTTTCGGGCCTCATTAACCCCGAAAATAATATATTAGTTAACATTTTAAATAGTGTTCCAGCAGCTTTTTAACCCCTCCCTCCTCCGTTAATTTTCTTAACATCTATTGGACAAAATGAGATTTTCTGCCCTTAGTAACCCCGAAAATGACATATAAGTTTACATTTTTTGGAAGCAATTGCCAATCACTCCCTTTTATCCCCACCCCCCTACCCGATATTTTTTTTATCGTCTGTTTGACGAAATTAAATTTTCGGAACCCAATTACCCTATAATCTCGTCAAAAATATTTTTAATATTTTCTGGGAACAAGGGCTTTCCAATGGAGTCCGTTCCTGGAATGTAATATTCTCTAGTTATCGTATTGTTTCAACAATTGACATTTCTGTGTTTGATTGGGTTTGATCGTTGCTAAATAAATTTAACTCCATTATTGAAAACATTGCAACCTGAGTTACTGTCTTTGTAATTGCTTGTATTGTCAAATTAAAATTATCTGAATCCGCCCAAGAATGTTTATCTTTCTGTTGCTCTGGATTAAAGTTAAGGTTGGTCATGTTGTATATTTCACTTTTTTATAGTTTTTTTTTCGGTATATTCCTCTCATGATTCAATTCACTAACATATTTATTTTTTTAAACATCTTCGACCTATATTTTCCGAACAAAGTCATTTAATATTAAATTTTATGAGTCTTCTAATCTATTGCTTACAGTCAACAACCAATAAAATTTAACGGCGGTCTGAACTAAAAAATACGTTTTCTTACTCTTCTATATAACTTTCTTTTTGTATTAACATTCTATACACATCAAAAAAATCTAGGGAACAAACATTTAAATTAATTTAAATTTTGAGCAATGTATTTTTATTGATTAAAGATGAACATAAAAATACGAGAATTTTTTTATAAATTCTCACAGGAGTACAAACGAAGGGAAATTGGACGGCATGTAGATCGTACAAAAAGCAAACGTCTGTACACGACGAATTTCTTTAAGAACAGGCACTACGAGACCGAACTGTTACAGCAGCTTACTTAACAAATCAGCTACAGCGTACATTTAACATCGTCGTGGGTGCTTAAACCGTAGAAAATAGACTACATGAGTATAACCCCTCGTAGACTACACCGTTACAAAGATACAATCACGCTTACAGACTCGAATGGGCATGAGAACACCAAAAAATGGAGAGAACAAGAATGGGATCCAGTGCTTCTCACAGGTAAATCAAGATTTGCTTCTTATCCAGAATCGAACAAAATTGAAGACTGAAGACGATCTGGACATGAAGGACGCCTTGAAGTTCAGGAAATGCCCAGTTACCCAAATGGTACAGTTATGATCTGGGACGGCATTAACATGCGAGGAGGAACTAATCTTGCTTTTCTGGATGACTTTCTAAATCCAGATAGTTACCGGGACGGTGTTCTCCAACCTATGGTGCTTCGATACGTTGCACGATTCAGACAGAATATTTAACTAATGCACACACGCTGTGGCCTGCATGGTTGGCCTTAATCCCATTGAACACCTATGGGATTCATGGGTAGAAGACTTCTCAATTAACAGAGGATGGTCAACACGAGGTAGCAACTTTTAAATGCATTTTGGTGCCTTCAAGCCCTCATTAAAATAAACTTCAGCAGTACATAAAAACATAAGACATTTACTTGGAAACTCAGCTATAGATTTCAAGCTCCTGTACTAAATATTTCTTAATAATCTAATGGTAATAAAGGAAACATGACACGATATATTATTAATTTAATTTCCTTCAATACTGTTTAAAAAAATGCAAATAAGTAGCATTCTAGAATTTAAACGGTTCTTATATATAATGTCTTAAAATTAATTAAGAAATTAATACTGTTTTATTTAATTCCATAATAACTCCGCCCATATAAAAATTGGTGGGCGATAGCGATAACACAACCCCACAAAAAAAGTGTTCGGACTTGTGGGTATGTATTCCCATGTATTTTTCGACGCTGAATCCGATCCCGAGCTCAGAAATGGCCCTCCACTTCTGGAAGTGGCCCCAGGGGCCAAAAATGGCCTCTATAGGGTCTGAAAGATGGATTCCGGGATGAGGCGAGGTCGAAGGTGCATGATAAAGTCAAAGCCGGATTTGTGGTCGAAAAGTTTATGGCCAACTGAAATTTCCCGTTTGGGACCGGGAAAATGACCCCTTAGGTCCCGGAAAATCGTGTTTCGGACGTCGCAATCGCAACAGTGGTATTTTTATATACTCTCAAATTCTGGAATTCAGACTGTGCTCGAAAAGTTTATGGCCAACTGAAATTCCCCGTTTGGGACCGGGAAAATGACCCCTTAGGGGCCGGAAAATCGTGTTTCGGACGTCGCAATCGCAACAGTGGTATTTTTATGTACTGTCAAATTCTGGAACTCAGACTGTGCTCGAAAAGTTTATGGCCAACTGGAATTCCCCGTTTGGGACCGGGAAAATGACCCCTTAGGGGCCGGAAAATCGTGTTTCGGCCGTCGCAATCGCAACAGTGGTAGTCCCATGAAAAATTTCCCCTGACAGTGGTATTTTTTCATGGGACTACAACTGTTGCGATTGCGACGTCCGAAACACGATTTTCCGGCCGCTAAGGGTCATTTTCCCGGTCCTAAACGGGGAATTTCAGTTGGCTATAAACTTTTCGACCACAAATCCGGCTTTGGCTTTAGCATGCACCTTCGACCTCGCCTCATCCCGGAATCCATCTTTCAGGCCCTATAGAGGCCATTTTTGACCCCTGGGCCACTTCCAGACGTGGAGGGCCATTTCTGAGCTCGGGATCGGTTTCAGCGTCGAAAAATACATGGGATGTCCGACCCACAAGTCCGAACACTTTTTTTTTTGTGGGGTTGTGTAATCGGACCGCATATTTTCAATTATTGACACAAAATACTTTTAAGAATAATAGTCCTACGCAGGCTAAAAAGGTTTTAAAATGCAGAATAAAGTGATCATTAATGGTTTCTTTCATCAGTACTTTTTAAAACATGTTTCTGTCGTACTCTTGCAAATTAACTATCAGAGTTACGTCGTTCCTGTAGATTTTATTCTTACTAACCTAATTTGCAGAAGTTTCTTCTGTTGTACATTTTTTAAATAATTTAGAGCACTACTTATTTAAATATAAATTGTCATTAGTTTTTTGGCATAACAACCTAATATCCTAATTCTTTTGGGAATACGAGACCCGCATTATACAACAAATTATAGACCCAGATGTCACGTTTTTCGAAAAACAAAAATTGTCATAAACATCATTTTGTTTTCTAAATAATTTTCATCAGCTCATGTTTTTGTTTCAAGCATCGTGACTATCGGTAACCCGATATTAGGAAAAGTATTACTTGTTATGCACGACCACAAATTGGATTCTAAAGTTTCATATTATTCTTATTTTTTCTTCTCCACGAGGCATGTGCTAAATATATTTCCCAAAATATCTGGTAAATAATGTAAGATAAAAAAAACGTCCTCAATGTATATCGTGGAATCAATTACGCATGTCTTGAATTATTACTCTTGAAAGGTAAGATAGGTAAAAGGTATAGGTAAATGAAAAATAGAACTGGCGAGTTCTAAAGTTATTTTTTTAAGAAAATTACATTATTGTCATTGTCATTACATAATACAGAATTAAAAAAAAACATATACAACAACGAATCTAGAAATTATAAATTAGAACTAAATGAGGGTCATATCTACTTCAAAACATGTTCCCATTCTCCTTTGAATAGAATCAAAAACATTGGCGAGCACTTGGGGGATGTGTTGAGTCTCCTGAAACAAGGCGTTTTGAAAATCGAGTTTTTAATGTGTGGCCAGAAAAGAGAGTCGCACGGCGTGAGATCGCGGGACCGTGGTGGCCACCTAACTGGCATGTTACAACTAATGATTCTTCCAAAAAATTTAAAGTATAAAGAGTTACGTGAACCCAAGCAAACTCAACCCAACCTGCTGGAAGTAGCCTTGTCACATCTCTTCATCGTCTAATGCGTTAACAAAATTTTCGAAAAGTTTATTAAGGTATCGCGCTGAATTGAATGCAGGTCACATTTCGGGATTGTATTGCGTATTGTATTGCAGGTTGCGGATAGGATACATTTAGTAGCTGGCTTAAATGCCAAATTGGGGTTTGTGGGTGTTCATTAACAATTTGCCCCAATTCTTCTTCTTGTACAGTGCGAACTTTGGGTCTTCCACTGCATTCCTTTCTATTCACACTTCTTGTTTCTCTAAACAAAGCCACAGATCTAGTCAAATCTTGGCGAAACTGGTCGAAATCCATGACAATGTGTGGAAATTCTGTTTGAAAATCCTGAATGGCGTCCCGTGTTGAATAAACCCACTGGCCATCAACCCTTCCATTAGTTCTAAAGCAATTTTCGGTAATTATTGATATTACTGGAAACAGCGAATTTTTTCATGAAATTTTGCACAGACCCTAATTTTGGGTCGTAGAACACGAATCCGAAGTCAGCTTTTGGCGGTCTCGTATGGTTTTTCCAAAAAAAATTTTTTTTTGCAAAACTTTTAGGTTAAATTTTAGGTTACCTTTTTTTTATAGTTTCGACACTTTCACTTCAACATATCTGTAAACTTATAATTTTTATTAGTTTTCGTCACACAAAACACCACATTTAGGCAAAAATAGCTAAGAAAATTGCTTTTTTCTATAGAAAATTCCATTTTATGGCTACTAGATGTCATTATTTTGCCAGCTGTCAATTTTCCGGCGATGCCACGTTGCATTTTATTTTCCCTAAAAGGGCAAAAAGATGACCCCAACCAACACCCTGGGGCACCGATCCCTCTTCGCCTGCGAGGAAAGAGACTGGTCAGGGCCCCTAACCAGGTGCTAACCCTGTTCCGACCTTAGGGGGCCCTCCGATCCACCGTTCGTATCAAAAACTTTTCTAAGTCGGTGAATTAGGTGACAGATCTAATATTTTCGATATAACGGTGGTATAACGGTGGATCGGAGGGCACCCTAAGGTCGGAGCAGGGTTAGCACCTGGTTAGGGGCCCTGACCAGTCTCTTTCCTCGCAGGCGAAGAGGGATCCGTGCCCCTGGGTGTTGGTTGGGGTCATCTTTTTGCCCTTTTAGGGAAAATAAAATGCTATCTGTCTTATTTTACTCTCATATTGCCATCTCTTTTTTTGGATTTATTTATGGCCGGAAATTGTTAAAATTTGCGAGAAAAATGCTTTGTAAACGTGGCAACGCCGGAAAATTGACAGCTGGCAAAATAATGACATCTAGTAGCGATAAAATGGAATTTTCTATAGAAAAAAGCAATTTTCTTAGCTATTTTTGCCTAAATGTGGTGTTTTGTGTGACGAAAACTAATAAAAATTATAAGTTTACAGATATGTTGAAGTGAAAGTGTCGAAACTTAAAGGAATCTATAACAAAAAGGTAACCTAAAAGTTAACCTAAAAGTTTTCCAAAAACAATTTTTTTTTGGAAAAACCATACGAGACCGCCAAAAGCTGACTTCGGATTCGTGTTCTACGACCCAAAATTAGGGTATGTGCAAAATTTCATGAAAAAATTCGCTGTTTCCAGTAATATCAATAATTACCCAATTTTCGATCATAAACGCTTTTTGTTCTGCCGTGATTACCCTATTTAATTTTCTTAAAAATAGCAACTTCAGAATTTGACAGTTCTATTTTTCATCCACCTATACCTTGTACCTATATTACCTTTCAAGAGTACTAATTCAAGAGGTGATTGATTCCACGGCATACTTTGAGGACGTGTTTTTTTTTATCTTACGTTATATTGCCTGGTTGTCTCCAGTTTGATCTTTATAACTAAACCCTTCGGAACAGCCTGGGTATGCCGGAGTCGTGGCACGTAGTGAATTATGCAGTGAGCATTTAATGATAGCGATTAAGACATGGGTATGAGAATTACGACACGAGCTGTAGGCGAATATCCTAATGAATACGGGTGTCTTAATAACCATTAAGTGTGAGTTGCATACACTATTTTTTCTATGACCTGTAACAATAGAAAAACAAAAATCTCAGTTTTCAAAATTTATATTTATAATACAGTATTATGGAGACAGTTGCAAACAAAACACGGAAGTTATAGACAACCAGGATTTAACAAAACAAAAATTGAGTTAAATTCTCAATTTCACATCCACTCTTGCACATTTTCACCGATTTTATTTTCAAAAAGCACAAATATTAAGAACTTACTAAGTAAACAGTGACTATGAACTGTCAAAATTAATTAATTGTAAATCTGTCATGGCCATGGTTGTTTTTTACCCAACCCAACCGAATATTGCTTCGGTATTATTATATATGTGGATTGTTTTATTTGTGAAATAGTATTTTAACTTTTTGAACTTGAGAATTTTGAAAAAGTTAGTAGAATTTCTTTCTGTAAACGTAACAAAAATATTATTTTCTCAAACTTGTTACATAGGAATATGATAGGGAGTCTTGGCAACGCCACAGTAAGTACTAACGTCAAAATAAACCTTTTTTTCTGTGACTGACGCTGCTGTCTGTTTTTATATGGCCATGTATTTATTGCCAGTGGTGCGCAATTAAAAAAAAATTGAGGGACGGTATCTACCTTTTCTTTGTCGCGACGCGCATTTGTGAATATTTTTATTCAATCTCAATTCATTCTAGGATTTACCGGTTTCAATATATGCAGTGAATTTTAAATAACTCTGTAAAATTCCGAGGAACTAAAGTGGCTTAAACCCTTGCGGAGCTGTTGCCCTCGGGCAAAGCCACACACGCCAACTCGAGGGATTAAATGGGGCACTTTAGTCCCATAATATATAATATATTATTAGGTATTCGGCATCTAGACTACGAGAATTACTGCCTTAAAATTAAATATTTAATTACCAACTCAATTTACTGGTTCTCTAAGTCGTAATAAAGTTAAATACAGACTGCAAATTATTATCATTATGCGTGGATAACTTTATTAGCCAGTTTATTTGCAGGTACTTCAATATAACATTTTGAATCTGAACACATAGCAAAAGAAGATTTTCTTTAATTTAAATAATCTAATGATTCGCAATAAGTTCGCGAATTATCTTAAAGCGGTAATCTCCGCTCCGCGGAGTGTTACTTGAAAGTAATGTCTCCGCCAGCTCTCGGCTCTTTTGTATGCACTTCCATGAAATTAGTTTCCTCAAAGTTTTCGTAATGGGCATTGTTGGTCCCAGTTACGAATGCCACATTCTATTGTATCGCCTCGTTGATTGCACATTTTCTCTTTCGACAAAAGAGCAGAAGGCAAGAATTTCCTTATCTTGGGTTATAACTTTAAGCTCATCGTAAAAAGTAAGATTTACAGCTGTAAATTGATAAATTTACGTTCGAAGGTCTTTTGTGCGTCTATATTTTGGGTAAATTATGATTTTGAGGCATGTTTTGTTTTTAAATTATGAAACAGCTGTACTTTTGGAATTAGGAAAATAAAGTTATAATTAATTTAATGATTTGGAAGCATAGTATCTCGCCGTAAACATGTACCTAAACTCAATATCAAAATTAAATTTTTGATTGTTATTTTACGGTTAATAAATTACAATTCTAAAATACAGCTGATTTTTAGTCCTTAAAATTTCAAATATCCAACGGGAGTTCTAACGAAGGATTAGTAGTTAACATATTACTTTTTTATTGTTTAATAAATGCTTTAAATTCATCTTGCAGTGTGGGTACAAAAACAACAGAAGGACTTATTTCAATAAGTGGATCTATATATACTCAGACAGTCAAGCAGCCCTTAAGATACTAAAGTATTATACGGTAACGTTAAGACTGGTATGGGTCAAAGGGAATTGGTGGTATCAAAGGAAAATACATTTAAGGTGCAGTGGGTTCCAGGACACGAAAGTACCTAGTACTGGAAACGAAAAAGTCGACGCATTTACGAGAAAATGATCGGAAAAGCCATTTATTGGCCCAGAACCGGCTCTCGAAGTACTAAGGAGCACAGCACGAGATGCCATTAGGTGGTGGACGCAAAATCTCCTGGAACAACAGATATGGATTAAATCATTGTAAACTTTTCATGGGGGATCCAGACCCGAAACTCATCAGACAACTGCTTATTATGGGCAGAAACCAGCTGAGGATTATACCAGGATGACAAGTCGCTGTCAAAAACTCTGCGGCTAAGAGAGGAAAACGGCAGGCGATATAATTTGTTATAGTAAGTTCTAGATTGAAATGACAACAAATTTTATGCGCAACCAAAACTAGGACCGGAAGAAATCCTTATCCACTCTCTAACGGAGTGCATTAAGCAAATCTTGATGAAAGTTTGCCGGCTTGTTAAGCAAATAAGAGCTTCTAAATCCTCAAAGGAACCCTATTTTAAATCGAACAAATTTGGTTACCATGGTTTTAAATATTATCAAGAAATTGCCAATCGGTCGGTATTTAAAATGTCGCGTTTTGGTCAAGATTCTTTAGAGAAATTAGAAAAAGCTATATATGACAGTAAGCTTTCACCCTTGCTGGAGATAATCAGACTGACGTAACCATTAAAGCAGCTTCCTACATAGCAACCTCGCATATTTAATCTCTCTTTGTGGCACAAAGACGGTACAGAATACGCGAGAGCGCCATCTATAGGAAGTCAACTTTGTCAACTCTTTGTACCGGTCTCTGTCTGGGTGTCATGCTTCCGTTTTATGTTACTGCTTTACTGGCTGTCTATAGCAGCCTTATTTTAGTGATATCTGTTCTTGATCTACAGTTGACTTCCTATATAATATGGCACTCTCACGTATTCTGTACCGTCCTTGTGGCACGAAGATAGATTGAACATGCGAGGTTGCTATGTAGGAAGCTGCCTTAATGGTTACGTCAGTCTGATGATCCCCAACAAGGGTAAAAGTTTACTATTCTTCCAGGCTCGGGGTTGTCCATTAGATCTCAGGCTCCCCGTACTTTAATGCAAGAGCATAACTTACTGTTTATGTTTAGGTCAAATATTGCAATCAAAATTTCGACTAGTTCTAACTAAGCTAGAGCTTTGAAATTTTGCACACGTGAATAATTCCAGTGACAATGTAATATAATAAATTTAATATTGTTCTAAATCCAATATGATGGACGCCCCAAGATGACGGATTACCTTTTTCTTTACAGTCCCCTTCATATGGGTATTAAATGAAAGGGTTTGACGAGTAGATTACGATAAGCTATGTGACGTCATACTGAACCCAATATGAAGGACGCCACAAGATGGCGAATTACCTTTTTCTTCACAACCCACTTGACATGTGTATTAAATGAAAATATTTGACCAATAGAATACGATAAGTTATTTGACGTCATTCTAAACCCAATATGTCGGACGCCACAAGATGGCGGATTACCGTTACCTTCACAATCCCCTTGATATGGGTATGAAATGAGAGGGTTTGACGAGTAGAATAAAATAACAGGTAAAATTCCTTTTAATAATGATGAATTATTAGAAATGCATACGTCGGTAACTAAAAATTTAAAAATAAAATCTTGTAAAAATACTTTATAAACACAAGGTTTTATTATTTAGATGTAGGTACTAAAACAAAAATAATAAGTAGGTATAGTTTTTTCATTGGGGCAATGCTGAATGCTATTTATAAGTGGATGTAGTTCACATAGGTGGATCATAATAAAGGTAGTTTCAAAATTATCACTGAAACAGATATAATATAGTATGTTAAATTTATTGCCTTAAAAGCTTGTCGCGGGAATAGAAAAGAAAAAATACACACTTAAATTTAAGTGCTCACAATTTCTGCCAAACAAAATTAATGTCTATATGAACTTTGTCTTGTCGTTGTCTTTAAGGTCTTTTTACCAAACTATATATATATATATATATATATATATATATATATATATATATATATATATATATATATATATATTCCATACACCTGTTTCAATAACCAACTGAAGGAGCTTTAATGCTGTATTCTGGTAGGTGTTACCGACTGTAGCAATTAGAACGACTTGTAACATTGTAACAGAATTTTCTCTTTGTTGTTTTGTAGTCCTGATGAAGTCTATAATCATAGACGAAAGCTTGAACGTGGAATAAATAGCAATACTTTAGAAGCACCCAACATCTTTTATTGCTTCCTCCTCTAACCACTGGGGTATTCCCATAGTCATATAGTGAAACTATATATATATATATATATATATATATATATATATATATATATATATATATATATATATATATATATATATATATATATATACAGTGACCGGCAAAAAGTTCGCAACATATGGGAAAAATTTTTATTAGGAGAGTATCGGAAAAACTTTCCCAGGGGATCGGTTCTGCATGTCCGATAACCTAAAAATCGATTTTGACATACGTCACGTGACCACTGGTATAGCGACAAATTAAAAAAAAAATTGTTAATTTACAAAAAGTGAGGTTAGTTGACGAGATATCAAAAAAAGTTATTTGAAAAAATTGCTTAGAATTAAATTCTAGGTCCTTGTGCAAAATTTTAAGATTTTATTTAAAAAAATTGGAAAACTCAATTTTTTTTAAATATTTTTTTATCGATTTACAAATTTCCGGTTTTTTTCGTTTAGATAGCTTGGCTAATGTAAAGCCCATGTATCTGGATGAAAATAAACGAATGTAGTAGTTTTTTCTACAATTGACAGGACAAAATTAAAAAAAACAGGGTTTCGCCGGACGCTAGCTGTTGCAATGATTTGTATCTAGCAGCAGTGTCAAAATTTTAGAGACATTTCAATGAGATTACATTGAGAAAACCTTAATCGTCTTAAATATATCTGAAGTTCGACTTTTTGTAAAGTTGAGGGGATTAAAATAGATAATAAACAAAAAATTACCTGTTTATTTAATCGAAATTTTATAAACGAAAACCAATGTAAGAAAAACTTAAAAGTAGTCAAATTCTGTACTAACAACACAAAAAATCATTGTTTTTCCTTGGGTGCACAAAATTTAAAACTCAGTATGACCACCATTTCTCTCCATACATACTGTTGTTCTCGAGCGCAACTCTCGATTTACATTTCGGAGCATTTTACGATTTATTTGCAATACACAATTTATAATGACATTCTCTAAATTTTGTATAGTCCTAAAGGGTCGATGTTTGTACACAGGGTTCTTTAGGTATCCCCACATAAAAAAATCTAACGGAGTCAGATCTACAATTCTACAATTGACAGGACAAAATCGAAAAAATAGGTGTTCGCCGGACGCTCGCTGTTGCAATGGTTTGAATCTAATGAAATGACTGTATCAAGATTTTATTAAGATTTTTCGCACATAAATTTAACAACCAGGTCTATTTAGTTGTACTTAAAACTACCAAAGCAGGCTCTGAAATTAAAACAACCAAATAATCTAGTAGGTTAAAAACAACAGAAAAATGTCAAACAAATTATAATTTGTTTGATTTCAACCTATGTCATTGGTTTATGTCTCGCATCTTACTAAGTTTGATATTTTACATAAGTTTATTAATATTTTATTCCTTAAAATGGCACCCACACTACTTCTTCAGGAAAAGATAGAAATTATTTTAATTTCTGGAGATAATTACAAAAGCCATAGAGAAACAGCAGCAATTTTTAATGAGAGGCACCCCGATAAATCCCTCCATTATTCCACAGTATCTCGTCTAGTCAATAAATTTAAAGAAACGGGATCGGTAGAAAATCAGTATAAAGTTTCCCATGAAAAACCGGTAACAGGTGACGAAGGTTCTCTGGATGTGTGTTTGTCGATCACAGAAACACCCCAATTAGCAGTTAGTCAAATATCGGAGATCACTAACATTCACGAAAGATCTGTGCGGAGGATATTAAAAAGAAACAAATTTCATCCGTACAAACCTAAATTTGTACAAGTATTAAAAGATAGGGATTATGACGCCCGCTTCGATTTTTGTGCCTGGTTCCAGGGTATGATTGAGGAAGATTTTAATTTCCCAAAGAACGTTCTTTTCTCGGATGAAGCTACATTTACCTCTAACGGAACCGTCAGTTCACAAAACTGTAGATGGTGGGCCACCGAAAACCCAGACTTTGTAATTCAGAGTAAAGACCAATATAGTTTTAAGGTTAATGTGTGGTGCGGAATTTTCAACCTCAGAATAGTGGGACCTTTTTTCTTTAGAGACAATTTAAATTCAGAACGATATTTAGAATTTCTACAAACTGAGATATCTGACTTTTTAGACAATTTGTCATTAGCCGAAAGAAGAA
Organism: Philopedon plagiatum; assembly: GCA_963971165.1. Lineage (NCBI taxonomy): Eukaryota > Metazoa > Arthropoda > Insecta > Coleoptera > Curculionidae > Philopedon > Philopedon plagiatum. Next base: position 130,168,633 of record OZ020189.1, read on the forward strand.
ATTTATACTTTCAACAAGACGGAGCTAGCATTCATTCCACAAATGAGGTGAAGAGATGGCTGGATCAAGAATTTGGAAACCAGTGGATAGGACGGTTTTCTGAAAATCCGTGGCCTGCGAGATCACCAGATCTGACTCCGTTAGATTTCTTTATGTGGGGATACCTAAAGAACTCTGTGTACAAACATCGACCCTTTAGGAATATACAAAATTTAGAGAATGTCATTAGAAATTGTGTATTGCAAATAAATCGTAAAATGCTCCGAAATGTTAATCGAGAGTTGCGCTCGAGAACAATAGTATGTATGGAGAGAAATGGTGGTCATACTGAGTTTTAAATTTTGTGCACCCAAGGAAAAACAATGATTTTTTATGTTGTTAGTACAGAATTTGACTACTTTTAAGTTTTTCTTACATTGGTTTTCGTTTATGAAATTTCGATTAAATAAACAGGTAATTTTTTGTTTATTATCTATTTTACTCCCCTTAACTTTACAAAAAGTCGAACTTCAGATATATTTAAGACGATTAAGGTTTTCTCAATGTAATCTCATTGAAATGTCTCTAAAATTTTGACACTGCTGCTAGATACAAATCATTGCAACAGCTAGCGTCCGGCGAAACCCTGTTTTTTTTAATTTTGTCCTGTCAATTGTAGAAAAAACTACTACATTCGTTTATTTTCATCCAGATACATGGGCTTTACATTAGCCAAGCTATCTAAACGAAAAAAACTGGAAATTTGTAAATCGATAAAAAAATATTTAAAAAAAATTGAGTTTTCCAATTTTTTTAAATAAAGTCTTAAAATTTTGCACAAGGACCTAGAATTTAATTCTAAGCAATTTTTTCAAATAACTTTTTTTGATATCTCGTCAACTAACCTCACTTTTTGTAAATTAACAATTTTTTTTTTAATTTGACGCTATACCAGTGGTCACGTGACGTATGTCAAAATCGATTTTTAGGTTATCGGACATGCAGAACCGATCCCCCGGAAAAGTTTTTCCAATACTCACCTAATAAAAATTTTTCCCATATGTTGCGAACTTTTTGCCGGTCACTGTATATATATATATATATATATATATATATATATATATATATATATATATATATATATATATATATATATATATGTATATATATATATATATATATATATAAATATTTTGAAAATGACCCGAAAACGGGTCGAAACCTCAATAGACCTTTAATGAAAAAAAAGGTTTTACTATGAACCTAATCCCAAGAAACCAACAATAAAAAAATAGATTATAAATAGTTCAAGAAAAAAAAACAAAGTATCTATATATAGATATTGAAAAATCGCTCTAAAGAAAAATAAACAATACGTCTTCATTATTATCCTTTTCCAAATCAGTCATCTGCCTGATCCACTGATTGCCCAATCAACCATGTCGGGATATCTTACACTAAAGTAACTTCGATAAAAATGGCTTTCTTTCCTTACAGTCTACTTTTCTTTGTGCAGCACCTGTCCTTTTCCCAGTCTCGATTAGGCTTTTTGTAAGGTAAAGTTTGATTTCCATATTCTATTTTCGACACGAGAGAGTTGATGTTACAAGATTAAGTTCGTTCACAACTTACTGAAAACAGTTCTTTGACCTGCTTCGTTTTTTGTCGCATTTCGGGTTAAATGTAGTGTTGTAAATATCCGTATTCTTTAGATATCCGAATCAAACGGAATCGGAATCAGCTAATATCCGTATCCATTATCCGAATACGTATCCATTTCTTGACCCGCGCGAAAGCGGTTACAGATCATGTATACGTATGCATGCAACACTAAAACATTTTCTATCCGGATACACGGCTACTTAGGTAGGTCGATGCGGTATTATATCATTCGAAGTCGAAGGTTAGGGATAGGAAGGCACCGTGCGTCGCGCCGTTATCGTTTGAATTCGGTTCGGGTGAGGCGGGACTAGTTTAACCAATGGGTCTCATCCCATATGATACCCGTTACACCGATAACTATGCTATCTTTTTTTAGGAAAAGTCATTAGAAAGAGAAAGCATAAGATCAAATTAATATGCCACATCGCAGACCGTGTTGCTCGCTTACAGTCGATTCCGATTCCGCTTTCTCTTTGCACTTTGCATTAGTAACCAGCCGATGCGAATTTATTTTGATTCCGAATCAAGTTATCGGACGGTTACGGATAATCCAGATTCTTTTAATATTCGGATCCAACGGATTTTTGGATACGTATCCTTACATCACTAGTTAAATGTTGACTAATTTCAACCAAAAACTGTAGACATAAGAAAAACCTCGAAATTTATTCTTTTACAAATTTACCGCGCATGTGTCTTTCCATTTCAAAATCAATTTTAAAACAAAAGTTTTCAGAGCAAGCTTTAATATCTTTCTATGTTCAGTGTTCAGCCAACTCGCTTGTTGTGCAAAACGGACTTTTAAAGTCATCGGAAAGCCTTCCGAATAGGTACTTGTATAAACACTACGATATTGTTCGGAAAGTGATTCATTGTGATTGGGTAATCAAACATTACTCTATAGCAGATCGTTAATAGTAACGATAACACAGAAAGAGCACGGTACTAGGTGATACTTTTTTATATGCCTCGGTACCAATATGCAGCAGATGTATAGTTTGCCCAGCGAGATGTGACACCCGAAAAGAAAGGAAAAAAATTCCTGTGACGCCGTTGTTAACTTTTAAAATTCGGAATACTAAAAAACTATAGGCGTATACGTACTTTATAGTTTTCAACTTCAACTCTCAACTATTCTCTCACACCTTTAACCATAGTACCAGTTTCTATATATTACATAATAATGACACTTATGGACATGTTTGTCAATGTCTTTATTAAATAAACCAATTATTTAATTTAAAAACCTTTTTATTCAAGTGCAATTTTTAAATAATACGAGCATTTAATTAAACATAAGAATATAATATAAACCAAGCAATATAATAAAGATATCAAAATTCAAAAACTCCACGCCCATATTCAACAGCTTTTTCTACTTGTTCCTGAGAGATCTAAAGGAATTTCGGTAATTATTTAGATTAACGTAAACAGCGAATTTTTTCATGAAATTTTGCACAGACCCTAATTTTGGGTCGTAGAACACGAATCCGAAGTCAGTTTTTGGCGGTCTCGTAAAATTTTTTTTTAAACTTTTAGGTTAGTTTTTCAATGAATTTCTTTAAATTTGTTGGCAGTTTTGATTGATATAGATATATATGTATCTATATCAATCAAAACTGAGCAAACCTGACCACCTTTTTGCCCAGGTTGGGGGAGCAAAAAAAAATTTTTTTTACGAGACCGCCAAAAACTGACTTCGGATTCGTGTTCTACGACCCAAAATTAGGGTCTGTGCAAAATTTCATGAAAAAATTCGCTGTTTACGTTAATCTAAATAATTACTGGAATTTCTAATCCTGGGATAATGACCGAACAGCCTGGTAATTCTACCTTTTAGCACGTCAATATTATTTGGTATTGGAGTGGAATAAAAAATTTGTTTTAAACGGCACCATAGAAACGCATCGATCAACTGTAAGTCGGGGCTCCTTGGGGGCCACAAAATTGAGCCACGAATCCACTTTGGGCCAATTCCATTACCTCGCGAGCACAATGTGCTGGACAACCATCCCGTTGAAAGTTCATTCTTTGGCGAAAATTTAATGGAAAAGTTCATCGCTGAATAATGTGTCTAGCATTTCTGCTGAGATATTCTATTGCATTGTTATTAAAAATATATGGGCCTGTGGACCTATGGCCATGGACAGATATCGCGCGTCACACGTTCCCGTTTGTAAAATATTATCTTCGCCTCATTACTCTAAATTCGTTGTTTTCTCGAGACCAGTACCTGACATTCTGGGAAGCTACACTTCTATTGGTAGAAAATGTGGCTACATCCTAAAATCGCCACGAACCCCTTGTTAATGTATTGTCAAACATTTTACCTGCAGAGGGTATAGCCCAAAATCGCCACTACTCTTATCTTCTGAATAAATTAAATGTTTAATTCAGTATATTTCTAGCTGTTGTTTGCTAAGCATTCTTTCAGATTGTTTCCATCAGTGAGGAAGGAATATCTTTGACTATACCTTCACACATGTGCAGTATCTCTCTCTCTCTCTCTCTCTATCTCTCTCTCTCTCTCACTGCTTCTGTATGTAGTTTTATTTTGTAAAATTGTATCTATGGCAAATAATTTATTATGAACTATAAAGTTATTAAATATATATACTATTATCTTATAAATAAAAGGCTCATGGCGATTTTGGGCTATAGGTGTCCGGGTAACTCTGTAAGCCGTGGCGATTTTGGGCTGCCAATTTAAGGGCAAGTAATTATAGTGGCGATTTCGGGTAACACCGGAAAATGTACATTCATCAGGAAATATAATCAATTTATAAAAATCTTGTAAAAAATTCTTTTTAAAAACAAGTTATAATTATTTAGAAGTACTAAAACGAAAAAAAAAAATAAGTATAGTTTTTTCATTGTGGCAATTCTAAATGATATTTATAAGTGGAAGTAGTTCGCGTGGGTGGATCCTAATACAAGTAGTATCAAAGTATCACTGAAACAAATACAATATTATGTTAAATTTATAAGTCTTAAGTTAAGTCTTAAAAGCTTGTCGCGCGCGAAAAGTTCATACAGGCATGAATTGTGTTGGCAAACATTGTAAGTAAATACCTACTATCCATTTCTAAAGTTTTGACCCCTCAGTTTGGAAGCTTGTAAAGGAAAAAGTACAATTTTAAAAAATATAATTTTCACATATTTCGGTAAAGTTACTTGTCTCTATTACACATGTAAAACTTTGTAACCGTAGATGCCTTGGTGCTTTTCTAATGGGAAGGTAATTATAAAATTGTCACCATTTTTTCCCTATTTCATCAATTACTCAATTTTAAAAATTTATTGTGCCTTACTGGTACTCCCAGGCCTAACTAATTTTTTACAGGCGATAAAGTGAACCCTACTTTAGTCCCAAAAAATATTAGTTTTATTTTTTTGTCTTAGGTTTGGTAGTAATATTCAAAAAATGATTGTGGTTATGTAATTACTACCAGTAATCTTACAGCAAAAATTTTTGTTTTTTTGTATTACATATAAAGAGATGTAACTTTACGTTTAACGAAAATTTTGTTTTGGCAGTTGTCATAAACCTAAAAACAAACAATTAATTTGTGTAAAGGATAGCAGCATTGAGCTTGCGGGATGGAGCGGGGCGTCGAAGATGCAATAGTAGGGGTGTTAAGGTAATAATCATTAAAGTAATGCAATATAGTGAAGGCTTTTATTTTTGTGCTCTATATGATAAATTAGGTAACTGGTAAAATTAAGAAAAAATAAGTATATGCATTGATAAATATTTACATTTATTTGTATTTAACGATGTTCGATTGTTTTATTAAGATCTATACAATAGGCAAAACGTGTGTAGTAGAACAATAGTAATTTAAAAATATTACTTCAAAGTGAGTAACGTAAATAGGCCAATTAGCTTTATTTATTTATAATTCACCTAAAAGAAAAACAATATTTTTTATGTTCCCCTATTTTTATGATTCGCATATTTGGAAAATTGTAACAAATGCTGTGTTAAGTTTGTCTGCATTTGCCTTTGCTTAATCATAAAAGAAATATGTGAAACTGGCCTGTTTACGTAGAATCACATCTGATTTAACTTTTAAGGTACAAAGCCCTGACAAAATTTATTTAATTCTAAAACTAAAAATAACCTGCTTGGATTACACCACTCTTTTTTACTGAAGAATACCTACTCTTATGGATCGTTTTCTCCTTCTTCATCATTACTAAAGTCTTCCTTTGGATCATCATCTTCATCATGTTCATCTAAATTTATAATTAATGATTCTACAACAACATCAACTAAGTGGTCTTTTTCTCTGTAGGATTCCTCAATTTTATTAGCGTGTCCAACGCAATTTTCCCAAACAGAATTTGGCACGTTCTGCATCGTTTCAAGACACAAATTTAGTATATTTGTGATTTTAACCGTAGTATTCAATTTTGCCACTTTATTTCAAATTGGTTTATTAATTCGTTTTTTATAGGAAAACCCAAGTTCTTTAATCCATCGGTACAAAGTCATTTCTGAAAATTCTGGTAAATAATCGACATCTTCTTTCAATTTCTGGTAAACTTCTTTTATAGAAGGAAACCGGCGCTCCAGGTAAAAATTTAATATTGTTCTCCTTATGACGCCCTGCAAAATCTCATCACATTCCAGTCGGGGCCTTCCACTTCTCCCTTTTGATGGTATAATAATACCGGAACTTTTTTCTTCCGCAGTAACACGTTTAACGGTGCTTTCACTAATACCCAGGCAATCCGCTGTTCTTTTAACCACTTGCTCAACCAAAATATTTTCCAAACTGTTGTCTTTCTCTTGTTGAAAGTACACTCTGACTTTTAATATAATATTTTTCATTTGTTCGTTGCACTGACGAGACATTTTAACTTATTAGACTGTAGTTTGGTACCGTATTTTTGATTCAGATTACATCAGGTATTTATATAAATTCGAACAAGATAATCTTAAAAATCGTGTGAAAACAATAATAATTTCTCATTAATATCTACCACTACAACCAAAATTTAACTCAACAATAAGTAGATATAAACAACCACAATCAACTAACTAATATTATTTAACAAATATTTTCAAGACATAACAAACAGATTAAATTCTAAACAAATAACAATACATGGACCTACGGACTACAGAAAGATAAGTCTGACCTTCACGACGAGGCAACCGTACTGTGTTTATGCCGGTAAAGGCGTTTAATATTTTGCATCTCTTTCTTATGTCGCTTTTAATATTTATTACAATTTTTACAAGAACTAAAGGTGCTTTTTTTAATTTTGTGTAATAAAATACATTTGTATAATAATAAATACGTCTACGAGTGTAAAGATTTTTTTAAGGTTTTAAATTGTCCACAATACAGCTGATACAAAAACATCATTAAAAAATAAAAAAATACAATTTTAGACACATACTACCAATCTCTTGCGAAAGTATAGATATTTTTCTATCTACCTTCAAAATTGCATTTAAATAGGGAAAAAATTAACCAATATATAGACATGAGAAAATCGTTTGTCAGTATTAACGCAGTAAAATCGTTGTTTTTTTCTACTTGATTATGAATAACTTCAATATCGTTTACACTACAATAATACATTTTTTGGAAGAAACTCTTGGATAACGTCCTAACAAGCTGTAATTTTTTCAGTTTATTCTGCCCCGTGGTTTTTTTGTTATTGACCCTCAGACTGAGGGGTCAAAACTTTAGAAATGGATAGTAGGTATGTATCTTCTTCTTTTCTATTCACGCGACAAGCTTTTAAGACAACACATTTATCATAATATATTATATCTGTTTAAGTGATATCTTTGATACTACTTTTATTAGGATCCACCCACGCGAACTGTGCCCACTTATAAAAATAGCATTTAGCATTGCTGCAATGAAAAAGCTAAACTTAGTTTTTTCGTTTTAGTATATCTAAATAATAAAATATTGTTTATTACGAGACATTTAACCTATTATCGAATTCTATTCGTCAACCCGTTTCACGATACCTATATCAAGGGTATTGTGAAGAAAACGGCAAACCGCCATCTTGTGGCGTCAGCCATATTGGGTATAGAATGACGTCACACAGATTATCATATTCTACTCGTCAAACTCTTTCATCTGATATAAATGTCAAGGGGGTTGTGAAGAAAAAGGTAAATCGCCATTTTGTGGCGTCCGCCATATTGGGTTTGCTTGGGTTTAGACTGACGTCACATAGATTATCGTATTTCACTCCGCCATATTGGGTTTAGAATGACGTCACTAGCTTATCGTATTCTACTCGTCAAACTCTTACATTTGATATAAAAAGGTAATCAGCCATCTTGTGGCGTCTGCCATATTGGGTTTAGAATGACGTCATATAGCTTATCGTATTCTACTCGGCAAACCCTTTCATTTGATGCCCATATCAAGGGGATTGTAAAAAAAGGCAATATCTTGGGTCGTCCGCCATATTGGATTTAGAACAATATTGAATATACTTAATTGAATTGTTATCGGGTTTTATATTACTTAAATTTTTGTGGAATATGAAACATAAGAAAAAATAATTTTGAATCAAGTGAGTGTATCTAATGATAATAATTTAATATTTTAATAATAACGTACCTCTCTGTATTTCTCAACTATCAGTTCTTATAGATTTTTCAAAACAGACAAATAAATCAGTTTACGATTTCTCACCTTTTGACATGAGAATCACGTAGCGTTTCTTCCTTTTTCAATACATCTGTTAGACACATTTTTTGTTGCGTAAACAAGTAATTTACAGCTACCTGACCCGGTATGACAGCATCCATCTTGTTTTATTAGTTGGAAGGCGAAAAAGGTCGACTCTCCTTCATAACGCAAGACAAACGAGTTAGGAATACAAATGACTGGCATAATGGCGAGAAAACTTGGAGAATATTATAAAACAATATTTTTGTACGACACGCCCCAGCTTATTTCGCCCTAGATAATCGTATTTTTATATAAAGTAGCGGAAAATATTTTCCTGTGGAATCTTTTGAGCGTTTTCGCCATGCAGAAAGGAGATTACTAAACTGCACAGGAAAAATAGAAATTTAAGGTAAGAGGATTATTTTGATTAAAGAAACTGCACTACTAAAATGGAAATTAAACTAGGTAGATTGTACAGACATATTTAAATAAATATTTTCTCTGAAGTAAATTTTTTACAAATGGTATAATTGTCGATTTATTTATAATGCTTGTTAGTACAAACAGTTCATTTCAAATTTGTAAGGTGGATGTACTAAAAACAAATATTATTGTTTTGCTATTTGCCAGTGGGCTCTTTTACTAAACCTGACTTTCATAATTTTAAAATATACTAAGATCGTAAATCCGGGTATATTACGTATATGCTTTACGATAATAAACATAATATTATGGTATTCAAGGTGTTCCGCGTAATCTTTTATCCTAGTAATCAAATTCTGTTAAAAATAAAATAATTTAAAAAGGTATAGGGAATGACGTAGACGATTTCCTGTCAGTAACGAACGGCTTTTATCTGTTGTTCAGCAGGGAGCAGTCGATTGGCAAGCGCAATCTTGTGAGATTGGAATTATGCGAATGCGTGCAGTTTTAGTTATTTTGGTAGACATCTTATTTTTACATTGCGTGTATTTTAAACAAAAGTGTACGCTTTTAAACAGAAAATCGGCAGAATATCAGACAAATACATTTTAACTCTTGAATAAGTAGGTATCAACAAATACAAGAAATAATATATTTTTTTTATCTCCTGACGGCCCACGAAGACCGAAGTCTAAGTACTATATACCGTGGATCTACTCGGTCGAAGAAGAATTCCTCTACCACCTGCCTAATACAATATAATACAGGCTAGCATGCGTGAATTCTTATATTTACTTATTGATTCATTTATTGACATCAGACATATTCTATTCTTGTCAGAGTTTGATTGGGTTAAAAAGAGACATAACACAGGTGGAACAGCGTTGAATTGAAGAACTTGTGTATAAATTTAGGTTAAAAAAGTGGTGACAACATTGTCTGAGCACTTTTTTTAGTCATAAGCTAATATGTTTCCTTCTAAACGGCACTGTGGAAACATTTTTATCAAAAGCATAGAATACACTTTAACGTTTAAAAAATTGTTTCAGTTGCTAAATCTGCTTTAACTCTAAAACCAACTAAGGAAGCAACTAAAACTGATTTATTAACGTTTCTAGGCCTTGCGCGAGAAAATATATTGTTTAAGTTACTAAAAATAGGGCCACTCGTCTCTACACTGTAATAGTGTGATGTTCCACTACTAATGGCGATTATGATGTCAACTGCTCGCTGCATGAGCCGAAAGGGAAACTGGGTGTGTATTTTGAATAACTTTAATAATTTTTTTGGATTGATCTCAAGTCTATATTTTTACAAATCGCTCGTATACGTAATTAGATTTGTCATCATTATATACACTGTAATTTCAAACCCCAGAGAGGGTGGGACCCACCCTTAAAATTTAAATGGAATACTTTATGATCCTAGAATAATACGTCACTATTTTCTCTGAGAACAAAATGGCGGCTTGTTGAAACAAATATTTTAAAAATAAAATGTAATGGATATTGCTGAAGTTTTTTAATTGGCGGTTTGAAAATACGCTTTTCATAATAGCAAGAGGTTAAAAAATATATTATTAAGCCCTTCCCCACCCCACTGACATACTGAATGTCATTGCAATAATTTCAGATCTAAATTATAACACAATTTAAATTTTATTTCAATTAAGAAGCAATATATTTTTTTTTTTACAGAAAGCTAATTCCATCGAGAGGAAAACATAATTTGGTAGTACAAACGAAGAAACCTGTATATTGATTATATTATTATTATATTTGTGTTTCATTTGGGTTTTTCTTCGGTTTCCAAATTGAAAACAGCATTTTGCGCGACGTCATCAAAGTTTGCAGCCAGGAAACGTACGATTCTTGCATAATTATATTAAACCGGATACGTGAGAAAACTGTCGCATGCACGAATAATGTTTTTTTTTTGTAGGCCATGTTATGAGTTTTAAATAAAAGAAAAAAGACATGAACAGCTCCATATTAAGGATCACTTGCTTCTTCTTCACTAACAAAATAATACAAAAAAAAAAAAACATTTTGGCATTAGAATAATATTTAGGTCTACCATGTGTCAATTATAAGTGAGAAATGTTTGTGTGAAATTATTTTTTATACAAGATGGCCTAAAAGTAACGAGACATGGAAGAACGTGGATACCTGCCATCACAACATTACGATTTATCCAAAGTTGTTCAGTCCGAATAGTGCTTTATTTACTTGCAGCGGTTTATACCAATCAACAACTGTTGAGTTATGATTTACCACAGTCAAAGTATTGCGTAAGATTAATATAAAACTTATTTTGACCATATCGTTTGCCAGGTTATAAGCTTATAAGTAACATGGAAGTCCCTGATTGGTTGAAAATGTAAATAAAGATATGTACATTTGATTCAAAATCAATGGCTATTGTACTCTTGAAAAATGAAAATCGCCTAATCTGATATTAGTAAATATCATCAAATCTCCTTTTTTTAAGACCTAAAACTCATATTTTTTCTTGAACCATCTCGAAAAGCAATATATTTTTTAAAAAAGAAATAAGTGGTTAGTAATCCGATGACAATGGCGAAATAGATAAACCAATAGGAGCCGCAGAATTGTCGTTAAAAGTTTTACTAAGGCAGACTTTATATTATCGAATCTTCGTCGAAAAGTTTTCTTATTGTCCGTGTGAAGTTTAGTGCGAGTTATATTGTGCAGTTCATATCAGCCGGAAAAGTACTAAATCAATTTTATTTTCCATAGTTCATTTAATATTACTATAATTCATTTTAGGAGACTGAGTTTATTTAAAATATATTTTAGAAATATTTTTAATTCGTAACTTTTTGTTAACTAATAAATTTATAATGATAGTTGTTTCAACAAAAAATGTTTTCGTAGTGGTATATATATATATATATATATATATATATATATATATATATATAATATATATATATATATATATATAGTAACAATGGGAAGTTTCTTCGGTCTATAATAATATATTAAATATAAAATAAAAAACTAGAAATTTAACACTTTGAAAAAAAATCCTTCTTGCTTTCGAATATTGACAATATGGACCTAGAATCTAATTTGTTTCTAACTATTTAGTCCGTCTCGCTTTTCATAAGCACAAACTACAATTAGGGGCGGACTCATGGGAGGAGATGGGTTGAGCCCCCTCCCCCCCCCCCCCCCCCCGTGGAAGCTCGAGTTGGCTAATTAGAGTACGAGGTGGCTCTTAGAACCTGGCACCACAAAAACGTCGACAGTTGGGTTCTGGAAAAAAATAAAGTTTGACCAGTTATAAAAAAATCGTTGAAAGATTTTCTCGGAGGGAATTTGCAAAAAAGGTCGACAATTTTGCATTTTTATCTTTTCATAGTTTGATATTTTTCCTCCCCCCCCCCCCCTAATATAGTGCTTTCGGTATGCCCCTGACTGCAATAGATGCCTCAGTCACATTTTCACTGCTCTTTCCACGTCTTGCATGTGGCAAGGGTAATCTTGGAAATTTCTGATTACTCTGAGTCGTCTACGATTTATTTTAACTGGGAATCACTCAGTCTAGCAGTTATTGGTGGTTCAGTCCAAACGACTGTTTGATAATCTACTAGTTCATAGTAGCTTCTAGCTTTAAAATAAAAACCTGGGATTGCAAATTTTCGAATTTTTGGTTTACTATCGGTTTCGGCCATAGGCTTTAAAATTGAGAAATAAGCTAACTGTCATATATATGTCTGCACTCATCCCAGAACATGGAGAGAAATAAAAATTATAGTATAACATTGCAGGCAGAAAAAGAAAGCTGCACTTTTTTACATTGCTATTGCAACACCAAGCAAACCCAACCCAACTCAACCTGAGCAAAGTCAAATAGTCGTTAACTATCTTTCTGAAAAGCATCAAATTTTGATTTGTAAGAAGGATCGTCTCTTCTTTGCAAATATGGCTTCAGCAGATCTTTCCGTTTTTTCTGGTATTCTTTAATTAAGGCTACAATTATTTGATGACTTACAATTGGAATTGAAGCAGATTTCCAAATACCATTAGTCTTTTTAGCAACGATTTCTGGAGCCTCTGATACAAGAACGTTTTGCTAAACATGATTTCGTTCTAGGTTATGTCGAGTCCATAAAAACTATTTTATAACATCCGAGACCGTGAGTAAAACGGAACAGGATAAGTCTTTTGGTGCGCCAAAATGGGACATTTTTGCACTTCTGTTTTTTTTTTGGAAATTTTATGTTTTTACAAGTAGAATAAAGAAAGAACGACACACCATAACGAGTTAGGTCAAGCACACCGCTCTAACGACAAACGACTAACTAATAATCAGCATCTAATACGAAACTTCTCATAACAAAATCTCACCTGTTATTGCATTTCATGCAAAAAAATTTGGACATTTTTTTAAAGAAAAAAAATATAATAAAAACCAATCAGACTTATTTTTCCACCGCCACATGAGCGTGATAACGACAATATAATAAAAGTGGTGGGGGCGGTGGAAGCACTTGGCACAATTTTTTTTGTTAATAAAGACCAAAATAAATGGATAAAAAAAGTCATCAATTATTTAATTTATGTAAGGAATACAAAAAACAATAGTTCTGGTTTAGTTGGACTACTGCACCATATTCCCTATGGGGAAGCGGTAAACACAAAATAACTAACTCACTTAGAACACGAACTACAAGCACAAAAAACTTTACATATCAAATCGTGGAAATTATAATAAAAAACAGTTTTATTTCAGATTCACAAGCTGTACACGACATAATTATTATTGAAAAGTAAAATTTATTTAATTTTTAAATAATGAAATTTAAAACGGTTTTTTTAATATTATCTGACATACGTAGTATATGTAGGTATATGGATTTTTAATTATTTTCCTTTCTTCTTTGTATCCAATATAAAGTGAAAACTAGGAATCAATCAGCTTGAAAATTTTATCTTCGATGTAACTCTAGATTTTATTGCAATCCCAGATTCAAATTACGGTACCCAAATAAAATATATCTGAAGTTTCGCGTTGTTGTGACCCATTTCGTATCTTCAGGATTCTTTTTAAACTGCATAATATTCCCTTCAGCTCAATTTATTTGGAAAATGTGATTTTGTATCCCTTATATAAAGTAGGCAACATGGGCGTTACCAAGGAGGGTTTGGTCAGAAAGGGAAAATTTATATACATCAATTGGGAAAACCGACCTTTGCGTCGAAAGTGGGGGAGTAATTGGTGTAAAACTGTAAATCTCTAGGATTTCATGTTAGAAAAAAGCAGATATAAAAAACTCTAAAACGGTTAGAATTTTTGTGGCGTTATACATAAATTTGCTACCATCCTCAGGAGTATACTTACCTGATTCAGTTTATTTCTGAATAGTTAACAACATACCCGTTTATCGCTAGAAAAACTCTAAATTGAAACGATTTTTTATAAATAATGGATATTTCGGCAATTTAGAAATAAATGAACCTCTGCTATTGAACAAGATCTGCTCTTAAAATGGGGAAAAAAACTTTTGTTTTTGTTTACATTACATTAAAACTGATCAAGCTTGATCAACCATTAATTTTTCTCTGATACATCTTAAAACTATAATGCCTTAAGCTTACTTCTAACGAGTAAATCACTAATTGCACTTTTGTTCTACTTTTAACATAATACATAAGCACTACACATTATACTAGGTCATAGAGCTTGGTTCTCTTCAACCCTCGTAGAAAGTTCTGGTTGTCCAGTAGATGGAAGGCCTGCACATTGGCATGCTTGTCAGCGAACCTCTTGATTCCTTCTTGGACATAGAGAATGTCAAAATCCCGATGGATATCCGTGTTGCGTATGTACCCAAAGCGCATTTATTATGTTACAGAGCACCTTGTTTTGGAAGGTCTGAATAATCTTAATATTACTTGCCTTGGTGCAACCCCAAAGCTGGATGCCGCAAGCCAGGCCGGTTTGATAATTTGGTTACAGATGAGAGTTTTGTTGTGTATTGACAGCTGAGAATTTCTCAGCTGTCAGCTCAGAAGTCAATAGTGCAGTCTATATTTCACACTGAGCTAATGTTTATTTGTCTTTGCATGTTCTTTCCAAAGCAGATTAGCATCAAAGATCATTCCAAAATAATTTGCTGTATTTTCATATGGGTCATAGTGGTTCTGCTATTCTCTTGTTTGTGAAGTTTATATGAATAAACTTAAGCTCAGGTTGGGTTTGATCTTCCAGATTTTAGTCCAGTCAACTATTTTCTCACAGGCCGTTTGTAGTTTATTTAGAGATATGTCTGAATTCTGTCCAGCTGCTAGCAACGCAGTTTCATCAGTAAAAGTAGTACTCAGTATTCAGTATTCAGTACTCAAGAAATCACTACTACTGTAGTAGTAGTGATTTCTCGCATTTCTAGGATGTCACCTGTGTAGAGTAGGAAAAGTGTAGGTCCTAAAATGCTACTCTGAGACCAACCCGCAT
The DNA here is from genome assembly GCA_963971165.1 of Philopedon plagiatum. Classification (NCBI taxonomy): domain Eukaryota; kingdom Metazoa; phylum Arthropoda; class Insecta; order Coleoptera; family Curculionidae; genus Philopedon; species Philopedon plagiatum. The sequence goes on from OZ020189.1 coordinate 130,183,839, forward strand.
AAACTTCTTTAAGATGGGATCAAATATCGTTCTAAATGCAGAAATAAACAGGTTAACAAGAAAATCGGCAAAAGCGATTTTTATTCGACTTTTTAAACTTTTTAAAAACTTAACTTTTTGAGAGCGGTTTTCGTATATCGATAGATCGTCTTTCCCAGATTAAGAACAAGAAGTGATTTTGCCATGGAAGAGACATTCCCATGCTATACAGAGGGAATACTAAGGTAATGTCAAACTACTAAAAGTTTATATATTATTTACAGGGCGTTTGCTAAACATACGGCAAAAATTAAAGAGGCGATTCCTTCAGCAATTTTAAGAACATTTTGTCCTTTAATGATTTTGGGAAAGCCGCTCGGTTTCGATGATATATTTTCGACAAAAACAAGATTTTATTACATAAATACAGTAAAGCTTCTTAATCTACAAGAACTGCCGAAAATGACTACCATCTGCTAGGATGTATCAAACACAGTAAAGCTTCTTAATCTACAAAAACCTGCTGAAAATGACTACGACCTGCTAGCATACTGCCACCTATCTGAACTATAGGGGGGTTCCAGCCTCCTATAAACAGAAGCGGTAAGGTGGTAAATTTTACGGAATGCTAGGCCAGCCGCAAGTCGGGAGTGGTCGTGCGGTTTAAGTACAATAAACCGTAAAATATCAGGGCGCCAGTAACCTAAGAAAATACCCGATTCCGTCAGAGATTTAGTACCCGGTTACAAGGCACCTAAAGCTTACCAAATGTAGCAAAGTTCTTCATGTATTACCCAAAAAAAAAAATGCAGACATACTTTAGTTTAAATTGAATATTTAATTTGTTTGCTTTAAGTTATAGGGCACATATGTACATCGCAAAAATATATAATGAGAACCAATAAAATCAATACAACTGTGACGAATTCCGATCGATAGGGAACCTTCGCAATATTATTGCCAATAAAGGTAAAGTTGTCCCTTATCAATCGCTTAATATTATATTCAATATAAAAAAGAATAATCAGTAGTACCATTCGTGATCACGGCCGGTTTACATAGTACCTCAGTACCAATAATTAGAAATTACCAACATAGTTAGGCATGTACCCAAAATAAGCTAAATAATAAACTTAAATATGCCGCAGAACCCAAATGTCTTTTCCCTGTTTTTTTTCTTTTTTTTAAATACCCATTAATTACTTTACTTTACACTATTATCGAATAATACACCTGACACAATCTAATAATGTTACTCTTACCGAATTATGTAAATAATAAAATATTTAATTCGAACAATACACCCCTGTCTTTATATTTCAATTAGCACATTTTTAGTTTGAGTAGTTAACTGCATTAATAAATTTTTTGGGGAGCGCCATAATATACATTCGGGACAGTACAGACGGAAATTACTTGGGTGCCTGGGATGTGTTCATCAAGCACAACAAAAGAAGGTCATATTTCCTCCGATACCGATGGTAGCAGCTACGGGAAGAACCAACAGCACACCACAGTCTACGCCAAACACCATAGGAAGAAGGAGTGGGACTGTCACCAAAGATGAACCCCCACCAAGGTGGAACGCCTTTACAAGGTGAACTTCTGGAGAAAATAACCCCGGGAAAAAAACCACACTATCTTGTGTGGTTATCGAGTGGTTGGTATGTGTGAAGCTGGAGGGTTAAAATTCACTGAAGTAGAGGGAGGTTTTAGAAGTAGATGGTGGTTGGTTTTCCCATTTGACTTCCACGCCGTTGACTTGGAAAATCTGCTCTTGGATCCAGCATTTCAAGCTGAGTAGTGCGTAAAACGACAAAACGAACCGAAACTCACACTACACTAATACTTTCTAGGCAATTTAACCCTTAAAACTGAAGGAGGCAAGAAAAATACCAATAGTTCCAGAAAGTAGCAGCAGCTCTCCTATCTCGAGCGCGGTCAAGGAGAAAAAATGGCCGATACACCGTTCCCTTCGTACGGTAGTACCTAGAAAGGTACAAATGCAATAGCGGGAAAATAATCTAATTGTGAATCACCAAAGAAGACCCATCGAGTAAAATTGAATCCACCAAAACATGCAGCATCCCCAAAAATAAACGTTTACATCAATATTTTCTTGAATGTCCCTATAAATAGCCGTCAATTAATTTTTTAAATTAACGATATTTTCAAATAAATGTCAAACATTACGGTAGCCATCCATCATACCGACAGTAATATTGGAGGGGATAACAATTTTAGTATTCGCCTTTGGAATGAACGAAGTCATTGAACCGATCCTAGACAGCCGTACTGAAAACTTAAACGCAGCCAAAAGAAACGTTTAACAAAATCATGTCGATTCTTGGAATTGATCATCTATTGATTTTTCAGGCATCGCGTCGTCGCGGTACTAAATCCGCCGGCGCAGGATCTGGTCGTACGAACTGCAGTATTCCTGTACTACCCAAGGCAGGAGTTTGCTTAGCCGGGCAATTTCAATACGATGGCGTGCTCTCCATATACGTGAAATGGCAGGACCGTAATGAATGCAAGAAATTCTTATTTAATTTTTAATACCCCAAAACTGCTAATCGTACAAATACGTCTAATTAAAAGCCTATAAAAAAATATATTATCCTAATACATGTACCAATATGCAATATATTATACAATATATACAATAAATAACTCCTGGCAAATTTGGACCGTTACAAATTCCCCCCTGCTTAGAAAAGATTTTACCCAAAATCTTTAATTACGTTACTCATCATCAGGTGGATGTGCTTTGAGATCCTTGATATGCCAAACACCGCAATACTTGCCATTATCATTCTTTAATTCGTAAGTCCAAGGCGATAATCTTTTCGATACGGTAAATGGTCCAAGAAACTTTGGAGCCAGTTTGGCTGTAAAGAATTTCGAGGCATCCGAAAGAACGTAGTTCTTCCGCCAAACAAGTTGATTAGGCCAGAACTGCTCGTCACGTCGACGAAGATCATAAACTTTCTTGTTCTTTTCGTAAGCCAAGGTCAGTTTATTCTTAATATCTGCATACAAATTTTTAAACCCTTGAGTACGCTTCTCGTCCACCGAAGTACGATCGAAGCTTACCGGATAATCTGAATTCTCCAACTTATTAATTGTTGGTAGCTCTCGGCCAAAAACAATAAAATTTGGCGAAAACCCGGTTACTTCATGAACAGCAGAGCGAATCGCACTACCAACGCTTCCCAGATACCTATCCCAATTGCGATGATTTTCGGATACATAAGAACAAATCATAGTTTTTATAACCCTATTTACTCGCTCACATGGATTTGCCTGCGGATGATAGTTCGCAGTATACTTTATATAAACTCCATATCTTTGCATAAGAGTCTTGAACTCTTTGGATCGAAATTGAACACCATTATCAACAATAATTCTGGAAGGACATCCGAAAAGTAACAGGACGTAATCTTCCATAAAACGACAAATAGCTGAAGCAATTGCGGAACGCAACGGAAATAACAAAGTAAATTTGCTGAAGCAATCCGAGACAACGAAAATGTATGAGAACCCAGAAACAGATCTAGGTAGAGGTCCCACCAAATCAGCACAAATAAGCTGGAATGGTTTAGAAATAGAGGGCTGAGAACTAAGCATAAGTCCAGCAGGTTGTTTTTGTTCCGGTTTAATGGAAATACATACACGACATCGTCGAATATACGCCGCAACATCGGCTCTCATTTTGGGCCAATACACTGTCTTGCAAAGTTGCTGGTATGTTTTAAAAACTCCCATATGACAAAGCGAACTATGCGCGTCATGAATCAATAGTTTCCTTTTCTCGGAAGGAATAACTTCTCGCCAAGAATCCCTGTCACTAGCCAATTCCGGAAACTTTGGTTTTACGTATTTGAACAGTCGCACACCAGAAATACGAAACGTGGAGTATTTCTTTGGGAATTTCAATACTTTCTAGTAAAGTCCCTGAAACCAGGCATCTTTAAGTTCCTTCAGCTGTTTCTCCTCTTCTCGACTGGATTCCAAAGTGTCAAGGATTGGAACAGTTCTAGAAAGTGTGTCCGGCACTATATGTTCTTTCCCCTTTCGATGGATAATTGTATAGTCGTACTGCTGCATACGGATAGCCCATCTCGCCAGACGACCAGTTGGATTCTTTAAATTGTTTAGCCATACTAAACTGTGATGATCGGTTATAACAGTAAATTTTGAGCCTTCCAAATACGGACGTAATTTTTCTATTGCCCATATTACAGCGAGACACTCACGCTCGGTAACAGTGTAGTGTCTTTCATTACGATTTAAAGAGCGAGAACAATAAGCGATGACTTTCTCTCCATCTGGATGCTGCTGACTAAGCACGGCGCCAATGCCGAAACCGCTTGCATCACATTGTACTATAAAAGGTAAGGAAAAATTCGGACAAGTCAGTACTGGTGCGGAAACAAGACAGTCCTTTAAGGCCTGAAAAGCATCTTCACAGGTGTGATCCCACTTAAATGGTTGGTTTTTCCGGGTCAGATTCGACAAAGGAGCTATTAACAAAGAAAAATTGGGGACGAAACGTCTATACCAAGAAGCTAACCCCATAATTCGGCGCACTTCAGTTACGTTAGATGGAGACGGAATCTGCAAAATAGCACTGATTTTCTCTGGATCCACGTGTAGACCATTACGATCAACGACGTAACCCAGATACTTAAGCTCTGGACGACAGAATTTGCACTTCCCTTTAGAAACGGTAAGATTGGCAGCTTTTAGACGCTTAAAAACTTCCGCCAAAACCTCCATATGTTTTTCAAAGGTAGGAGTAACAATAATTATATCGTCTAAATATACGAAGACATAATCTTCCAAGGCAGGTCCTAGCACTCTATCAATAAGTCGCTGCCAGGTAGCAGGGGCATTAGATAATCCCATTGGAAGTCTACGGAACTGAAAAAGTCCACGACCAGCAACTGTAAAAGCTGTAAGGGGTCTCGACGACTCGGCCAGGGGAACCTGAAAATACGCAGATTTGATATCGAGGGATGACAAGTAACGTGCGTCTCGGAGTTTATCCAGAGTGGCTGAGATATACGGAATAGGATAAGCGTCCTTTTCCGTAACTTGGTTCAGCTTACGGTAGTCAACTACGAATCTCCAGGAGACACCATCAGATTTCCTGACAAGGAGGATTGGAGAAGACCAGGGACTACAACTAGGTTCCACGATACCCTCCTCCAAAAGTATGTCCAATTCGGCATTAATATGTGCCTGCATCACTGGAGATACTGGATAGTACCTTTGCTTTATGGGCATTGACGTTGTGCAGATATGATGTTCGACCAAGTGTGTACATCCGAGGCGATCACCCATCTCAGTAAATACCCTGCATATGAATTCCTCAAGAGTTTGAGATTGTTCAGGAGTCAGCTCGGTTCTTGGCTGTAAAGCACTACAATCAAGGGATACAGATTTTTGATAATTATCTGCGGAAAATTCCCAGCTGCCATGCCTCAGATCTGGCACAATTCCCATACGCCTCCAAAAGTCTGCGCCCAGAATCAGCGTATGATGTAATTCGGGTATAATGAGCACCCTAATGACCTTTATACGGCCTTCCACTTCTACCGGTAAAGTTAGAGAGCCGATACTCTCACACCTATCACCATTAGCAACCGTGCAGGACACTCTGTCTTGTTCATTAAGCTGAAATCCTAGCGGTCTTAATAAAGACCACCCAGGTCCACCTACTATACTTGCAGAAGCTCCGCTATCCAATAATCCACGCAGTGTCAACCCCAAAATATTGACTGACAAGTAAGGTCGCTCGTCACCTTCGGCATGGGATAATACAAAGTCCAAAATGGCTTGTTGGGAAGAATTTAACCTTGGGCTACTGGTGACCGTTGAAATTCGAGACATGTCACGGTCAATTAATGTCTCCGATCCCCGTTTCCCGAATGGCCGGAACAACTAGGACAAGAACGGACAGTATACCCAAGCTTACCACATCTAAAACAATATTTGTTCTTTGGTCCTTTACACTGCGATGCTCGATGACCACTTTTCTTGCAATTCCAACATAATATTTCGGAGCACGAAACTCCACTCGCCGCACTCGTCGAAGCACCATCACTATAAACATAGGCCAAGTCTGGTTCTAACATTTTCTTATTCCTGGGAGGAGGAACAAAATTTTCAATGGCTTCTTTTCTTTCTTCTAACTGCCGACCCAAGTCAATAAGTTGCTGAACAGACTCCACTTTCACCAATCCCAACTGACTCTGATAAAATGGGGAAATGTTTTTCAGTAGAACCTTAAGTTTTCGTTGCTCTGTTACTGGACAAGTCAATCGATTAAACATGTTTATCATCGTTGCTATATATAGCCCAATAGATTCCTTAGGACCCTGTGTTCTCTGTTTGATCTCATCAAAGAGGCGATCATTATAGTCGCTTGGCAGAAACTGTCTTCTTAAGTCAGCTACCAAGTCATCCCAGGACCTAACTCGATCTCTAATAGAATTATACCATATCTTGGCTTTACCAATAAATAAGTCGGATGCAGAAGCGCACAACTGAGCTTTAGATACATTTCTGGAAATACTTAATTCGAGAACATTCTCTAAGAATGAATTCAAGGACGTGGACTCACCATCATATTTAAGATTCGATAAGTAGACAGGGACCGTCTTAGGTGTATCCCTAGGTACAGGTACGCATGAGGGTTGTGGCAATATATTTCCCACCTCTTCATTATCATCATCATTCTCTGAACTCTCTTCTTCTGAGGTAGAAGATTCCTCATCATCAACACTTGTCGAGGACAACAAACTGGCCAATTCCAGAGGACTATGAGTTTGCGAAAGACGCTTGTACTTCCTTGCTTTATGCTGTAAAGTTGAGTGAAGACCTAAAATTGACACAATTGTAGCGGACCGTTGACCGGTTTTCTCATCACTATCAGGCTTGCTACGATCTGCTCTACGATAGGCGTGCCACAGCTTAGACGATATCTTTAAAAACTGTCCACTCTCCGAAGTATCAGCAAAATTCTTTACAAGTTCTTCAATTTCTGTTATTTTATTTTTAAGAGCTTTAAAATCGGTAGCGAAGTCATAAGGATATGTGGGGTAAGTTAAAACTGATCCACTTTTTTCTAGTTTTAATAACTGACGTAAGGTCTTGCGCATCTCTGCCACAGTAGTCTCCTCAGTGACCTTTATTCCTCTAAAGGTGAGTTCGTACTCAAATTCGTCTCGATCCAAACGGTTCACCTCCATTTTCATCGTCATGTTAAAGTAGTATTCCTAATTTCTCACAAATTTTAATTAACAGTCTATTATTATAAGCTGTATACCAGTAAACAATATCACACTACGGTAGCACTGTAGTCACACTACACTAATTTATTTTATTTATTATTATTTTTTGTTTTTTTACACACACTTGTTTTTATAACTAACCCTTGTTCAATTTTCAGATAAAAAAAATCGATATCACCACCGTTTAGGTGAGTATAATACGCGGGAAAAAATATACACCAAAATATTTAACGAAAAGCGGTAACTACAACTCAGTGTACTAAAATAAACGAATGGGCTCCCAAAAAAAAATGCAAAACAAATGGTTTGTAATTACTAGTTCAAAAGAGCTAGAAAACAATCCCTAGAAGCCAAAACAGGATAGGAAGGCAAAAAAATCAAAAAAGGAAAATTCCTTAAATTTAGGGAAATTTGAAAAATGGCAACACTGTACGCGTTATGGCCCCACGTTGGGCGCCAAATAAATTTTGCCACCTATCTGAACTATAGGGGGGTTCCAGCCTCCTATAAACAGAAGCGGTAAGGTGGTAAATTTTACGGAATGCTAGGCCAGCCGCAAGTCGGGAGTGGTCGTGCGGTTTAAGTACAATAAACCGTAAAATATCAGGGCGCCAGTAACCTAAGAAAATACCCGATTCCGTCAGAGATTTAGTACCCGGTTACAAGGCACCTAAAGCTTACCAAATGTAGCAAAGTTCTTCATGTATTACCCAAAAAAAAAAAATGCAGACATACTTTAGTTTAAATTGAATATTTAATTTGTTTGCTTTAAGTTATAGGGCACATATGTACATCGCAAAAATATATAATGAGAACCAATAAAATCAATACAACTGTGACGAATTCCGATCGATAGGGAACCTTCGCAATATTATTGCCAATAAAGGTAAAGTTGTCCCTTATCAATCGCTTAATATTATATTCAATATAAAAAAGAATAATCAGTAGTACCATTCGTGATCACGGCCGGTTTACATAGTACCTCAGTACCAATAATTAGAAATTACCAACATAGTTAGGCATGTACCCAAAATAAGCTAAATAATAAACTTAAATATGCCGCAGAACCCAAATGTCTTTTCCCTGTTTTTTTTCTTTTTTTTAAATACCCATTAATTACTTTACTTTACACTATTATCGAATAATACACCTGACACAATCTAATAATGTTACTCTTACCGAATTATGTAAATAATAAAATATTTAATTCGAACAATACACCCCTGTCTTTATATTTCAATTAGCACATTTTTAGTTTGAGTAGTTAACTGCATTAATAAATTTTTTGGGGAGCGCCATAATATACATTCGGGACAGTACAGACGGAAATTACTTGGGTGCCTGGGATGTGTTCATCAAGCACAACAAAAGAAGGTCATATTTCCTCCGATACCGATGGTAGCAGCTACGGGAAGAACCAACAGCACACCACAGTCTACGCCAAACACCATAGGAAGAAGGAGTGGGACTGTCACCAAAGATGAACCCCCACCAAGGTGGAACGCCTTTACAAGGTGAACTTCTGGAGAAAATAACCCCGGGAAAAAAACCACACTATCTTGTGTGGTTATCGAGTGGTTGGTATGTGTGAAGCTGGAGGGTTAAAATTCACTGAAGTAGAGGGAGGTTTTAGAAGTAGATGGTGGTTGGTTTTCCCATTTGACTTCCACGCCGTTGACTTGGAAAATCTGCTCTTGGATCCAGCATTTCAAGCTGAGTAGTGCGTAAAACGACAAAACGAACCGAAACTCACACTACACTAATACTTTCTAGGCAATTTAACCCTTAAAACTGAAGGAGGCAAGAAAAATACCAATAGTTCCAGAAAGTAGCAGCAGCTCTCCTATCTCGAGCGCGGTCAAGGAGAAAAAATGGCCGATACACCGTTCCCTTCGTACGGTAGTACCTAGAAAGGTACAAATGCAATAGCGGGAAAATAATCTAATTGTGAATCACCAAAGAAGACCCATCGAGTAAAATTGAATCCACCAAAACATGCAGCATCCCCAAAAATAAACGTTTACATCAATATTTTCTTGAATGTCCCTATAAATAGCCGTCAATTAATTTTTTAAATTAACGATATTTTCAAATAAATGTCAAACATTACGGTAGCCATCCATCATACCGACAGTAATATTGGAGGGGATAACAATTTTAGTATTCGCCTTTGGAATGAACGAAGTCATTGAACCGATCCTAGACAGCCGTACTGAAAACTTAAACGCAGCCAAAAGAAACGTTTAACAAAATCATGTCGATTCTTGGAATTGATCATCTATTGATTTTTCAGGCATCGCGTCGTCGCGGTACTAAATCCGCCGGCGCAGGATCTGGTCGTACGAACTGCAGTATTCCTGTACTACCCAAGGCAGGAGTTTGCTTAGCCGGGCAATTTCAATACGATGGCGTGCTCTCCATATACGTGAAATGGCAGGACCGTAATGAATGCAAGAAATTCTTATTTAATTTTTAATACCCCAAAACTGCTAATCGTACAAATACGTCTAATTAAAAGCCTATAAAAAAATATATTATCCTAATACATGTACCAATATGCAATATATTATACAATATATACAATAAATAACTCCTGGCAAATTTGGACCGTTACAATACATGAGCCCTATCTTCTCCTCATTGACTGTTAAACTCTTTTAAAAACACTAGAGTTGTTTCATATTACATTACAAACTTTAGGGAAAAAAACACATTATTGTTAAACCCCTGTATACTGTACCAAATCGATTTTTTTCAAGCAACACTGGTATACTTACTTACTTTTCTAAAGAATGAACCTGTAACGTAAAGAAAGCTTTTTACAGTCGAATTTAGGGGTCAGAAGAAAATCACTACAAAATTTATGATAAATTCGTTGTGGTGCGTTAACTAATTGGAATACTGTAAACGGATTCAAAAACGGACTCCAACAATCTCGCAAAAATATTTCAGAGTATAGGTTAAAAATTTTTAGGTTATTAAATGCGCTATTTTGTAAATATAAAATGACACTTTTGGTTTTTGCCACATTTTGGTAATAAAGCATCAATTTCAGATAAGCCTCTTTTTTAGCGAGATCGCCGTAATTTTATTCTAAAAGTCAAATTAAATGCTAATGGAAATTTTGTAAAACCTTTTAGCGCTCGAAAGTATTCGATGCCATAGAGGGTTATAAAATCCTGGATTACGTAGCGAACAGAACAGCTAATGCTTTTAAACTTCTAATTGCAAAAAAAGATTAATAGTCAATAGGTGAGTTGTTTCTTTTTTGTTCGAAGATCAATATGTAGTTCATTGTGGAAAATAAAATTGTTTTTCTTGTTGGAAAAGTGCCATAGTTTATAAGTCCATTTATACTTAAATACACACTTTGAAAAATCGAGTTTTGGTCAGTTATTAATGAGGCTGGTCATTTTCGATCTGCTCGCAGTGGTGTTTCGGCGGGGGAAGCATCCGAGCCGAAAGTTGAAATGCCAGGCGACCGAGAGATCCGCAAACCGCAAAGCAAACAGTTCCTCTCTGACACTGGTTGGTGAGGCTTGACGCGGTGTTAGTGTATTTTATGGGAGTTTCCTTAGTTAGTTTCAAGAGTGTCAAGTTGAAGCAGATTTACAAACGATTTATACTAATTTTTGGAGCACTAGCGGATGCTGTACAAAAGTTACAATGGACCGCGATATCGTTAGAAGAATCATTGCAGATGATAGATGGCGTACAAATAGCGTTACAATCGTTAACTGACGAGAAAAGTATTCGTGCTAAAGAAAAGATTAACAACGTCTTAACAAAAAATCCTGATTTCGCCTGGTTACGACAGATTTATTGTCATAGTGCTCCTACCGATCCATTACGCAATTTCAGAGACCATTTAAATTACGCAACTAAGTCATTAGATGAGAAACAATCCATTTCGTTGAATAAACTTATTTTTTATCCCCTACGCCTACGTACATCGCTTTTGTAAACTACTGTGGAGACATTTTCAATGCTGCAGATGTTTAGCCGAGCACATCCAAATTTCTAGAACTTATCGGATAAGTATTTCACAATATTATATCCCTTATCAGTTATACAACGTATACGCACTTACTTATTTTGACAATAGCACCCTAGTGTTGAGAGAGCAGGCAAAGGTGTGATACTGGATTCCAAATTAAACTGGGGCATTAACGCACAGGAGCGTCCGGTGCGTTCTATGCCTGCAAAAAAGCTATTGGGAAAAAATGGGGGTTAAAGCTCCACATAGTGTACTGGATATACCCAGCCATTATAAGACCTATTTTAACATATGGGGTGTTGGTCTGGTGGACCGCGTTGCGAAAAGCAGTTCACCTGAAAAAGTTAACCGAGGTACAGAGGGCAGCTTCTTTAGGCAAAACTGGTGCCCTGCATACCACACCGACAGCAGCATTTGAGACGATGCTGCACGTTCTGCCCCTGGATATTTACTGCAGAAGTGTAGCCGCAAGGAGCACCTTATGCTTGGTTCCGGGTCACTGTATAATTCTTGGTAATAAGAAGGTCCACAAACTGGCTAGGAAAGGCGCGGAGATGGAAGTCACCCTATAGCGGAGAGTACTGTGGCCAGACCACTGGAAATAATTAGAGTTGAAAATAATCACAAAGCCACTCAACTTGCTCAGACCAGATGGACAGAATTACCAACCTGTAGCATCTCTAAGCAACTATGGCCATTATACAAACATAATGGAACCTCACCATACATAGTAGGAAGGACATACGTAACATAACTGCTGTGATGACCGGACACGGTCTGTATGGTAGTCATGCAGAACGTATGAAAATACCAGCAAACGATTTCTGCAGAAGCTGCAGAGATAAAGAAGAGGTAGAGAGCGTTCAACATTTTTTGTGTGAATGTCCTGGCCTTGCAAGAAGAAGATTTGATGCCTTCGGGGAGACGTTATTCGGTGGACTGGAGGAGGTAAGCACTGCACCACTGGGACGTCTTGTGAGATGCATCGACAGTAGCGGCTGGTTCAGGTGAGGCTTACACAATGCCTCCTGCAACATATTTAGTTGCATGAATTATCACGGGTTGGTTCCAAGGAAATGCGGTAACATAAAGGACCATCAGGTCTATGTGAGACTAGCCGGCGCGGCGGGCGCTGGTAGTCTGCCAGTCTAACCTAACCTACTTATTTCCGCTATCACCGCCTCTGGTTGGTTATTCGAGGATAAAGGTTGAAGCACACTTGTTCGGCCGGAAGGGGACGGTATCGGACAGAAAAAATTCCGAGAAAATAAATAAACGACTTCTTTATGTGAGTGCGCACATTTCACCGGACGGGATTCCATCCTCTTGATATTTCCAAGGCCTTTGACCAAGTATGGCATGCCGCACTCCTCAACAAACTACCTTCTTATGGTCTTTCTCGCAAACTATGTACCTGCATCGGTAGTTTTCTCTCTAATCGGCGCATATCTGTCGAGGTGGATGGTCATTGATCCAACTTCCATCCTATCAGTGCTGGAATACCCCAAGGTTCAGTCCTGGCACCAACCTTATTTCTTCTTTACATTGACCTGCTCTCTTTAACTACCAATACCATCTACAGTTATGCTGACGATAGAATTCTTCACTCCAACATTCATTTTTCCAGACAAGCCTCGAATCAAGAGCTAGATAATAGACTCATATCTATGCACCTATCCCTTTCCCTAGATCTTCAACTAATTTAGTACTGGGGTGCCAAGAACCTTATTTAGTTCAACGTCTCCAAAACCCAGTCTTGCCCCCTGTCATGCAAAAAATCCAGCAACACTCACCCCATCCACATGAATGGCCAAGTCCTACAGAACAATGAAACGTTTGACCTTGTTGGCATCGCTTTCGTACATGGTATCCGCTGGCATAAACACATTACTTTAATAGCCACTTCAGCAGCTAAAAAGCTTGATTTTCTCTTTCGAGCCAGAAAATACTTCTCCTCTTCCAACTTACACACTCTATGTTTTTCAAGTAAGACCTAACCTAGAGTATTATTCCTATATCTGGGGAGTGGCATCACTTTCGACACAGCATTCTTTATTCCATCCAAAAGAAAGCCATTCGACTCATCAATGACCCAGCCTTAACAAGAAAATTCCCTGTTCTGGCTCATTGAAGCGATGTTGGAGATTTATCCCTTTTCTACCCATACTTCCACGGATTTTGCTCTGAAGAACTAGCTGCTATAATTCCTCGCTTGACTGTTCCTAACAGAACAACAAGAGGCGCGGTGGGTATGCATCCTTACTGTCCAGCTACAAAAGCCTAGAACATCCCAATTCTCTCGTTCATTCATACCTAGGGTCTCCAGATTATGAAACAGACTACTTGGAGATGTTTTTCCTCCCCACCAACTTCCCATCGTTTAAATCTTGTGTCAATAGATTACATTTTCCTTCCCTGCAGACGCTCAAGTTAGTACTTAGGCTTGAAGTCTACGTGGGCTGCCTCAGAAAAAAAAATTCTGTGGTACCGCCAACCGTTCAAAATTCAATTTATTTACACATTGTTCAACTGGGCGCTAACATCATAGAAAGGTAAAAATATATGCCCAACAACACATAAAAAGCTGGAACACTAACGCACCTTTCCTGCATCTAATTAAAGTTACTGCCTCTAATTAAAATTAATTGATAAATAAACTGTGTTCAGAAATTTGATATTATCTCAAATAATCATTATTAATATAAGAAACTAATACTTAATGCTGCCCATAAATAACTACGGACCAATTATAAAGAAAATACTTTAAAACTCCTTATGGCAAAAATGATTAAACCTAGATATCGGTAATTTACGCAGGCCGATATTTTAGAATGACCTATTTTACACAAAAACACGCTCAAACTGAATCACGTCACTTAAATAAAATTCTGCGTAAATTTTCCCACAGGCATAAATTTATCGATAGTCACTTTCCCTCGGCTCACATAAATTTTTATGACTGATATAACTAATTTATAGCGTAGTTATCTTTTAATTAAAACCTAAGAAAGTTGAGAATCAGCAGTAAAATGTTGGAAAAGATTGTTACCATGGTTGCTGTGGGACGTGTTAAATATGAATTCGTAGATCCTGTTGGATAAAAATGATTAAAGGGGAGAACAGATGGTTAATGATAGTATAATGGCCAGTCTTGTATATTACTGCCGTAATATTCATACCTAAAAATTTCGAAAAAATCTTTTATCCAAAACATATCTATTTTCATAATAGGAAATACGCATGTATTTTTTTATTAGATTAATCACTTAAGCAAGTCATTGCAAACCTAAAAATATTAATTTGGAAGAAAATTACTCGAATATTTATTTATATTTTTTATAATTTATTCACTTTTTTTTTAGTTTTTAGTATAATTTATTCCAATCTAATCCATTCTATTCCAATCTAAATCTATTCCAATCCAATCTATTACAATCTAAAAACTCTACAACCTCTAAAGCCATGTACTGACTAGAGCACGCTCACCCGAATGAGCTGCTCACCCTCGCGAGCGGCTCATATGTGTACCTCTGAGCTGAGCGCGTTCGGATGCTCGCTTGGTTCACCCGAGCGCGCTCGACGCGAGCCACGACTTGGCGGTTTTTTGGCGATGCTCAAAGGCGAGCTAGCTCAGTAGGTGTGTGATCGCCGCTCGAGTGTGGACGCCGTCGAACGGTGCACAATAAAACTTTGTTTGTTTCTTGATAATTTATTTCCGTAGTCTATTAATTTGTAGCCATGTGGACTAATGAAAAGTGTTTTATACTTATTAGTTTATATGAAAGTAAAAGAGTTTTGTGGGATTTAGTTATGGCCTTAATTAGTATTACGCCAGCCGCGAGGGTACAAACATTTTGTGGCGATGCCATGCTTACAAGTTATTAACATCTACTGAAAACAAAAATAAAAAATGGCTCGTCTTGCTGAGCAATGAGCCGCTCGTTCAACCAAATTTTGAATCGGGTATTCACGCGCAAATATTGAGCGCGCTCACACACGTGAGCGGCTCATGCGAGTGAGCATGCTCTAGTCAGTACATGGCTTTAGTGATGTAAGATGATACAACGCGTCCCTGTTTTTAAATTTCGTTTTTTTTTTAACTTTTTGCGGAAAGCCAGAATCGTATATCTATGATGTGAATAGATACATTTCTGTTTACGTAGAGTTCGATTCATAATTATATTATATTATATTGTTTTTATTAAACAATAAAATTTCTCAAAAACCACCATATAACCTACCATTAAATATTTGTTGGCAAAGTTAAAATATTATGGCCTTTTTGACTCAGAATTGGATCTAAATAATTCATACTTTCTAAACAGATTTCAAACAATTCTTTATAAGAATAATTCATCAGAACAAGTTCAAATTTTATTAGGTGTGCCTCAGGGATCTATTCTTGGACCGCTGCTCTTTATTATTTATACTGCTGACATTTTGAAATCTTTAAAGCACAATAAGGTTCAGGCGTATAATAATGACACAAAAATTTACTTTCATTTTAATTGTCAATACTATATCAACGCATCACTTCGCATCAGTCAACCTTATTTGGGTCATAATTTAAAGTTAAATCCTGTAAATTCAACTTTAATGGTTTTGGGGGAACAAAAATAATAGAGCTTTTCTAAATGAAAATATTAACATAATTATTGATGGGGCTCGGCTTCGTCTGGTCGGGATAGCTGAGCATTTGGGTGTGATTTTCGACACTGAATTGAGGTTTAGGGACTACATTAAGAAGTTAATTCAAAGGTCATATATTATGTCTTTAAGATTATTGTACAATAACCGTCATATCCCTAGCTTTAAACTGCGCAAAATGTTTTGTGAGAGTCTTGTTTTGTCCAGTTTTAACTATTGTGACTTTATAGGCCATGTTTGGATTTAATGGACAAAAACCGAATACAAAAAGTTAAAAATAATAATTATTGTTCGCGCCTAATTTTTGGACTTCAAAAATTTGATTATGTTTCATATACGTTTAAGGATCTTAGCTGGCTTACAACCCAACCCAACCCAAGCCAAACAATCGTAGAACTTTGCATCTGGGTGGTTTTACCGCTGTCTATAAATCGTAAGTTTGTGTTTAGCGAAAATGTGCACGCGCGCAATATTAGATTTTCTAATAGAATGACAATTTGACAATGCCTCATCATCAGAGAGCTATGTTTCAGAGATCATTTACTCACAACGCTGTTAAATTATATAACTTTTCCCCGACGAATTGGTTTCTCTTGATAGTAATAAATTTAAATTGCAATTTAAAAAATATTTACTTCATCGTCAAGATGAACAACACCTGTAGAAATTTTGTTCTCTTTTATTCTTTTTTTATTTCGATATTAACGTGTTTCTTGTTTTCTCCAGGCGGTTTTTTCACTTTCTTTGTGAAAGAGTTTCTTTATAAAGTAGTGGTTGAGTATATTCTTTTCTTTTGTGTAACGTTTATTTCGTTATACTTCAATTTTGTATTTTAGGGATTTATTATAATTTTTTTCTATTTATTTTTTATTATCCCGCAAGCGGATTGGCGTTAAGTAGAGTAAACCCTATGGCTAAACTGCGCCCTATACTTGCTTGTATTTGTACTTTGTAAATGTTAATGTATTTTTTTCTGTTCTTAATAAAAAGGCATCTATTATTATTATTATTATTATTATTATTATTATTATTATTATTATTATTAAATATATTGCATATTGGCACAATATAATTGTGCCTGTGTCTTTTGTGTATGCATCAGACTTCTTCTGTTTCTGAATGATCAACTGTCTTCGTACAAAACTCCAATTTGGTGCCTCATCCTCAAGAGCTTAACCTCTCCTTCGCTTTCGTTCAGCGTCCTTTAACTGCTTTGCTTAACCTACTCGTGCGTAGAGCGATATGACCTACTGCTACTCGAGCCTGTGTGCATTATCTGCCTTTCTTCTACTGGCATTTCTATAGCATCTACTCAAAAGAAATAACTTGTCTTGTTCTTCTATTGCTTATCCCCCAGAGAACAACGTAACATAACACCTTCTAGCTAAAGAAATCCGAAACAACCAATTTTTCCATTCATTTATAGTTAGATTCTATGCTTTGCTGGCACTATTAACGTTTTGCATGATAAAAACGAGGTTTTTACAAGTGCTGTTTGAGTTCAGTAAAAGCGAAAATATGTGATATTTTGTTATAAAGTCATGAAAAGCTTCTTCGGAGTATTTTGTCAAATTAGAAATTTATTATAAAAATTTTTCAAAGTAGACAACCAGAAATACATGCACAATTGCACATAGGCAGGTGTAATAAATATTTGTTCATGTTCTTTTTTACTGGCAACAACATTGCTTCTATTTATATTTTACTAATGCACCTGTTACCAACAAGGATAGAAAGAAATCGGATTCCGCTGGACATTTTATCAGAAATGAAAAGAATAGTGTGATGGCGAATCTTTCCAAGTAGATAATCAACAATACTTCCACAAGCGAAGAAGGCGTTTGTCATTCGGTAATGCAGTTTCGGCAACACGGATAGAAATGTGATTCGTCCAGGATTATCAGGAAAATTAAGATAAATATTCTGATTGCTAAAATATGTTCTGTTGTAAACTGCCCAGGAAACTGACCAATGTGGTTCATTCTTGTTCAATTATTTTTCTCATTATTCAATCAAATTGGATGGATTATACAATATCCTAATTTAAACTAGTACTAAAGCTCAAAACTTTTTAGTGAATTTGACGATAGTGTCCGGATTACCGCAACTCTTATCTGTACAAATCTTTCCTTTTTTCGTAAATTTTAATACGTCAACTCTGTATCAATATACTACAAATGTTCCTTCTCTCAAGGCACCTACGATACGTTGTGGTGTGGCCAAAAGGCTACAGGAACAAAACGAAATAAAAACGTATATAAGGCAGCCTGCCATGTTGGTATAGAAATATTTCAGCATTGCCTTTATATTATACCAGTCGTGTAAAAAACAATTAGGTTTGCTTCGAACGCACAGCTTAATTGTTCTAATTGAAAATGTAGCAAAAGTTATACCATTAAAACTTCGCCTTGCTGCAATCCCTGCTGTATTATTTTCCTATTCCCATGTTCCTGTTTGCGATTCAAAAATGTTAAATACTTCTGCTAACTTTGAAAAGTCCCAAGTTTATGCTTAGAGAATATTTAACGAGGTTATAAAATATTTTATGGGCATGAATTATGAGCGGGCAGATAAGGTAAAGTATGCACTTTTTATTGAATATCTATGATATAGTTTAAAACTTTCCAATAATTTTTATTGCTTCTCTGTAGAGGATCCAAGTTTGCTGAAGAAGTGTTGGAATTATAGCAGAAAGTCTGTTAAGTTTATATTTCCTCGAGAAATTAATTAGTTAAAATGGAAGAAAAATAGATAAAATTGAGCTACTGTTATTGTATGCGGTTCTTTTTTTACTGGGTAAAATGATGTAATGCGGTATATATATCGTCGTTTCAATAAATTATTTCAAGTAATTATTTTATTTTATAAAGGAACTATAATATTTCATAGTTGCAATTTTAATGTATATTCAGTAAATAAGCTACATCCTGCCAATGTAGAGGGCAGTAACTTATGATTAAGTAAAATAGGATTGTAGATTACTTATTGAACTTCCAAATATTGATCTATGAAATATTATAGGGTTTTCCACTTGTGACAATATATATATATATATATATATATATATATATATATATATATATATATATATATATATATATATATATATAGTAAACTAGTAATATTGGGTTGCGCAGCAAATGAAAGAATACTCTTTAAAGTTGTTCCAAGCTTTCGAAAATATTTATTTTCATCTTCAGGGAGACTACAAAGAATTGCTAGTATTAAACATGGTTCTTATATTAACCATTGTTTGAAGTGAGCTTATAAGCAGATTTATTACTTACAACTTAGTTGAGGATGTTCATTAACGGTGTTAAAGTATTATCTAGGGAATCAGTGAAGTCTTCCAGAGTGGGATCGAAAACCAAGCGTCATGAATTACTTAATTATTCTAAATTTACATTTATTACACAATAGCACAGACAGATTAAAATTACATGAAAGTCATTAATTAAAAAAGGAAGAAAATTAAAAATCATTTCTTTCTCAGTTTCTTGAAATTCATTTTAGCCATGCGGCACGAGATGACAGACTGATTTGATTGAGCGGGAAACTCACTATGGACTGTCAGAAGTCAGTTATCAGCGACATCTGTGTACTATCTTCAATTCTATGCGAAACATGATTACAGAAGTCTGTAAAATTAGGTGTGTTATTTACCTTGTTGAGATAACTTGTTGGATTTATATTGCGGTCAGGAAGTACACCCTAGCGGATGCATTTAATAGCTTATTTATGCGACATCTATGAATTTCAATTAGAATTATTTGTAATTTGATAAAAAGATTTTGTTATATGTAGGAAATGGGCATGCATTCTTGAATTTGTTGTGAAGGAAAAAAATATTTTTTATTATACAATCAATTGTCATTATACTTGAATCCCAGAGTCATTCAAACGATGATCCTTGTCTAAAAATAATAGATATGAATATATTTCACTTAGGTGTTTTATATCGGTTTTTTTATTTATGCAATTAGGTTCTTGTGAAATAAAGGCCATTTCAAGAAAAGATCTTTTAGAGTTATTTTTCTGTGTAGCGAGTATCTTGGTTGCATTATAATCAAAGTTATGTAGTAAGTTATTAGCGTGTTCTGCCAGAGCACACCTCTCTGGATGCAGGCTACAATCACTCTTGTGTGCTGTGATTCTGTCGGACAATGGTCTTGTAGTTTGGCCTATGTATATTTTTTCACAGTCTGTACAAGGAATGCTGTAAACCACATCTGTTCTTCGAGTAAGAGGGACCTTGTCTTTAAGCCTGGAGTGCACCGAAGAAATTGTGAGTACTGGTTTGTTCGCGATTTTGACATTGACTACCTGATTTATTATTCTGGACAGCGCCGGAGTTATCTCTCTAATGTAGGGGAGTGATATGAATTTAGTAGTTTGCGTCCCTTCAGTTATATTATTGATATTATTTATTCGGTTATGTTCATTTAATATAGGTATGTTAATGGCAGGAGTGCTGAACAAAATTCTATTAATCAGCTTGGGCGGATATGAATTATCGATGAATAATTGAGCCGGGATATCTAAGTTTTTTTTTTATGTAGAGATGGATCTGAGATTTTTAGAATTCTTGATTTCATTTGTTTAACCAGATTCACTTTCATATTATGTTTATGATACGAGAAATAATTCAGGTATCGTCCTGAGCTGCAAGGTTTCCTGTACCAATCTATCACGATTTTGTTGTTGTGAGTTCGTGTGAATTTGGTATCTAGGAAAGGAACCGAGCAGGTAGGGTCTTCGGTTTCTATAGTGAACTGGATGTGTTGATCGAAATCATTTAAGGTTTCTAGTATCTCGTTAATTCCATTTTGTGGTAGTGCTACAATTATATCATCCACGTATTTTTTTAAAAAAAGGGGATTAAAGGGGAGAACCGGAAGAACTGTGTCCAGCAATTCGTCCATCACATACGTTGCAAGTATAGGAGAGACAGAAGACCCCAATGGGGTACCAAAAGTTTGTTTATAGTATTTGTTGTCAAATGCGAAGTACGTGTTATCAAAAAGAAGTTCAATTAATCTAAGAAAGGAGTCTCTGTCTGTATTACAATAGTTACTAATGCGGTACCAACTCTTATAGATGGCCCTGTGTGCAGCATCATAGTAAACATTGCTGAAATATATATGAATATATATATATATATATATATATATATATATATATATATATATATATATATATATATATATATATATATGTATATATATATATATATATATATATATATATATATATATATATATATATATATATATATATATATATATATATATATATATATAAAAAAAAAGGTGAAGAAAATATTGGGGAAACTGTCTGTATGGTAGTGCTCGACACGTGTTTCGTGCTTATTAGCACTCAACAGTCGCACATAACCAAGTTATTAGATGGTAAACTTGGAAGTTGAAAAAAACACAGAGTTCACAGACCAGGGACCTGCTAGCACATTTGCGGTTGTTTTTTTCAACTTCCAAGTTTACCATCTAATAACTTGGTTATGTGCGACTGATGAGTGCTAATAAGCACGAAACACGTGTCGAGCACTACCATACAGACAGTTTCCCCAATATTTTCTTCACCTTTTTTTATAAATAGTCCTGTCGATATTTCTTTATTTCTTTATATTTATATATATATATATATGTCACGATACACTTACAACGGTATGCTACGCTATGAATCAAAACACGTCGTGACTGCGCAGATTACGTTACTTCGAGGGAAGGCGCTTGATTAATGCAAAATCCCTCGCAGTGACGTCAAAATGGGAGGAGCCTGGCCAGTCGATCGACGCATCGGCGTACCGTTGTTACTGTATCGTGTATATATCTATATATATATATATATATATATATATATATATATATATATATATATATATATATATATATATATATATATATATAATAAAATAGTAGGACTATTCTTTTTGATTCTGGTATGGGTGCCCTCCTGCTATTGCAATATCTGGGCCCTTACCCTTCATCAGGCAGGCTTACGCCCAGGGTGGCTAAAGAACAGTTCACATTTTGGCCAGAATCAAAAAGATACCGTATATCTAAATATTCGGAAAGGATTGGTAGGATGTAGCGGGTAGCGGTTCGCGCGAACTACTTTACGCAGTGTTGCTCCAAAACTTTTGGCTGCTAACACAATAATAAGTAAATAAATGTCGAATTTTTTCGATAGTACAAGTGCACCACTGTACGATCAGTACTATGGTGGAGAGTTAAGGTTACCAAAAAGAAGCAGCACTCCAAATTCCATACATCTATACCAATATAATTCCATACATCTAGGTGGAATGGTTTCCAATATGCGAGTGTCTAAAAATCACAATTTCGAGCACTCACTGACTGACTGATAGATCATTATAAATCTAGGGTACTTAAAATCGAGTTAGAGCTTTGAAATTTGGAACATAAAGAGTATTTAAAGTGATAATTACGAGAAAAATCACAAATCAATAAAAATCCAATATGGCGGAAAATCCAACATGACGGATTCTGATACGAAATAGCTAGCGACTTCTGCTTTAGAAAGTTACGTGTGTACATAGTGTAGTGGTTATCACATCCGCCTAACACGCGGAAGGTACCCGGTTCAATCCCGGGCCGAAACAGAATTTTTAATTTTTGATTTACTTTCAAATGCCTCTATTTTATGATAATCGCAACAAACAGAGATATCAGGAATGCATGCAAACCTTAGCGACAAAAAGCCATTATTAAAAATGTTTGTTTGGAGTATACACATATACTACTAATAAATAAATATTGTTTGGTATCTGAACAAAAAGTTATGAAATTCCACCAAAAACATACATGTAAGAAAACAGGCCAAGTTCTCGTCAGGACTGTACGTTTTGATATCTGAAAAAATAACTGAAATGTAAAAATTATACCAAATTCGCTGCCAACACGTTTTAGCAGTGTTTTGATAAGCACATTCTGTGAATTGATAAATTTACAGACCAAGCTTGGCAAGTTTTCATTAAAGAACTCCTAAGCAATATTGAGGCCCTTGACAAGTTTGGTCTGTAAATTTATCAGTTTACACAATATTTTTTGTGCCTATCAAAACACTGCTAATAACGTGTAGGCAAGGAACTTCGCATAATTTGTACATTTCAGATAACAAAACACACAGTCCTTACAAGAACTTGGCCTGTTTTTTTACATGTATGTTTTTGGTGGGAGTTCATAACTTTGTGTGTAGATTAGATATTACTACTCATGGTTTTGAAAATCATATTTTTGGTACTACTGTATTCGTAAAATATTGTTCGACAAGCTATCCTTTCTACTCTTGGCATCGATTATTATTAGTGAGGTTCTATCATCTTACCTATGCAACATGAGTTGGGAGGGGCGAGGGGGGGTTGTTGCTTTTGGAAATTTGCTTTGGTTTGCCACAGATGCACCTATCGTACTACAAGCAAGCCAATATGTGATTTTTTAAAGAACTATTATATTTTCATCATCGTTAAAAGTTTGCTGTACTTTTGTCTGCATTCTGTTTAACGTTTTCTTTCATTCATTTAAGATATAAAATTTTACATACTATTAAGAGTTTGTATAGATACAAAGTTTATGATCATGGCGCTTTTATTAAGACTATAAAATATTTTATGACATTTTTAAATTATGTGGTATCATAATGATAAAGTAAATGTTTTAATGAAATTGGGACACCATAGAGATTTTATGTATTTCAAGTTATCTTAAGAAAAACGGTATCCTTTTCTTCAATAATTAATGTCTCCCTAAATTTCCTACAAGTTGCAAGACTACGACTTAAAACGATTTCATCTATCATTATGTTTCTGCCTACTTTATTTTTATATCATTTTCCTTTTAAGGTAAGTGTTTATTTTTTTATTTATATGGTTAAAAGATAAATTTGTATTCGGAAGTACTTTATTTTATTACCTCTGTTGACATTTCAGTTGACGAATCCATAGATAAAGTAGGTAATGTTCATAATTATATAAACAAGGTAGACATAACCGAAAATAAATTGATTTTTATATTTACATGAATACGAGTACATTCTGACTCTAAATATAAAACATTAAAATAACGATCACGATGAAAAATAATCTAAAATTGGGTTAGGTAAACTCATTAAACTGCTTTTAGTTCGACTCTAAAAAAATTTTGCTTCTTATTTGTTAGTTAGGTTTTCTTTAAAATTGATGGTCCAAACTGTTTTTACAAAATTTGTAAAAAGCTTCAGATTATGCAAAATATCTCCACAATTTACATAAAAAAATACTAAGTTTATTTACTTTAAAGCATTAGAAACTTTTCGAATTGGATATGACGAATCACTATGAATTTTCTTTAGACGGTATGACCTAATGGTTATTCGAAACCTGTGACCAATTGTTAATATATTCAGCTGTGTATATAGAATTTTAGTTGACAAATTGGAAACATTTTTATATTAAATTTTTTGACCAAAAGTTATTCTTTATGAAAAGTTTTGCTTCCGTTCAAATACCGAACGGCTTAACTGAAATTGACTTAGCTTATACAGGGTGGTCGATAATCTACTTTTTTGAAAATGGCAATTTTTCGAACTGTACTATATTTGGTTTTTCGATCAAAAGTTTTGAATGAAAACTTTTGGTTCAATATCTTGAACAAAAGGTTAATCTTCAATCAGCCCGCCGTTATTCTCCAAACATTTAATTAAGTTCGTTCACTGAGAAAAAAGCTAATTATTCCTTATAAGAATTCTTAAACTCTTTATGCAACTGTTTAATACTATATGGGACAGCAACGCGCTTTGCTGCTTCAATACAACGAAAATTGCTAGACCGTCTTACTGTTGTAGCAATATGGTGACTTAGTCAGTACAAAATTGAAATCATAACTAAAATACAGCTTTTTAATAGGCATTAATCCCCTAGACTTTTATATAACCAACCTGTAATATTGGGACTATTATGTAGTTTTATAACTGTAATAATATAACTTACGGCGGGTTGCAGAAAGGATGATTAGCTAACACCGTGTTAAATTTTAACACGTTAAATTTTGGTCAAGTTGCCCAAGATTTAATCAAAGCCGGCCCAGGCCCACTTGAAACAGCAATCGCTTAACATCGGCTTTTAGATTTGGAAGTGGTCGTAGTTTCGGGAAAACTCGTACGATAAACGTCAGATTTTAATGTCAACAAAGCGTTTTGTATTTCTTGTAAAGGGAAGTAGAATTTTGTATCAAAGAAAATATTTTTGTATGTTAAAATGGGAAAATAGGCAAGGCGAATAGAAAACTCACACAAAAATAGAAGAAAATAAACTTCTAAACATACATTTTTTAAGGTAAGTAGTATGGACACCCTTTTATTAAACATAAACTAGTGTACGCTGGCAAAATTTTATAATTTTTCTATTAATTTTTAAAATCTGTGTTAAAATGCTTTGCAAAAAAAAAATCTGCTGCTTTTCAGCTTCCTTAAACACTATCCTTTTGTCATCATCATCCATTTATGTGCTTGTTTTAGGTACATGGAAATATGATTGTATTATTTCTAATGAATATGAATTGAACCCTAAAAACTAGACCTTTAATGAAAGATAAGGCACACAAATATCATAAACATATTTCCTTAGACTTGGTAAACCTACATGTAAAGAATGGAGTCCTAAATGGATGTTATTTGAGAGATTATCCTAACCACAATATTCGGTGAAATACCAGGGGAAAATTTTAGAAGTTTGTTGGTATTTTCTTGATAAGGTAAAATATTGTCATTAATATTCTATCACTCACTACTTATAAAATTTTTGAGTACTACAATTTTGTTTCCTATTTTTATCTCAAGCTCTATCTTTACCCGTTACCCATAATAGCTCACATGCAACTATATTTTTTTTGTCCAGTGCATCTGACAAAACATTTTTGTCTGGGTAAGCAGTGACGTAGCTAGGTGTAGGCAGACTAGGCCCTTGCATGAGCGCTTGTGGCAATTAGGTCTTGTTGTAGGGGTGTAAAATTCCTGGCTTGCCTTCAGTCAAATTTAGCCTAGCAACGGCATTGTGGGTAAGTATCCTGGTCAATTTATAAACCTAATTACAGGTAATACAGATCACAAATAAAATTTTTGTAACCATGTGGCACGCTGAAACTGTAGTGTTCATTTAATCCACCACAAATTCATTCAAAATTAAGTTCGAAGTAAAATATTTCTCATTTAATAAACTTTTTGCTCGTGATTACAGATTCAGAGATTGAAGATGGGAATTTTTCTGTTACACATTTACTTAACTACTTACCATTTTTATCATACTCATATGAATCATATTGTTGTTTTTAAGAATGAAATATCTATGAAGAAGTTATTTACGTGGGTTGTTTTGCATATTGGTTTTATTAAGATTACTATGTAATCATGTACGTAGACTTTTACATGTTATTATGTGTTCCATTTTCTTTTGTTACAGGTTATAGATAAGTCACAGAATATATCAGAGATGTAATGTGAAGA
Source organism: Philopedon plagiatum (assembly GCA_963971165.1). NCBI lineage: Eukaryota > Metazoa > Arthropoda > Insecta > Coleoptera > Curculionidae > Philopedon > Philopedon plagiatum. The sequence continues at coordinate 130,210,278 of OZ020189.1, forward strand.
CTGGCTCAAAATAATATAGGTACCTTAGTACCTTCCTACTGGTGACATAGATGTTGAAATATTTTATAAATAGAAATTTGCTACTTTTACATAAATAAAATATGTTCTAGAGGATTTTTTCAAATATAAGTTTACATTAATTTATATCCATACTTTTGTTCATTTTTATTTCCTGATAATTTATAAAACTAGAAAAGGTCCTTAAAGAAAATTACAGGGGTAATTCATTTTTTTAAAATTTGTTTTGTGGCATTAATCTTTTTAAATTTAAAAATAGTCGAATAGGGCAACATAAGATCTGTTCATTTGTGTTGCATGAAATTGCACTAACCTACACTTTTTTTTATGTAAGAAGATATCAATTAGAAAAAATCTGTGCAAGTATAACTACAGTTTCAACACAAAAGGTTTTTTCTTTTGTGGTACACAACTTGCACCAACCTGCACCGATTTTTTTCCAATTATCTCCCACAAACAAATGCGGGCCATCTTAAATTTTTATTAAAACCAGGCATTATTGCACCTAGCCGTGGGGGTCCACTTTACTTGGCTAAACCAAAGAAAATAAAAGGGGCTAAACCACCAGTGAACGGACACAGTGTTGCCAGGCCGTTTTTATTAGGTACTAGATTCTGATTGAAAAAGTACCAAATTTAATGAAAATGTACTAGATCTTCCCAAAACAGACGAGGCCAGGTATAATTATGCTTTCTGGCTTTATTCAGTACAAAAACACTATCAATTATTCCTAGGATGTATTATTTATTAATCATCAATAATTTTAATATTTATTGAAGACTTGCAAAACAATTTTTATTTGATAAGCCCTGGAAGACCAGAGCCTTTACCGGTTGTAACCGGGCTGACAACCGGCGAACTCTGAAAAACGCCTTGTCTTCCAAAATTCAGAACCACAGAAAAATAAAGGAGTAATGTGTACGCCGTCCCTGAGGGTTGCTAGAGCTTTGGTCTAAGCGCCAGATCGGGAGGTGAGCTGGCTAACCTCTTACATGGGCCCGGGCCAGCGTACTGGAAGACGAAAAGAGAAATATTATTTGCGGTTACGTCAAAACCATGAAATCCGTAGGTTATATACGATCTTATTTTGTTTATATTAAAAAAAAACTAATAACAAACCCTTTATTTTTCTATGGTTTATAGTTAGGAGGCTATGCCTTATTGTATAGGGGGCCGCGGACCAAAACAAATGAAGTGATTCATGTAAAAATTGCTTCTATTCCAATGTTTTTACTTTTATAATATAGTAATTTTCTTTTTGATTTGTTGTGACAAAAATAATTAAAAAAAATTACCTCTCTGGATAAATAAAGAGATACAAGGAAAAATTTGTTGCCAATTCGGAAGTGTTGAAGAAAAATAGCCAACATGAAATTTAGCAGAATATCTATATTTTTATAGAAGGAAAATTGTTTGAATTAAGTACAATATTATAATGAATGGTTTAAAACCAAGAAGAATTCCAGAAATAGAATATTATTTTTGCACAAATCTAACAAGAAAATAGTGGTATACAGAGTAATTTTGGTATGTTATTGAAGATGAAAGTTGTATTTTTTGGTAAAATTCACTATAAATGAGAACTTTATTTTTCCTACATTTTTTGTTAGTGTGTGAAGGTAGGTACCTGCTTAGGTTGGGTTTATGATAAATTAGATGCCCATCTGCAATAAAAGTGTATATAGTTGTATTTTAAAATATTGAAGGAAGGAGTTGTCTTTTAATTTCCTGTACTAGAACATAAACTTTTGCCAAAGTAACCAATATTTTATCAAAAATGTTAAAAAAAACATGACTTTAATCCCATCATATTGTGGAATTAGTTTAATTCAGCGTTAAGTGCTCTCTGGGTTAAAAACAAATGAAAAAGTAAACAACACCTTGGTTTTTTAGTGGCATTTGTCTGTTTAATCACGGATTAGCTCAAAATTTGGGTGTTGCAGAAAGACAAAAAAATTTAACGCTGTGTTAAACTGAATATCATTTGTTTTTAACCCCGAATTAGGATTTAACGCTGGATTAAAGTTTTGTGCAACCCGCTGTTACAGTTTTGTAATAAAACTAGATAACAATCATAATAACGCTTTTTTCGTAACGTTATTAACCAGTACAATAGCCTCTATAAATCCGTTGTATAGTGCTTATAATACGACATAGCAGCTTGTATAACCCAATTTTTTTGGGCTAACGAAATTGTGTCGTGTGCTGTATGCATCTATCTTATTGCCTGTAGAATTTGAGACTGTTACCCTTAACATTCAGTTGTATTAGGACCGCTTGTCTTATTGCTGGGGTTATTTATTATTTCGAATTGCAGTTATAGAACTGTTTCATTAGAGTAGCAACGTTTTCTCATAGGTAAACAGGGTATTATTAGTGGGTTTCTGTTAGGTGCAAATTATTGGAAAAAACTTTTTATGCAAGAAGTTCTTATAATTATAAATATAGCATATTTTAGAAATACTCTTAGCTATATAGGGTCTATTAAAAAAGCGTAATAATAAAAAAATCATTTATATTATTAAATGTTTGGTTTCCTCTTAACATTTCAAATTAATTTTGTTAAGTGTCCAATACTTATGTAAGTTCACTTGTTTTCAAAATATAGTCAGTTGACAATTAATCTGTTTCAGCTTTGAAGGTTCGAAAATGGTTTGAGATATCAATCAATTACTTCCCTCTCAGTTTCAGTACTGTAATTTAGTACTGTATTGTCTTGGTACTGACTCTGCATAGTACCAGTAGTATTACAAATAGAAAAGAACTTGATTCTAGTGGTGTGAAACTTCAATTCGTTTTCCAATATCTGAGTCCGTTTTCAGATCTCGAGCTGTAGGATATCAAAGTCAACTTAAATTTAAGACATTATTCACAAAATTAATTCGAATTTTTTCAGACCTCGTATAATTGAGAGTATTTTTAAAATATGGAACACTGGTAAATAATTAATACTTTGGTATAAAAAGATTTCTCTTGTTCCAATGATTTGCACAAACAACTAAGACAACAACAACAAAAAACACAAACCCACTAAGAACATCACATCACGACATCCCCAATCTGCCGAAATTTTAATTTTGAAAAGATTAAATAGGGACACACCGAAACGCAAAAAGCTCATACTTGGTCTTCTCCTAGAACCATACTAAAACGATAAACCGCCGATGGGCAATGATAATGTGCGGAAATGGTAATCCCGCCCTCTTTTGGAATTTTAAATAATAACAGATACAAAAAGATTTTTTACAGTTGCATGGCAATTTTGCGAAGGTAATAAAGCGTTGTATTATCCGTATAAACGTATAGTAGTAAGAAATGAAATTTTTACCCTTATATGAAAGTTGTATTAGGACTGGACGGCATAAGACAGAATTGTATGGGTAATGTTATTAATGCATACTGTTTATAAATGCCGTTCTAGCAATTTAGGGATTGCTGTAGTTGTTAACCTGTGTTACTACACCAATAGTTTAAACAATACTGGTTAATAAAAAAATTGCTATCCGTACAAAATAATTCTTAGCAGTACTGTTTTATTAGATCATTTTCCTCAGTGTTTTAAATCTGCGAACTGCAATTGACAGTTGTTGCCTCTTCAGGATTTATAATATAGTCCTTATTCTATTTTTAAGCTCTTCCCTGTTTCGAGGGCGAGTTTTATAGTACCCCACAAAAAATAATCTAGGGGGTGAGGTCAGGCGACCTTGCGGACCAGTAAAGCTGTCTTCACTGGTTGCCCTTCCAGTCCATTTATTCGGAAATTGGGTATTCAACCAGTTTCTGACATGCCTTGAAAAATGAAAAGGAGCTCCGTCTAACCGGAAAATTAAACGTCACCTTTCTCCCAATGTAAGATTTTCAAGTAGTTCTGTGAAATCCCCTTCAAGAAAATTTTTAAAAATTTCTCCTCTCAAGTTGTCCTCAAAAGGTATCGGCCCCAACAATTTGTCTGCTAGTGTACCAATACAAACATTAATTTTCAGAGAGTACTGGCCCCGGCACTGGATTGTCCAATAGGGATTATCGGTAGCCCAGTAGCGGGAATTTTGGTTACTCACTGGACCGTTAGTCGTAAAAGCGACTTCGTCAGAAAAAAAATCTGAAGTCTTCGGTCATCCATCATAAATCCTAATGTCAGTGCAGAAAAATCTAATCTCCAAACTGAGTGTTTTGGTGTGAATTTTGGCTTAAAAGGTCTAAATTTATGTGTATGTAAATTTACAAAAATCATTGTAGCACACACCCTGTATAAGCTAAGCTAAACTCAGTTTCGCCATTGTGTGATTGAAACGAACCAAAGCTTTTCTTTAGACATAACTTTTGATCGAAAACCCAATAATAAAGCAGTTCGAAAAATTACCATTTTCAAAAAAGTAAATTATTTACCACCCTGTATAAGCTAAGTCAATTTTAGTTAAGCCGATCCGTATTTGAAAGGAAGCAAAACTTTTTATAAGGAATAATTTTTGGTCGAAAAATGAATATTAAAAAAGTGTCCCATTTGTCAACTCAAGTTCTACACACGCTGTGTTAATAATGGATTCTTTATTCATTTAACAAACTTCAGAGAAAAAAGTTATTTAACCACCAGAACACTAGGTAGGTATAGGAAAACAATTTTCATTCGGTTCGAATATTACCAAAGGATTTAGTGACGGAAATCACAATACTAGTTCAGTATTTCTTAAGTACATGGAAACAGCGTTGATAGAACAAAAATATCGAAAGCCGAACATAAAAAAAGTTTACCGTGATAAGTATGTATTAATATCAAATTCATTACTAATTTGATAATTCTAAAAAAGGAAGTCATTTCAAACCAGAAAACTAACCATGGGATTTTTTTGTCGACCCTGATATTACCGGAGGACTGAATGATAGAAATTACAATATTAACTAAATAAGTTCTTGAACAAATTGCAACAGAGACCGTTGATAAAACAATACCGAAAGCTGGACATATCAACGTGTTTATTTTTCATCTACTCTTATTTTTGTACAGTTGTTTGTCACTTGCCTATTCTGTGCAAATGCACTAGAGCTATTATTGACAAATACGCCAATATTGGTTTATTTGTTGAACACACCTGTCGTTGTAGTCCGGCTTATATTTGAATGATTATGAGCCAGCAGATTTAAAGAAACCTTTTAAAAACCACTATTTTAAAGTCAAATATTATTACCATTTTTAATAGGTTTTATTATTTTAGCCTAATTTGTGTATAGAACGTGTTAACTTTGAATAAGAAGAAGCTGAAATAATTTATAACTTATAGAAAAACAAAGGGAAAATTTAATTATTAAATTTCTTTCATATTCTTGTAAAAACAATTTATTATCGTATTTTAATATAATTCCTTATTTAAATTAGTTTTTTAACTAATGAGCTTATTCAGCAATTTTTTTTTATTTCATAATATAAAAGTCTCGATATCATCAGTACAATTTGAATGAGATTCAACAATAATGTAAGGAAAAAATTTGGTGTAGAAATAAACCTATAGATATAGACTCGGAGGCTATAGCCCAGTTGCTGGCACTGAGACAAGAACTTGCAAGCCAGTCTGATAATAAGAAAACTATTAAGTCAAAATTATGGCAAAAAATTGCTGTCAAATTCATATTATGATCATATGACACTATGACCATAATTGACCAATTGCACATGCACTTGTCAGATTTAGAGCCACCTTTGCAACCACATCGACTATAACCTAAGCAAACCAGAGCAAACACGAGCAAACCTGAACATGAACATGAAACGCGGACGCTGATTGGCCGGCGCCGCTAACATGTTTCTTACGGCCACTCGCGGTTGTCACAATGCTATCGAGTTGTCGAAATGGCCGTTAAATTATTTAAGTGCCCAGCAAAATAAGTTCTATTCATAATGACCAGACAATTTGATAAATTGTCGTACATAAGCACAAATTTATTAAATTGTCTTTCAATTGTCGTTATTCATAATGACCGAAAATTATAAATACTGCCCAGATTAATCACTTGCTCCATAAGTATATCCTTAGACTAAGTTTTTAGTTTCTTGACTTATGAACAATATTCTGTAATGACTTTTTAATGTTTTTTAAACCAAAAAACTAGCTCGTTCTTCATATCGAGGAAGCGAAGTGGAAATACCTCGAGAAGCGCAGGTTTATTTATTTACAACGGTTAAACTATACTTATTTAATTTTGTACTGTTTGCTTTAAGGTACTCGCAGACTTGTACACTTTTGTGTTGCGCAACCTAAAAAAATGGCGCAACCCTTGAATTGCAAGGTGAGAACACCACTGCAATATAAAAAGTTGCGCAAGTTACTAAATGGCGCTACACTTTTCGAATTGCGTACACTTCAAAAATTGCAACGTGTGAACAGTTAAAAATATTGGAGTTGCGCAATATAAATATGGACCGACCGCGACATGTCGGTTATATAATGTGGCGCAACTTCTGCCTCAGTGCAACTTTGTCTGCTTACGGAGGTTGTTTTTAAGTTTACAATAATTTTTTTTATTATTATTACGCAAATTTTTTTTATAGAATTCTTCATCGCCATCCCTTAGTTCTTTTAAGAAATTAGTTACTACTTGGTAGCGGTTTCGTTTCTTAATTCATTCTTTAACCCAAATTCTTATTTGTTTACGATTTTGGCGTCTTCTATTTTGTCGCCTTCGCAGTAAATTACAACACATGAAGCGGCTTGTAGTTCTTCACCAGAATACATTTTCGTTTAACTAATTTAACACAATAACTGAGAATGGTAGAACGACAGAAATTTATGTACTTACTAGGGGTGTCAATCCAGACTGATTTTCTTATCCCGGGATTTTTGAACTAATAAGTATAAATTTATAATTATTTAAAACAATACCGCAAAACTATTAGGGCGTCCAAAGTTTTGTCTTTCAGGCTAGAATGTATTTTGTTGCAGAAAACTCCCGCAGAAGAAAAACATCTCTCGGGTTCTATGCTGAATGGTTAGTAGGAATTAAAAGGATTTTTGAAGATTACATTAAAGTAAAACGCTCGAGCATATAAAGTAAGCTGCCCAATCATGTCTTGCAATATAATAGAACTTTTAGCTTTTTCCCATGATCATTTTTGATATACTTTTGTAGTATATCATTTTTAGTTGACGGATTTCTAAATGTTCGAACTATTTGTCTAATTCTATAAACCAATACACAGAGGTCATGATTTATTTGTAACGATTACTTCCAAAAAGTCACTTTTTTCCAAAACTTCCACCTTATCCATATAGGTACCTTCAGTGTCTTCTATATCGCTGTCGCTGTCGCTAAAGAACATTTCGAGATTATTCCCGAAAATATTAATCGATCCTGGGGTTTTCGAGTCCGGTTTATACTCCGGAATCCCGGGACTCAGGAATTTCGGAATTCCGGGTACACCCCTAGTACCAACTACGTTTCGCCCGCAACATCGTCCGCAGTATAAAAATTGTACTTCATTACAAACTTTGAACCCCCATTATTTCACCCCTTAGGGGCCGATTTATTACAAACTTTAATAAAACATGTGTTTAAATATTTTCAGAGTACCTCTATGAATTTTTCCATACAACATTTGAACCCTGTTTCACTCCCTTCGGGGTTGAATTTTGAAAAACTCTTTCTTAGTGCATGCCTACGTTATATAAGAAACCTCTCTGTAATATTTCAAGTTTCTAGCACAGCGGTGTGGGGTACGTCAGTCAATCAGTCAGTTTCTTCTGAATATCGTTTTTAATTCTTTTTATTCTGAATATCGTTTTTACACGTGTATAAAATTGCAGCATAAGTTGCGCAATAATAAGTGGCGCATAGCGTGTGAACAGCCTGTCAACTTTTAAAAATGTCTTTAACATTTTTAAGTTGCGCAACTCATTTATGTCGCAATTTTTGACATTTTATTGCTGCTGTGTGAACATAACGAACAATTTTATAATTGCGCAATACAAACTTGCGCCACAAAAGTGTACAAGTCTGCGAGTACCTTTAGGTGCTGCATTGTACTTTGTACTAGTTCTGTGTAGCGTTAAAATAAAAACGTAAGTTAATCAAACAGTATTTCAAATGTGATTACCAGTTACTTTACAAACATCAAATAATTCATTTTAATTTTTATCGAGACTGTGTAAAAGAGGGTCTAGCCCTTCAAAATCAATTTTCATATATATGTAACTGAATACATGAACCTGTTAAAATTGCAGACATGAAGTCCCTTGATAGCTTTATTTCCTGTATCGTAACAACTTTCATACAGTTCATATTGCTTTCTGTTTAGTGCTCCCCTTGGCCTGTTTATGACTTTAAAATGTTAAACACTTTCTATAAAGCATTCGGAATAGCAAATTTAGGTCAGCTTTCGAAACATTTGGCAGAACCATAAAGTTTATTCTTAAAATCAGTATTAAGGTGCGCTCTTCTACCAAAATTGACAATAAATAAAAATAAATTACTAGAGCCGGCGTACAGGCTTTCATCCTTTTAGTAACAAGCTAATATAATATTGCAATGATTGTACATTACAATATTATAGTGTCCTGTTTAAGGTAGTTTATTTTCGCAACTGAAAATGCTTCAGTATGGCGCCTTCCTGTTTACAAAGGCCAAACTACTGAAGTATAGAATTTCTAAAGTTATTTGACTGACCTTGAAAAATCCATTCGGGATCAACATTGATTACTGTGTTAACTCGGCATCATTTACAGTGCTACAATCTCATGCATATTGCGTACGTTTCTGTCTTAAACTGACCCCGTAATATTCGTCTTCTCCAGCGTGTGTGATTGGCTGGATGCTCTCTGAAATGACCAATTAGATTCCCACCTCTTTCTTGTTTGTTGAGTAATTGAGACATCAATGTCAGGATTGGTGATTTATTAAGCCCCTGCTACACGATGTGTCAAATGCTTTCCAACGTTGGACACATGGTAATTTGTTGCATCGTGTGGCCGTGCAACATCGAATGTCATGTGTCAAACGTTGGAAAGCATGCAGATCGCATTTAAAATCTGCAGAACTCTTGCATTCGTCTTATTTTTGGACTACGTAAGTATGAGAGTGCTGCTCAGTCATGCTGGTTGGTTAATTATGTGCGATCGCCGTCACCTCCATCTGCTCTGCTTGTATCACAAGATACCACTGAATAAGTCCCCTAGTTGCTTGTACCATAAGATACGTTTCGCACTGACATCCACAATATTAATATTAGGTTTAAAAGGAAACTTACAATTCCAGCTGCATTATTTCTTCTCATTTCTTATTGCAAAGCATTGAAATGGGTTCTCAGAAAATATTATCGGAACGTCTAATGTCATGTTTAGCAGCACATTCTTCATCTAACAGGGCGCAATCGATGTATTTCCTGTTCCTCTATTCCATGTTTTTCTTTTTTTTTTCTTCCTCCATAATGGTCCCTCCCTAAAGACTAGAGATTCATGGCGATACTGATCCAGAACAGTTCTAATCCTTGTAAGGTTATGTTGGTTGGTGATTTCATTTGTTAATTTACTTAAGATCATGGATCTCAGCGTATGTTATTAATGATTGTGTTTTAATGCTCTTCAAACATTCTGGTATTACTTGTTAGTTAATACGAATACTTGGGTTAGTTGAACAGTCGACAGATACTTGTATCAGAATCTGTCGAACTGCCCTTTTGTGCATATAAAGGTACGTAGGAAACATGTGTATTGGTACAACAAAAATTGTATTTACGAATGTACAAATAAAGGCCTTTGTTATTACTCTTATTATAGTTATTATTAATATTATTATCATTATTATTAATATTATTATAATTATTATTATTATGGTCATTATTACTACTTAGAATGACTTATTTTTTGGTAACCGACTGTCAGTAACTAATACATTATTTGTCAAGCTGTTTTTTTTAATTTTTTTACTTAAAAAAGGCAAATCGTCTATTCTATTGGTGTCGCTGTTATAAATTGGACCTCCATATTTTTATTAGAGACAATACAAATTATAGACTTCTGCAGTATTTTTTTAATACTGAAAGATAATTTTGTTTTTGACGTTACATGTTACACTGGCGGAAATAATACAACACAAATTTTAGCTTGAAAATTGTAAAATTTCTAACAAAAGACAAATCTCAGTATAGAGAAACTGAAGTCTTTGACACGATAAACCAATTTATTTAGGGTTTACGTGTCGAAATAGCAAGCTTAAAGTCTCAGCATAACTTTATTTCAAGTATTATTGTTACTACTGCAGTTCGTGCGGTATTTCAGTCAGCCTTGGCCTTTTTATAACTTACAACGATAACATTTTTTTACGCTCAAAAATGCTAACTTTATAGGTTTAAAATGGTTCATTAGCTTAAAATAAACACATTTTCGGCGGTTTGCTGCCACGGTTGCTAACGAAAACGGTCGGGTCTACAGAACTTAATAAAAAAATTGCGGTAAAACTTTTTAGCTCTGTTTTCACTATGTTTTTTATGGCTAAAGTGTTCTAATTAATAATCAGTGCATACTTGTATTAGCATATTTTTCCATTTAGTGGTAAAAAAATATCGAAGTTGAGAGTGGTAAAACTGCAGAGGTTTTAAGTAGAGATGGGCCAAACCGAAAATTTGTCAAACCGAGTTAGTCGACTTGATAATAAATGCAAACCGATTGATTACAAACCGGTTTGCCAAACCGATTTGGACACCGGGTTGAAAACCGTTTTTGTAAACTGGTTTCCAAACCGGTTTGGAAACCGGGTTGAAAACCTGTTTGGTAAACTGGTTTCCAAACCGGTTTGGCTAACCGGTTTGGAAGCCGGGTTGAAAACCGGTTTGGTAAACTGTTTTCCAAACCGGTTTGGCAAACCGGTTCCCAAATCGGTTTGGCAAACCGGTTTCTAAACCGGTTTGGCAAACCGGTTTACAAACCAGTTTTAAAAGGTCCAAAGGTTTTTAACATCAGAATTCGCTATGTCTACAAACTCAGCTGGGCTGGGAGCTTCTTTTTTATGTGAGTCGTCATTTTGCTTGTATTCCCGGAATATTTGTAAGTGAATGAACATTTTTTGCGCTTAACTTTTCCCTCTATTGTTTTTTCGAAAAACTCCCAAACAACAAATTTTTTCTTTGATCTGACATTATAAAAACACCTTACAGGCAACAATTTTATAAAAAAAAGCACTGATTTTATAACTATCTAACCAACCAAGATAATTATAAACAAGTTTGTTGAAGCTGCTGGCTGTAGACTGTAGAGTAGAACAACGAGCAAATGGCGCGTGGATTCGATGTGCGCAGGAACCAAGAGTTCGGTTTGATTCATACGCGGACGGGTTAGTTTAGTACAATGCTGCCAGACCTACCGATTTTTCGGTAGATCTACCGATTTCGGAAGCTATCTCTCAATTTTAGTTAAATTTCAACCGAAAAAAAAAATTATTACGTATTGCAATAAAAATTTAAAAAATATATTAATTTTTAACGTATCTCGAAATATTTACGAGTAAGACACATTAATTTTAGGCGTGCTTGGTGCCTATAAAAATGCTTCCATTTGAGTTAAGTTAATAGTCTAACTAATAACGATAAATAATAACAATATTAGGTATTGTCTTTTTCTAGAAGCATATAACAACAAAGGATAAAAATACAATTTATCAAACCGCCATAATAATATTCCCTGCCAAATGTCGATGTTTTCACGTTAGATACACACTATGCCCTGCCGGTTTAGGGGATTCCCTGATGTGATTACCCACAAATTCCTATTTTATTTTACTTGCGCGTTTAGTGACTTCAGTTTGGTGTGAACGTTGTGTGTTTTGTAGACAGATAGACGTTATTCAGTAATCAGCAGTGTTCTTGACCATTTGTGTTTCCCCTTCTTTCTGAAACTGAAGTAATTGTAAATTTGAGGTTAGAAAAAATATAAGCTTTTTAACACGGGGCTTATTATATGCATGTCTTAAAGTTTAAAAGAAAGCTGCGGCATTGGAAACGTTGAAAACCCTATTTATTGATTTTATGACGTAAAAAATACATAAACCTCACGCGACGAAATTCAAATCTACCGATTTTTTACGGACTCTATCGAAAGCTTTCAATCAAATCTACCGATATTCCTGTCGACGATCTGGCAGCACTGGTTTAGTAGCATAGCAAGCAAAGCGACGTATGGATGGAATTCCAATCCGGTTTGACGTAGATCTAAACCGATTCAATTCGGTTCAAGCTTAGCTCGGTTTGAACCGGTTTGCGAAGTCGAGTCGTTACATCTCTGTAAACCGATTCAACTCGGTTTAAATCGGTTTGCGAAGTTGAGTCGTTACATCTCGGTACAACTTTACACGTTACAACTCGGCTTGCGAAGTCGAGTCGTTACATCCCCGTAAACGGATTCTACTCGGTTTGAACCGGTTTGCGAAGTCGAGTCGCTACATCTCTCTAAATCGATTCAACTCGGTCCAACCTCAACTCGGTTTGAACCGGTTTCCGAACTCGAGTCGTTACATCTCTAGTTTTAAGGAATATCTATTGTTTAGTATGGTGCACCCAGTGGCGACTCGTGGCCTAGAGCATAGGGGTGTTTACAGATAATTATTAAAAAATCGCATTCGATATTTTGCCAAAAATAAATATAAAATAAAAAAAGGTTCATTGGTGTTATTCTTTAATTATCCACTTGTTCGTTTTGTTTGTTGATACTTTGACGGTACGCGGAATTTAATTAAGAGGCGATATTAACTGTATCCAATACAGCAAGTTAAGCCGAAGCATGCATGTGCTGGGGGTGCCGAAACTTCGTGTTTCTTAATCGTTTGATGTAAATATTTTAAATCTGTGTATCCTCCATGTTTTATCCATACTTTGTGAATAAAACAATAATTATGGAAAGCAGAACAGTGCATTCAAAGTTTTAGAACCGCATATTCACTGTTTGTTTTATACACCCCTTTGGAGAAATATCTTTTAAAACAACGATTTGCTGTTTTATCCGATCGACAAAGGTTTAAATCAGGGGTATGGCTTCCTAGGGATTTGATCTGAATTTTTTCAGTCAACGAAAGCCTCAAAAAAACACTTTTTAAAATGTTTTGCACGCTATTTGCCAGTATTGTCGGGGGAGGCTGGCGCCCCAGAGCCCCTACGTACCGGCCGGCCCTGGGTGCACCAAAGTTTAGATTATACATACATACCTTTGATATTACTACATTTTTACCTAAGCTTGACATTTGTGTACATATTATAATCGCTTAAAACAAATGTAACTAAATGAAAAGTAATAAATCTTACTTAAAAGTAACCTAATCCTTAAAAGACTGTGACTTCGGTACCGATTGAGGAACCTTAACATGGATCTGTTATAATAAGGATTCGATGTTCCGTATACTGTGACCGTATCGAACGTGAAGCCTTATATTTGTTGTTTGTTTTCTCTTGGGGGAACAGTTTACAAACTTTAAGGGAATACCACAGGAAATACGTAATTGAATCAAGAATGGTAGTAGAAAGAGATAAAATAGCATTTGAGTGTTGGAGCTCAGAAGTGTTGCTGTCTGTGCTGGTTGCTTAGGAAAACGGCTGAATCTCGGTCTGACCACTCGGTTACACGTACGTCTTTGTCTACTGAACTAGAAAAGAAAAAGTGCGACTTATAGATTTATAAATGACTCGGAGCGACTTTAAATAAACACCTTTAGAAATAACATAACCTATAAATAATAAAACCGTTTTAACGGAAATTTATTATTATTTCGCAGAAAATAAAGTATTTTATGGCTTTTATTACTTTTAGTAAATATTGTGATGCTTCTAATGTCTTTTTTGTACAAAAATATAAGGTAAAATAAGATGTGGCCAATGTTTACAAATTGTGTTTACAGTGTCGCTTAGAATGGTTTGTTTTGGCTTCAAAGAATGTTAAATCATCCCGTACCCATTCTTAATAAATCCATGAACCTTAAATTTTGGAATATCGGTATCAGCGAAATAAATACATAAACCTCACGCGACGAAATTCAAATCTACCGATTTTTTACGGACTCTATCGAAAGCTTTCAATCAAATCTACCGATATTCCTGTCGACGATCTGGCAGCACTGGTTTAGTAGCATAGCAAGCAAAGCTACGTATGGATGGAATTCCAATCCGGTTTGACGTAGATCTAAACCGATTCAATTCGGTTCAAGCTTAGCTCGGTTTGAACCGGTTTGCGAAGTCGAGTCGTTACATCTCCGTAAACCGATTCAACTCGGTTTAAATCGGTTTGGGAAGTTGAGTCGTTACATCTCGGTACAACTTTACACGTTACAACTCGGCTTGCGAAGTCGAGTCGTTACATCCCCGTAAACGGATTCTACTCGGTTTGAACCGGTTTGCGAAGTCGAGTCGCTACATCTCTCTAAATCGATTCAACTCGGTCCAACCTCAACTCGGTTTGAACCGGTTTGCGAACTCGAGTCGTTACATCTCTAGTTTTAAGGAATATCTATTGTTTAGTATGGTGCACCCAGTGGCGACTCGTGGCCTAGAGCATAGGGGTGTTTACAGATAATTGTTAAAAAATCGCATTCGATATTTTGCCAAAAATAAATATAAAATGAAAAAAGGTTCATTGGTGTTATTCTTTAATTATCCACTTGTTCGTTTTGTTTGTTGATACTTTGACGGTACGCGGAATTTAATTAAGAGGCGATATTAACTGTATCCAATACAGCAAGTTAAGCCGAACCATGCATGTGCTGGGGGTGCCGAAACTTCGTGTTTCTTAATCGTTTGATGTAAATATTTTAAATCTGTGTATCCTCCATGTTTTATCCATACTTTCTGAATAAAACAATAATTATGGAAAGCAGAACAGTGCATTCAAAGTTTTAGAACCGCATATTCACTGTTTGTTTTATACACCCCTTTGGAGAAATATCTTTTAAAACAACGATTTGCTGTTTTATCCGATCGACAAAGGTTTAAATCAGGGGTAGGGCTTCCTAGGGATTTGATCTGAATTTTTTCAGTCAACGAAAGCCTCAAAAAAACACTTTTTAAAATGTTTTGCACGCTATTTGTCAGTATTGTCAGGGGAGGCTGGCGCCCCAGAGCCCCTACGTACCGGCCGGCCCTGGGTGCACCAAAGTTTAGATTATACATACATACCTTTGATATTACTACATTTTTACCTGAGCTTGACATTTGTGTACATAATATAATCGCTTAAAACAAATGTAACTAAATGAAAAGTAATAAATCTTACTTAAAAGTAACCTAATCCTTAAAAGACTGTGACTTCGGTACCGATTGAGGAACCTTAACATGGATCTATTATAATAAGGATTCGATGTTCCGTATACTGTGACCGTATCGAACGTGAAGCCTTATATTTGTTGTTTCTTTTCTCTTGGGGGAACAGTTTACAAACTTTAAGGGAATACCACAGGAAATACGTAATTGAATCAAGAATGGTAGTAGAAAGAGATAAAATAGCATTTGAGTGTTGGAGCTCAGAAGTGTTGCTGTCTGTGCTGGTTGCTTAGGAAAACGGCTGAATCTCGGTCTGACCACTCGGTTACACGTACGTCTTTGTCTACTGAACTAGAAAAGGAAAAGTGCGACTTATAGATTTATAAATGACTCGGAGCGACTTTAAATAAACACCTTTAGAAATAACATAACCTATAAATAATAAAACCGTTTTAACGTAAATTTATTATTATTTCGCAGAAAATAAAGTATTTTAGGGCTTTTATTACTTTTAGTAAATATTGTGATGCTTCTAACGTCTTTTTTGTACAAAAATATAAGGTAAAATAAGATGTGGCCAATGTTTACAAATTGTGTTTACAGTGTCGCTTAGAATGGTTTGTTTTGGCTTCAAAGAATGTTAAATCATCCCGTACCCATTCTTAATAAATCCATGAACCTTAAATTTTGGAATATCGGTATCAGCGAAATAAATGCGTTTGTGTCGCAGAGATCCATAGTTGTTTAACCGGGTACCAATGACGCTGAGATCCCAAAGAGGTCCTGGAGTATGGATCCTTAAACGCTTAAAAGGTTACCAGCGATGCCTGAACGCCAAATCAGCCCCGATCAGGTATGTAAACAAGGGGTTGGCAGGCTGCAGCCACTACAGGTTAACCTAAAGTCCAACAGGTTTGTTTTTCTTGGAAACAGTTAGAGGAGGAACAATCGAATTTTCTGGGTTAATAGAAGAATAGTTCAAGTAGCTTCGGCAAAAAATTCAGATATACCAGATGTTTCGTTTCGGATCTAGGTATTAAACGTCAAATTTGAAATTTTCGCGATTTCCCTTGAAATCGGGTACAGGTCGCAAAAATTAATTAAATCGATGTTAATTTTCGGGGTTGTAGAGGACCCGGAGCTTCAAAACTCTATTGAAACTGGTGAGGATCGGAAAATGGCAAGTAATTCTTTTGAAATTTTTAGTTCGAAAAATGCCATTTGCAGACCCCTCTTTGGTACCTAATAACTCGAGAACAAAACGTCGGATCGAAATACAGATTCATAAGTGAAACTTTAAAATCCCAAATACTTTATTTTTGCAATACATTTACCTAAACCCAACATCACTGGAAAATGGATATATTTCGGAAAAACTAGAGATTTCGATTTTTGACCCAAATATTTCACGTTTTTTTGTGGGGTCAAAATGGTTCAAATTAAATGCTCATATAAGTCAACGGAAATAGTCCGTCGAAATACATAATATCCATATTTTTTAGTTTCTTCATTCTTTATAGGAAGGGAGCAATCACCGATTAAATTTCTATTTTTTTTTGTTACTTTTTTTGCCCTGGACGTCGGTACATTTGAATCACTGTATTTTTTCCTATCTACTTTTTTCCCAATTTTTCAACACTATCTTATAAACGGATAATCGCTTTAAAACGAATACCGAATCGCTCATCCAGGAGCTTATTTAAGGGGTAAAAAACCGAATTTTCTTGATTTTTTCCGACAAATTATATTTTTAACCGACATTATTCCACACTATTTTCCTTATTTAGTGATTCGTTTTGAGTTTATTCTATCCGTTAATTATATACATACCTCCCAATTTAAATCCCTTATTTTTTCGTTAAAATTATAAATAAATAGGTCTATTTGCATCAGGGACATGCAAAATGTGAGAATTTTCGAAGATTACCATGAAAACAAAGAATCGCAGTTTATTTACTCGAAATTATTAAAATATGATATGTCAAAATTTCGCAGAAATGTCAGTTTCTGTTGCAAAATTGAAGAGTGCCTGGGCCGATTTTGGCTTGAAATATACATGAATAACGTTTTAGGAACCTTCTACTTTAAGTGCAAGGATATTTCTTTGGATGAGTTACGTATTAAATGCCATTGTTATTGATTTTTCGATGACCCTACAACACTGCAATTCGCCGTGTATTCATTATGAGTCATAAATTCACTTTTAATGACACAGCCAATGGGATCACGTTTTACAAGGTTCGAAATTCGCGCAAAAATGGGCTTATCCAGCATTTTTTTTATTTCATAATACAAAAGTGCTCCGTTCGAAAAACTTATCACCAAAAGATTATAATTTTTTCTGATCGAATTCATCCTTAAAATAGCGGTCAAACATCGCTTATTATGAAACGGGACGATGGCGTCCGATGACGTAGTCCCACGATTAGCGATAAGCATTGACACTGCTGCAAAAATTTTGCAACTAACTTTGTCCAAATGACACTTATGAAAAACCTTATCCTCCTTAGAGGATCATGGCGGCATTACATTAGATTCATCACATTGCCCTTTACACTCAGTTGTTTTTCGTGTGATGACGTCAAGCTGGGAAACTGAATGTTTTCAATTTTGTCGAATTTTAACCTTAATATTTTAGTTATTATCCATCCAACCGACGTAATTTTTTGTGAGTGTGTTTCGATTGACTGATTGTGCAATAATATAAACATATTTATTGAAGACGCGAAATGACTAAACAAGCTCATTTGCAGTAGATAATCCTTTTTTTATTTAACAAAGACCAAAATGAATGGATAACAGCAACCGCCATAAACATTTAATTTATGTAGGGAATATAAAAAAAAATGTCAGATTTATTCGGGTTATATGCATATTCCCTATTATAGACGTGAAGTATAAGAAGTTGAATTTGATTCTAGGGGTTAATTTCAGGGGGTAAATTGGGATATGGAAAAAAATTTCAAGGGCATCATGTAGGGTGTCAAATGAAAGCTTATTGAAGCACGAATTCAACAATATATATGATGTATTTTTTTATGCATTTTTTTAATCATTTTTCGGGAACAACGCTTAAAAGGAGCTGTCCCTCACCTTTATCACCAAAAGGCTCGCTCGGAAAAATCTGAAGAAAACGTGAACATTGAGAATTAGGTGTAAGTTAAATCAAAATAATCAGGATCGAAGAATTCTAGCGCGATCAATTGTTGTAAAAAATTTAATTGTTTATTTCCTTACAACTGCCGAACTAATGGTTTTAGGGAAAAAGTTTTTCATCAAAAAATATTTCTCACGATGTAGGGAACAACTTCTGTTCTTACACGTTTTTCAAAATTTTTAATTTGGCTCAGTTGAAACACTCCCCAATCAGCTCCGCGCTTACGCGATGTGACACCGGCAATCAAACTAAAAGATCTTATGCAACAACCTGATTTTGAGAGATTGGTGTGGTAAACGAAAATAAAATACTAACACACAAAGAATTAGTAGAAACTGGTGGCATATATTCTACTTTGTTGTCCAAATTAGACAAAACTTTTGAAGCTCTATTTAAAACTTTGTCTACGAAATTTACAGTCGACATATAAAGATCATTTCTCCGAATAAGAAGTTTTATCTCAGTTACAATGTAGCTTAACTAAAACTTAAAGTAGTGGCTTTGGCTTAAATTTTTTTTGATTATTTCTAAGAAAATATCATTCCACAACTCTCAAGGAAACTTTATTTTCTACGTCGCAGCAAGTTTGCTGCAGCTCATACTACATTCTATTTACCGCTTTCCTTAACCTCTGTACGATTTTAAAATACCCTTTACTTCTCAAAAAGTTTAAAAGTTCTGATGGAGTAAAAAGTTGTTGGATATTTCAGAATAGTAATAAGGAAAATAAAATTCCAAGTAATATGTTGTTTGAAACCAAGTTTTGGTTGTGAATTTGCTAAATCTATTTTTATTAAATTTTGAAGTAGACTAAAAAGAACAATAATCGGCCAGAATTTAGGCTAAATTTGTATGATACTAGAGCTTTTTTGCCAGATTTCCTTAACTGAGTTGACTTGTGACTCCAGATTTTTTGGTTCTTTGACTATTGACTATGACCCCATTTTTAAACGATGGAGTAATATATCAATCAATATGAGAAATTTGAAAAAATTTAGACATATAAAAGTTGTTCATAGCTCACTAGTAAATTGTAACTCATAACTCACTAGTTAGTTATAGCCATGTCACTACTCGGTTATTTTAAAAGAAATTCTGATGTTTAGTTTCTAAGTCATTATAAAACTGTTATTTGACAATGAAAAGTTAAACAAACTACATTACTATATATCTAATTATTAATATTCATGTTATTATTTATGGAAAAAGTACTGCTTGAGTCATTAATACTTTTCGGGGGTACGCTTACAGAACAAATTGCATCTCTGCTTGTAGTAACCCCAAGAAATTGATGTTGCTCTCCTTGTATTTTTTTTAGCAATTTCGATTTTATTGGAAATCGACTCTTCTATATAACCCTCAACAGCAGTGGTTGACTTCCATCCACCGTCCATTTAAAGGTGAAAATGTCGCCTCAAGCACTGGCCAAAAGGGTCGCCGAAGAGCGACGCAAGCTATGGCCGGTATATAAATTTGGTTCTGGTAATCTTAAAAATTGTGCAACAAAATTGGGAATTTTTGCCAATTTATTGATACACTTATTTAAGCACATTTTGTACATTTTCTTTTTTGACGATTTAAAAATAAATCTTTTATTCTGCATATTTTGTGACCTTAGTTGTACATATTTTCTAATTAAATCAATTGGGTTTACTGAAGATCCTTCATTTAATACAGTGAAGCTTCTTGATATGTTTGTCTTCGTGTCTGGAATTGTTACAAGCAGGCACTGCCCTTTGTCCTGAACATTTTCTATGCTTTAGTGGGTCAATTTATCACAGCGACAGGCACCGGAAACTCCAGTATCAACGCCACCTTAAAAAATAAATGACACAAATATCACGCGATTCCCAAGAAAATGTCTTATGCAGACATTTTTTTTTAAAATGACCAAACTCAAGGATATTTATAAATAAAATAAAAAAAACAACGACAGTAACTAAACCTAAAGTAACCTTTGATAGAAGACGTTGTTCTTCAAAAGCTTCCCGCAAACATTTTTTTATTTATTCTCTTCCCAAAATCTTACGGACATTAAATAAGATTTGGATTTCAGAAAAGCGATCTGTTTTCCATATCTAAAGATGCCTAAATTATTGTAAAATTTTAGAGTGGTTATTACCATGGAACACTTAGTCCATAGCGATGATGGAGCTAATTTTTCACTAAGATTTAGGAAATATTATGCTAGTAGAACAACTTCACTGATACCTTCAACTCCTACTTTTTTTCTCCACTCTTCCAATTCATGAAATTCTTTATTGCAACTGCTTATATAGCTTTCGGGAATGATACTAAATGTTGCTTGGTCAGCCATTTCTAAAATTTCTTGAGAAATTTGAAAACTTTCCATTTTATAGTTGTAATTACTGAAGATTGTTGAATTTCGATCGTTTCACGTTTACGGTTTTGTCAAATCAAAGAACACAGCTTTCCTTGCAAATTTTTAGCGCGTAGCAGCAATCCACCTGTATGAACGTCATTGTTGATACAGTTAATGACAAATTAAATAATTAATATCATTTTCAGTGTTCCCTGCTAAAATTAGCAACTTATGAAATCACTTCCGTGTCCATCCGTCTATCCGTCCGCCCGCCCGTCTGTCACAGGCGATGTTCTCTGAAACTACTCGATGTAAAAATTTTAAATTTAGCACAGATATAGAGTGTGGTGGCCCAATTATAGAAGTGAAGGATAAAAAGTTGAATTTTGATTCTGGGGGGGGGGGGGGTTAACTTCAGGGAATAAATTGGGAAATGGAAAAAAATTTCAAGGGCATCGTGTAGGGTATTAAAGAAAAGCTTATTGAAGCATGAATTCAAAAATATTTACTCGGTATACTGAAGTTTGCTTCACAAGATCAAAAAATAACTTCTTGCAACCTCTGCAACGGCTAGCATGGACATGAAATAGTCCGCCTGGCCTAAATGGCTACAAAAAATATCTTACATTATAGCAATAGAAGGTTTATCGCTTGTATACTATATAGAAATTTAGAACATATCAGTGATTTTAAAGACTAACAAAAAATGTAATGTTCCTTCATTAAATGTAACCCTATATTTTAAATACTTTTGTATAAAAGAGTTAAAAACAAAAATGCGTAGCCGTTATCTAACTGTAATTTACTACAATACAGGCACAGTTTCAACAAACAAGAATAAAGTGAAGCTGCAAACTGCGCAAAAAGAAACTTAAAGCAAGTTAGGAAAGCAATGTTTACTTTTTGTTAGCTTTAAAATGCGGTAAAAAGGCATGTAATTATTTTTATTTTATCGTATTTTAAGAGCGCTTCTAAATATTTTATTTATTTGAATAATTTATGACGATAGCCAGAAAAGAATTCGGGACCAAAATACAGAAATAAAAAAGCCATAAAATCCAAAAACTTCTAAAGGGTATTTTTTGAGTATTTAGTTTTTATTGCTTTTCTTACTAATTCATTATTGTTTTAGCTATAAGAAGTAAATAAAATATTTGTGTTTTTATTAGTTCGCCTTATTCTAGTAAAATTATACTTATAAGCATAAAAGAGTTATTTATTATTAATAAGGAAAAGGGAAAAATAAAAACAAGAAATCATATTTTAGAAAAACTGTTTCTTTTTGTTAACTAAAAGTGATGTTTGCTGGAAAATTTGTAAAAAAATATTATGTTATTATACTTCAAATTCGTTATCAGAAATACATTTTAGTATATTGAAGCCTTGCAGTTTTAATTATTTATATTTGTATAATCCATACCTGTTTTCTATCAATACGAGAAAAAATAAAAAAATTGACTTATCCAGCATTTTTTTTATTAAGTACTTAATCCGAAAAGGTTATCCCTAAAAATCGGGAATTTTTCTGATATAAAGCACCCTCAAAATAGCGATTACACATTGCTTATTTTAAAGCCGAAGTCAAGTCAAAGTCAAAAAATAATATATTGTAAGAAGAACAAAATTCTCGTCCAAAGCAGATTGTAGACAAAACTAAAGAAAAATTGTCATGACGTTACTTAAATATGGTGAATTAAAACAAGATCAAAACAGGTATATTTAAAATACTAACAATAATAAAATGTTAAGTACAAAACTAACAAACAAAAACAAAAATATCACAGAACATCATTATAAAACTCATCCAAACTATAATAAGCCTTACCAATCGATATTTTTTGAGTCTTTCTTTTACATATTTTCATCGTAGGACAAGTTTTCGTTTAATTTGGTAGATGATTGTATATTTTCAAGCTTT
Source organism: Philopedon plagiatum (assembly GCA_963971165.1). Taxonomy (NCBI): domain Eukaryota; kingdom Metazoa; phylum Arthropoda; class Insecta; order Coleoptera; family Curculionidae; genus Philopedon; species Philopedon plagiatum. Next base: position 130,232,911 of record OZ020189.1, read on the forward strand.
TATATATCGTGGATTTTTTCGTTAATGTTAAGGAGGGGATCGGCAAAGGTAAATTAAGAGATTGTCTAGAATAGTAGTGTGAGGGTCAGGAAATGAAATTGTGACGATTTTTCTACACAGGACATAGAGTCTCCAAAATGAATAAACTAAAAAGAGTCAGGAGTTTATATTCAACAAACAAAAGTCGACATGAATCTCTCCTCTTGGCAAGACGACACGCTTTTGTATAATAAAAATTGTGTTAAGTAAATAGAGGTTGGACATTCCCCAGAAAGATATTTCATACCAAAGGTAAGGTTGTATAAGCGCGTAACATACGGTCATGGCCATCAAAGGACCCCACTCAACGGTGACCCTGACGGCATAGCAGCCTGAAACCACTTTTTACCTAGAGAAACTATATGGGAATCAAACTTAAGCTCGTTGTCTATAATAATAATTAATCCTAGAAATTTGGTATTTGGGCGTCTCTCAATCACCAAGCCCACATTTAAAGCCAAGAATACTTGTTTTATAAAGTTAAGCATCAAAAGGTTAGAGTCACACCATGTTTTACTTTAATAAGATCGCAAGAAATAACAGTTTTAATGTTGCAGAATCAGCACTGTATCACAATCGTATCGCCCGCATAAAGAGTAAACTGACCAATAATTTCCAAATTGTTTATAAAAAGCAGAACAAGCCCGGGGCCCAAAACAGACCCCTGAGGCACTCCGCAGTCAATGGCCTGACTCACTGAACAATAATTATTCCCTACAAAAACCCTCTGATAGCATCCAGTAAGATATGACTCAAACCATGAGGGCGCCACACCCCTAAAACCGTAATGGTGGAGTTTGTGTAGCAGAATTCTGTGACTGACGCAGTCAAAGACATTAGACAAGTCACAAAACACTGCCACAGCTACGCCACCTCTGTTAATATGTGAGTATAAACTCTCCAACAATCTACACATTGAATCATTGTTGCCAATGTTTTGTCAACTTGTTCTGGCTAATTTAGTATCACCTTGTAGAAGCCAGGTGAAACCCACAGAATTGCCAAAGATTCCAAGTTTCGTTTTTAAGACATTTGTTTCTTCAGTTGTAACTTTCTCGATGGCAGCATATGGTTTTGGTGGATACAGTTCGTTTTTACTGACACACTTTTTAATTTTGACTTATTACATGTATTGTACATTCCTTGTCGGTAAGTGAAATGTTTTAGTAGCCAAAAGGAGCCAAGCTATATGATGGAATTTTATCCCTCTAGCGCAAGCATCAAATTGCATTCTCTTCTCATGGTTGGACTCCAATGTAATTTCACCTTTTTTGATGATTTTATTATAGTTTGCAAACAAGTAATTAATACTGGAAAGCTTCAATACACTTTTTGAGGCCATTTTATCCACAAAACCTAAAAATAATATTGACTATTGAATAACTAATAATATAATAAACAATAACACGACAAAATATAACCTCAAACTCTTTTAATTCGATTAAGATGGCATTTAGACATACACTTACCTTATCAAAAAATGATGAAAAATTCAGATAGTTGACACACAATTTATCAAAATATCAATGTAACCGCTCTTATTTAACAGAAATTAAATAATAGACGAGTACCTATATTTAAAAAGTCTTCATATGCCTTTTACCTAGAATATCGATTTTTCTTGGAAAAATTCGAGAAGTTCCTCCCAGTCCTGACGTCAGGACAAAGGTACTCTATTACGACTTTGACAATAACTTGGCAACACAGCACTCAAAGCATTAATATTTCAGAATTGTTTTCGCGCTGCCGCCAAACTCTTGTGTACTCACTTGAGCACGAATGCGAATAAGGCAAGCCGAGGCCGCACGAGGCAGTCGGTGTGGACGCAGTTCCGAGGTGCGGAAAACGAGTTTGAGCTATTCGCCGCATGCCTCGGAGCGATCCAGCTGCTGTCGGTACATCAAAGGAATAAATACCAATTTTTGGTATTGGCCATTGGGTTCATCGTTCTTATTAAACAAAACGGAGTAGGCTCAAGAGTTATGTTTACGACTAATTAATGAATATAGAAATTGGGAAGTATTATCAAGACCGTAGCGGGGGGGGGGGTACACGGGGTTTAACCCCCTCAAAATATTTACTGGCTTGATTGAAATGCGTTGCGAAGCTAACTTCTAATTTTTTTTAACGAGGGATGAAAAATGAACGGGCACTAAATCTCTCCCGAAATTCCTCGCTGGCTCAAGGCTCGCTTCAACCTCAAGAGCATTTACAACCATTGCACTATCAGGATGAGTGAGCAAGATATCTAGTAAATAAATGTAACCATTATTAAATAAATGTCATTACCAGAAATCCCCCAAGTGAATGATTTCCTAATCCAAAAACCTACCTTGCAACAGGTAACACTGTAACGACACGCACAATTTCTTATCGTTTAGCTTTCCCACACCTATTTTCATTTAATCTCTCTATTTTTATGCGTTTCTTTCTGTTCTCCTTCCACGAATGTCTTAATATTTCGTTTTATCTTCCTAATGTGTCGCTAGCCCTGCTAACCTTCTCAGCAATTCTATTAACTTGGCTTACCATTAAATGCTTTTTTCATTGTTACTACGATATAAATTTGGAAGTAGACCTGAACTGCACTTTTATTTTGAAATTTTATTAAAGCTAACAGTAATGTAACAGTAAGTCTTTGGTTCTGTGCCACACGACTTTTTTTCGAAAAATCGCCTCTGTATTATGGGGTATAACAGGCCATATTAATTAATTAACTTATTGACAACTGTTACAGAGGGTTGCATCAAGAAAATTTAATTCGAGACTACTTGCTAGCAACGTCTTAAAATTTAATACAGTGTCACAGATTACTCCCACCAGATGCGAATCTCCCACCAGATGCTAAATTTCCTATATCAAGATTCCGCGGTCTTGGCGACACGGACAGAGCGGCCGGTCGCTTCGAGCGTGAATGGAATTTTCCACACGTTTGGTAGGTTTTAATTCAGACAAATTATGGATTATATTTTAAAATATTAAATCATGATATTGTGTGGCAATTTATATAAAATTATATCATTAACAAATACAAAAATGTATATCGTTTATTAAAATTACACTACAACCTAGTACAGCCACAATTTAAACCATAAAATCAACGCAACAAAACTGATGTAATAACATTAGCCTGCTATCTATTCCACCGAGACGCTCACACACGCTAACAGCGAGGAATCCACCGTTCGGCGACAGACTAAATATGGTGCATCGCCACCTTATAATTTCTCTAAATTGGGCCACCGTCGAAAGCGTAAGATTCGCATCTGGTAGGAGTAATCTGTGACTGTGTTAAATTTTTGTCATGTTACGATATATCCCAAACTGGCCAAGGCCTGTTTTAAAAAGAAATCACTTAGCTTTGGCGTTTAAATACGGGCAATAATAATTATTGAAGAGACAAATAGACAGATTCTTCAGTTATACTGAAAAGGAAAGGATATACGTATTCCTAAAAATAGTATAAGAGCTAGAAAATATATTTTTATATAAATACATATACATAGGTACTTTATTTAGGCTTTATATACGTAGTTGGTCACTGTCAACTAATATATATATATATATATATATATATATATATATATATATATATATATATATATATATATATATATATATATATATATATATATATAGAGAGAGAGTAAAGTGACCAAATATGGAATAGGTGCTTAATATGGAATATCGATTTATTTTAAAAACTATTTGCGCCATTTACTTTACTTTATGATGAGACTGATACATCAACAAACGCTTATTTTTGCATTGCCGCGAAGTCTTCGTAGCCATGTTTGCATTAGTATGGATCATACCGCAGGTAAACACTTATGCTGATATTGAAAGTTTATTTCCTGCCAAGTATTTTTCTGTTTTCTGGTAAGACATCTCAGTTTAATTGAATTCCTTTGATTGCATGCCTATCCTCGAATGTCATTGTTTTTTATTGTTGGCATTGTTAATCGTTAATTTTATGTTTTTAGCAAAAAAAAGGTTCAATTTAATGTGAGGTTAGTGCCAAATATGGAATACACCTGAGCAAACCTGAGAAATCTCGATCCAGTGTATATTGTGCAGTCATTGGGCACACAAAGAATTCTCAGGTGCACTGAGCGAGCATTTTGTTTGTGACTTTCTCACATAACTTGTGTTTGTGCCTTGCACAAATAAAGTCTGTTTTTGTTTGTAAGAAAGTCGTTTTTCAGTTGCTTAAACATTTTTTTTTAAATTTGCTTAGATGTTATATTTTCTTTGAAAGCAGATAGTTTTCTGGTTGATGTGTTTGTAGATACTATTATTTTTTAGGATTAAATAAACGCTTATTTAACACATTTTATTTATTTAATAAGGTATTCCAGATTAGGCTTAAAAATATAACACACAGAAATATGCAACTTTTTGTTTATTAGCTCATAATTTCTGTTATAAGAAATTTAATCCCTTATAACCCCAAAAATATTTTCAGATGATCCTTAATACAAGGTTTTAGTAATATAACAAATCATTTTTGCACAAAAGAAAAATTTTAAACATAAATAACAAAATGGTATTCCATATTTGGTCGCTTTACTCTATGTATATATATATATATATATATATATATATATATATATATATATATATATATATATATATATAGATATATATATATATATATATATATATATATATATATATATATATATATATATAGATATATATATATATATATATATATATATATATATATATATATATATATATATATATATATATATATATACATATATATATATATATATATATATATATATATATATATATATATATATATATATATATATATATATATATATATATTATAAATATATATATTTTTTTTATGTTCCACATAAATATCCCGTAAAATCCATAACTGAAGTCAAATTCTGTATTAGGTTTTCCGTTTTAAACTCTTCTTATTTTTTCTGATCCCTTAATTTAATTTTTTCCATATTTAAGCGGCGCACAGTAAAACCCTTAAATCTGGAATCAATTCAGGGGATGGGTTTACTGCAGATAATTGTTTTTAGTCAAGTTAAAACGTTTATATTTAGGTAATGAAACTACACTTAACATATATGTTTCTTTTTTCTACACTTTATATGGATTTTATTTGGTCACCATCATATAAAAAAGTTATTATAGTACCATAAAACGGCAATTTCATATTTATTTACTTATCTTAATTTCAGCTAGGGCTTTCAATCCCCTCGCGATCCCGTTAAAAATTTAGTCCAGAGAAATTCCGGGATTGGGCACTTAAATAACGGAATAAATAAATAATAAAATATGTTTAAAAAAAACTAATTAAAGTAAATTAACGCTTCAAGCATCATCGCAGTATTTTTCCTAAAATTAAGGTTTAACGTTTGATATGGCAACCTTGGAAGATTCATTTAAGTACTTATGTAAACGAATCCAATTTATTTTTCCTCTTGTACTTTTATGTGTCCTCTGCAAAAACTTTGTTTTACTTTATTTTGAAATTACAATATTATTAATAAAATAATTTACCCTTATTAATGTTACAATTTTTCGGGATCAGACCCGTCCCAATTCTGAATATGCATTAATAAAGATTAAACTGTAACTTACAATTAATTTGATACCAAACTGCTTGCGGAATAAAGTGGAAATTCCAAATGTTTTTGTTTTACAAGTTAAAGGATTGTGACATATATTTTTTAAATTCAAATATTTATTGTTTGCTTTTTTATGTAAAAATAAATTTTAAAATATTTGGGAAAAGGTTAAAAACGGCAATTTAATTTGCGCGGAGTATATTTTGCACACAAGTTATGAAGAGTCTGAAGAAGAATTATCTCCACTCTCCATGCTTGGATCTGTTACTGAAATATTAGGTGGAATTATTATCTGAAACGCTTCGGTAGGATAATGTTTTAATTAAGAAACGCACTGTATAATAGAGTAATTAAACTAAAAGGAGCAAAAATTAGCAACGGTTTGTTTTGCTGTTTAAAAGTACAATATTCCTACTTCATTACTTTATAAAAAGGTCAGTGTGGAAGCGCGTGGAAGTAAACTATAATGCTACCAAAATAGTATAATTGATGAATTCTAAAACCTATTTGTAAGAATCTATGCACACAAAGTATGGAAAACCATAGCACACCTAATATAAACCCAATAAGTGCAAATATCTAGTACATCCTGTAGGTATTAAATCCATAATTAAGCCAAGTTTGTAACGCGTATACTAAAACAGTATTGACTTCGCAAAATCGTACCAATAACCAAATAATATTTAACACAGATCACTATTTGATCGCACGCTAGTAGTCGCCTGAGATATACTCGCTTAAGAAAGATCGTACATAGTGGGTAGGGGAAATAAGGCAGTGTTTTGTGTAGTTAACTAGTTAAGAAATATAAACAAATGTTATTTCAATGTTCAATTTCATATTTTGAATAAAGACCAAGTTTCTGGGTTCTGTACCCCACTGTGCGGTGTTCAATGATAATATTACACGAGAGTAGAAAAAAATGGTTTTATTGATAAAATTTTGAATGAAGAGCAACAATGTGGTGTATTTTTCCAATAGTTCAAATTTTATGTTAAAATTCACATTATAAATTAGCTTTATTTTTCCTGCTTTATTTAATGTAGTGTGCATACTCCGATACATATGGTCCACTTCCAAACTATGTACCTGGATCAGTAGCTTTCTCTCTAATCGGCGCATATCTGTCGTGGGGGACGGTCACTCGTCTAACTAACATCCTATCAATGCTGGCGTACCCCAAGGTTCAGTCCTAGCAGCATCCCTATTTCTTCTTCACGTTAATGACCTGATTTTTTAACTACCATCTCATCTGTCTCATCTACAGACACGCTGATGATATTACTCTCCATTCCAACATTCGTTTTTCTATGCAAGTCTCAAATCAAGAGCAGAATAATTGACGCAGGTCTATGCTCTTATCGCTCTCCCAAGATCTTCAATTAATCTTAGACTGGGGTGCTGAGAACCTTGTTTAGTTCAACGCCTCCAAAACCCAGTCTTGCTCCCTGTCACGCCAGAAATCCGGCAACACTTACCTCATCCACATGAATGGCCGAGCCATACAAAACAATGAAACGTTCGATCTTGTTGCCATCGCTTTCGAACTCACACTCTTTATGTTTCCCAAATAAGGTCTGCCCTAGAGTACTGTTCCCAGATCTGGAGAGCGGCATCACCTTCGACCCTTAACATCCAAAAGAGAGTCATTCGACTGATGGACCACTTCTTATAAGAAAACTCCCTTCTCTCGCTCCCGCGCTGTTGGGGATTTATCCCTTTTCTAACGATCCTTCCATGGATTTTCCTGTAAAGAACTATCCGCTATAATTCCCCCCTTGACTGTACCTAACAGGACAATAAGAGATGCGTTACGTATGCATCTATGCAGCTACAGAAGCCTAGGACATCCCACTTCTCTCGCTCATGCATACCTAATGTCATCAGATTATGGAACAAATTGCCTGCATATATTTTCCCTTCCCCTCCCAATCTTCAATATTTTAAATCCCATGTCAATGGATTACATTTTTCTTCTCTCCAGATGCCAGTACGTTAGTTCTTGGGCTTGATGTCTACTTGGATAGTCTCAAATAAAAAAAAGGTATCGGATTTAGGCTCTTAGTTAATAATGATAACTTAAATGGACGTCTGACGTACAGAAGTGTATAATCTTGATTTAAAATATTGAAGAAAAACTTTTTCCATGATTTTTTTGTATTGGAATGAAAAAGTTTGCCAAATTAACTAATATTTTATCACAGGTTTTACCAAAGCCATCAATCGCAGGATATTGTGGAATTAGTTCAGGATTAAGTCCCCTCTGTGTTAAAACCAAATGAAAAAACGCCTCCAATGGTTTCGTATTTACTTGAAAATATAACAGTAACGAATTTTACACAATTCTACCTTAAAGTATAAAATTAATAGTACAGGGTGAAACAAAACCAAGACAACCAAGATTAATTTTAAAAGGTGCATCTCGTTGTTAAACTCAGCGATTCGAGATAAGAATATTATTATATTTAGTATTGTTCAGAGACCTTTGGAAATCAAAATTATTAAATTCTTAAAAATTACCAAACTTGGCAAGTTTTCAAGGGTCTCAATATTGCTCAGTTCTTTAATGAAAATTCGCCATGCTCGGTCTGTAAATTTATCAATTCACACAATATTTTTCTATGCTTATCAAAACACTGCCAATAACGTGTAGACAAAGGCATAATTTTTACATTTCAGAAATTTTTCTCAGATGACAAGACAGGCAGTCCTGACGAGAACTTGCCCTGTTTCTTTACATGTTTGTTTTTGGTGGGATACTAAATTTATTTAAATACTTTTATTATCTCAAAAAAAAAATGAATTCCTTGACTGGCGTATTAAATCAAGTAGCCACCTTTCTTGTAGTAACCATGCCAATAAAAATAATTTAAGTTTGGCCGTTTTCGGAATATGTTATCAAATTCTCACAAAACAATAACAATATCAAAAAAATAATAATAACGTTCGAAGAAAGTTTTATGAATTTGTCTCCCTTTCTCCATTGTTGTCAATATCTGGAACTTTCCTACGTCACGAACAGATGGAATTGTTTATAATATCTTGCAGAAATTTTTGCCAAAATTCTAACATTCTTATAATAAGCTGATCAGCTATCTCAAATATTGTGTTTAAATAAACCATATGTTGTAAACACCCCAAATTGTGTAATTTACTAGGATTAGGTCAGGACTGTTCATTTAATATGCCAGTAAAGGAAATCATTTTTTTTGAGATAACAGGATACAAGTATTAAAGTAAATCATTATAGTATGTTGTAAAAGTTATCTTTAATTTTTAAAAAGGATGTTAATATTCGAAAGTCTTTGAATAATACCAAATGTTTTCGATATTTTTATCTCAAATTCCTGATTTTTACAATGAGTGCAAATGCACTATTTTAAATAAATCCTGATTCTTTTTTTTCACCCTATACTATTTAAAACTAATTTTATATTTTAGGACAGGATAGTTGTCATCAGCATATATTATTTTTTTTTAAATTGGTTGTAAAACGAAAAAGTTATTAAGCTTTACAAAAGGGGCAGCTTTTATTTCATCTACAGTGTGTATAATAAACAACTATTTAATAAAATAAATTGTTAGTATTCCAACTCTTTTGTGTAAATTCTTTCCTTGTATGTCAATCAGTGTGTACACTGTTCTGGAAAAAAAGCGGCAACGTCGTGGGATAGATTTTGAGGTTTATCATCCTCTCAGACAATCGTCAAGGTGTAATTTATCGGATATTGATATTTTTTTGCAAACTGGGGAAATCAAAGATATAAATATTTTGACGTTTACATGAATTACATAAATTTAAAGATTTCCCGGAATATATAGCATTCTATAAAGTTAAAAATAAATATCGCTTTTATCCTGATGCGTGATGATACTCCATTACTTTTAAATGTCAGCCCACAATTTACCAAAAAAAACTTTTCACATTAGAACTATTTAGGTTTGGATTTAAAACAACATTGCAGGCAATGTTGACATATTATATTTTGGAAATATAGTAATGTTAACTTTAAAGATATTAAGACTTGGTTTATACAACAGTCTTACATGTAAGTTGAAACTCTCATGTACTTAATATACATTTTAATTGGTGTCTCGAATTCTGCTTTAATGCAGTCAAAATAACTATAAAACATGCATTCAGTAGAAAAGTTAATATATGTAGGTGTATAACCTGCCTCATGTTAGATCTGGAGGGTCGAAATAGGCAAAAAAATTATGAAACGGATAAACCCAATTGAAATGGGTCCCCCAAGGTGTCCAGAAGAACAAATAAAACTCTTTATAAAAATATATTGTTGCCAATTTTTTTTATTAACAATTTATCCCAAATAGTAATTTTTGTCAAGTTAGGATATTTTTGGTCATTTTTTCATTGCCATTTCATTCATTCAGTCATAACTTAAGTTTAAAAAACTATGTTTCCTAAAAAATGTATTTTCGGGAAATGTATTTTTAAAAGGTTGTGTTTAAGGAAATATATTTTCGAAGAATCTGTTTTTCGAAAAAAATTACTTAATTTAACATAAAAAAAGATATTTGTTGAAAAATAGAACAGCTAAAAGAGTTGCTCTTCTTAGCTTACATGCGGCAGGACAAATAATTTGATTAATATGGAAGTGTAAATACAGGGTGGTGCAACCAAGATGGCGTGGACGATTGCGAGTAAACGGTGAGGAATTTCGAAAAATTTTTTTTTGGATATTATAGATAGTCAAACCCGCTATGTTTTAAAATTATAGCCATAATACAGGGTGGTCCGAAAAACCCGTGGCGAACCAAACTTGTGTTTTTTTAAATGGGACATACTGTATATAATTGTTCCAGTTGATTCTCCTGTTCGTTACGATCATTTTGATATAGGGTTTATTGGGTCTAAAACTTATAGTAAGGGAATGGGACGCGGTTAAAGTTGAAATAATGCTCCCAGTTCGGCCATTTTTTAAAAATATTTGAAACAGGTATGGAAAAACCAAATATTCCATAAAACGTTACATATCCTTGAATACATTAATCGCTTGCAATTTGTTTAAAATTATTCACTGTTATGCAGGGTGGTCAAGTTTTGCAAATACGCCCTGGACTCATTTTTTTTAAATGGAACACCCTCTATATATATATTTTATTTTCATCTTAAAGATAACATTGCTAGCTTTCAAAAAATAACATACATGATGCCTTTCTGACAACAGTTTTTTAGTAAACTAGCCGTGAATCCAAGGTTTCTTCATTCTAATACGATTATACTGAATTTACATTGTTTATTATTAAATATCTAATATTAGGAGGCCATGACACTATCATAAATGAAACAGGATTGACGAACTTGTCAAAGCTACTGCCGCACAATCCATTATTTACAAGTTAAGTGTAGGTGGCCCAATAATTATGAGGTAAGAAGACTGAGACGCGAAACTTTTACATGTTTATTAGAGATATTTCAAAAAACAGAAAATATTGTTTTTAGGAAATGTCAAGTAATTAGTAAACCAGTTATAAACAAAGATAATCAGTTATCAGTATTATTAATAATTTAAAAAATTAATTACCTAAGCAAAAACAGAACATCTTTTAAAATTAATTCGGTATGTACTTACTTGTAAACCTAATTTAATATAAACAATTAACAAAGCTCATATAAGGTGTTCAACTAAACCACCATTTTGCTGAAGGCACATTTCGAGTCTATCCATAAATGAAAGTTTCACTTTTCTCAAAGTCTGTTCTGAAACGTTGCGAAAACTGTTTCTTATTCTCGTCTTCATATCTTTCACTGTAGTTGGAACCTCTTTATAGACTTCTTCTTTGACATGCCCCCATAGAAAAAATCTAGTGGTGTTAAGTCGGGTGGTCTGGCTGACCACTTACCTGGTCCACCTCGCCCAATCCAACGATCTGTCTTCCAATTTATCGACAAAATATCTTACATTTCTATGGCAATGCGGGGGCGCTCCATCATGTTCAAACCATAAGGATCCCCTTACCATTAAACGTAAATCTTCAAGCAATACTGGCAACTCGTTCTCAAAAAATTTGTTTATAACTGGTTTATTAATTACTTTACATTTCCTAAAAACAATATTTTCTGTTTTTTTGAAATATCTCTAATAAACATGTAAAATTTTCGGGTCTCAGCCTTCTTACCTCATAGTTATTGGGCCACCTACACTTAACTTGTAAATAATGGATTGTACGGCAGTAGCTTTGACAAGTTCGTCAATCCTGTTTCATTTATGATAGTGTCATGGCCTCCTAATATTAGATATTTAGTAATAAACAACGTACATTCAGTATAATCGTATTAGAATGAAGAAACCTTGGATTCACGGCTAGTTTACTAAAAAACTGTTGGTCAGAAAGGCATCATGTATGGTATTTTTTGAAAGCTAGCAATGTTATCTTTAAGATGAAAATAAAATATACAGGGTGTTCCATTTAAAAAAAAATGAGTCCAGGGCGTATTTGCAAAACTTGACCACCCTGTATAACAGTGAATAATTTTAAACAAATTGCAAGCGATTAATGTATTCAAGGATATGTAACGTTTTATGGAATATTTGGTTTTTCCATACCTGTTTCAAATTTTTTTAAAAAATGGCCGAACTGTGAGCATTTTTTCAACTTTAACCGCGTCCCATTCCCTTACTATAAGTTTTAGACCCAATAAACCATATATCAAAATGATCGTAACGAACAGGAGAATCAATTGGAGCAATTATATACAGTGTGTTCCATTTAAAAAAACACAAGTTTGGTTCGCCACGAGTTTTTCGGACCACTCTGTATTATGGCTATAATTTTAAAACATAGCGGGTTTGACTATCTATAATATCCAAAAAAAAATTTTCGAAATTCCTCACCGTTTACTCTCAATCAATCAATCATCTTGGTTGCAGCACCCTGTATTGTAGCATTTTTTAATTAATGCCTTCTGCATATTTGGGGAGATATACGACTACTTTATTAGTAATACAATTTGTCTAAAATCAATTTTTCATTTTTTAAGCACTTTTAAAAATACATTTTTTCAACATCTTTTTCGAAATTAAATTTTTTCGGCTACTATTAATTTTTTCAAGCAATGGCTTTTTGAAAAAGTAATTAACGAGAAAGTGATGTACCGGTAATGATCAAACCCAAAAGAGGTTCATTTGGGTTTGCTCAGGATTTTTCCAACATTTTTTCTCTAAAGCTGGGCATTCATGGTCCGTATTCCCCGACGACTTATACGGACGTGATATTAAAACGTATCGTGAATATGCTAATACGGACGTATTTGTGGCGGAAATTGTAAACCGGCAGAAATCTGTTGCTGGCGTATTTTTAATACGTCGGGAAAGCGAATTGTATGTTTGCATTATCCGTATTATGGTCGGATATTTTTTATGGTTCCTGAAATCTAGGCATTTTGATTATTATTTATTCACGTATAGAAATCCCGTTTAAGCATAAAGTATTTTATAGCGATATTTCAAAATGGATATGGGACAATTATGAAAAGAGTTTTTGATCTATTTCATTGACATTTATCGTGATAATGCCTGTCTTTGACTGATAAACCATCAAGATTACCACAATAAACAAAAACGGAACTCTACCCTTAATATTCTGTTAACAAAGTGGAAAGAGGTAGATTCTACCTCTGCAATGGATACAGTAAAAAAATGACTGATTCGATGAAGAATTCATTTCGAAAAGGAGCAAAAAAGGTAAGAGATTCGGAACGAAGTGGAGCTGGTACTGACGAAACATACGAGCCTTCATTATGGTATTTCAACAATTTATTATTCTTTTATAACCAAGATACAACAAGGAAATCAACTTCCATGTCGGTCCTAATAGAAAGCCAGTCAGATATTCATTACACCTCAGGTTCCCCTGTAAAAGGTCTTCTCCTTCCATACTTTCACAATGGATTACTGATACAAATACTATTTAATTTACTGATGGTGTGTGCGATACAAATATTTATGGACGCCAATCTACGCGTCCGTGTTAGTACATCCGTATAAGTCGTCGGGGAATACTGACCATGAATGCCCAACTTAACATTTTCGAAGCTACTAGAGTGCATAATTTAGTTTTCTAAATTGTTTTTGAAAAAAATGTAGGTACCTTCAAAATACGGGTTTTTGGAGAAAATATTTGCAAAATATTTCATAAATCCGTTTCCTAAAAAGCATCTTTAAAAAAGCGGTCAGGACATTTTTGAAACAATGTATATTCGAAATATGTTTTAGAGAAAATATTTTTGAAAAATTTCGTTAATTCGTTTTCGAAAAAGCTGTTTTTCGCATGTGTCTTTTATTATGATGCTGCCCAGGCATTGGGATACTTTAACTTCCCATAGTCTGTTTTCTCTTAGTCTGACAATCCTGCAACTTTTTCTCGGTGTTAGGTAATGTCTCTAAAACCGTTATTATTAGTGTTCATGTATGGATTAAATATTATAGGCAACAGGTTGCATCCCCATCTGACGTCCTTACCTATTATTGCTCCTTCTTTCTGGTCATCGACCCTAACTACAGCTATTTGATCCTCGTCCAGGTTGTAGATCACTCGCCTATCTTTAAATTTCTTATGTGCTGGTTACAGTACGCTAAACATTTTTTTCACTCTACATTGCTACATGCGTTGAATAATCGTGATGCAATCGCGATACCGTCGCGATTGCATCGCAATTGTTTTGCAGTTCTATCGCAACTGTGAGGGCGATATACCCTGAATAATCGTGATGCAATCGCGATAACTGTATCGGTACAGAAAGTATCCGTCTAAGTTTAGGAACGAGTGTTTCAAGAAGGTTATTTCGCTGACGGAAAAATAGATTTTTACTGTAAATTATAAAAAATTGATTTCTATATCTAAAAAACAGAAATATCCAATACCAATATATCTAATTGATAAATTACAAATAAGAACAACTATCTGTTTTATTTACGTCCCATTCGGCATGCTACTCCATTTTACTTAAATTTGTTATTTTTATTGCTAAGCAAGGCGCAACCGTGAGTGGATATAATATATAACAACCTATTGTAGCCAAAATATCAAATCTTTATGCTCAGCAAGAAACAACCTAAAAAATAAAAGGAATATTGGACTCTTGATCACCTGCCTATCTTGCTTTTCTCATAATTCAAAATAAAGCCAATATCAATAAAGCGTAACGCATGTATTGGAAAAAATTCCAGCTTTCAGGTTTGTTAATCCTATTCGCCCGGGTATTTCTCTTGATCTAGAATCAAGGCACAGTAAAGGATTTCTGCTTTTTTAGCATCACAAAATTGGATTTCTTTTCGCAAAATATGATTTTTAAAGCAATAAAAAATTTGTTTTATTTAATAAGATCACAAATCAATACGTTGCTGTTTCAGTTACTTTTTCGGTAAGTCCATGAAATATACATAGTTTTCGAAAATCAAAGTATTCAAAAATGAAAGTTTTGAAAACATTTTCTTAAAGCTTTCCCAAAACTAAATTTTCAAATGAACAAATTGTCGAGAACACTATTTTCAGCGTCGGACAAATTGAAATAATTGACAATATTGGAAAACATATAACTGATGTAAATAACATCACATCAACGAATAACGTACCAATCAATTAAAATTTTTGATGATTTTAAAGAAGTCCGAGTCACAATGCAGAACATTTTCTATTAAAAATATTTTTAGTGTACTTATGAATGTGTTTTGGTTACTTCGTCTTACTACCTATGGTAATCCGTTGTGGGCCTCCAAGCCCATGTATAATGGGGGATTTTTTTAAATAAAAGGATGAGTTATGGGCCGGTACACTGATTTGGGAATTATTGCGCGTGTTCATGGCTAAATTTAAGTTTTGGTTTAACTGAAAGTAATGTGGGCCCTTCTTTACGAATATTAGTAGCAGAAAATAGTATGGTGAGTACACACATATTATTTTATACTCTCTAAAAAGCGGTTGGGCATGCTTCATCCAACCAACTCCAGTAACACATTCGCTTCTGCAATAAAAGCAACCTCTGAATTTCACCAGTAGAACCCCAGATTATATTGCCATAAGAAAATCGGCTCATGATATGAGCGTGAATATTAAGAAGGATGGTTTTTAAGTTACGTTGTGATTTACTGTTGTTTCTGACAAAACGTGAACTTGATATTGCTCCGGAAAGATAATCAATATGTGATGACCACGCAAGACCGTCATCTATAAAAACGCCCAGGAATTCAGTTTCCGGTTCGTCCTTTATTATTTTATTATTGGAGAAGACTTTTTGGATATAAATCAATTTGCCTTTTATTTCTGAATTAAATTAGATATGACTTTAAGGGGTTCAAAACCAGACCATCACCTTTCCACTCCGAAATTTCTATTGAATGAATAATAGTTGTAATAATTAAATTTTCCGAGTTGGGTCCTTGCTCTAGGAGAATAGTTTCATCTGCAAACTGCTAAATCTGTTGATTTTTCATCAGTAAGAGATGTTTCTCTAGATCATTGCTAACTACAAGGAAAAGGAGGGGTGATACAATACCCCCTCCCTGGGGAGCCCCAAATCTGATAAGCAAGATTTTAGATTTAACATTATAATTTGTTTAATCGGAGCAAGGACTTGTGATTTGAACGAGCTACTGTCTGCCTGTAACATAATAACATAAGTGGACCAATGATTTTAACTAGCAAACTTGGAAATCTGAATCTATTATATCAACTGCCTTAGAGAGATCGTAATAAATACCTGTTATTAATTTTTATGGCCCAAGCTTTTATAAATAAAATTAATTGATTCAAACAGGGCTCCCTCCATTGTTTTTACTTTGAGAATGTCCCATAATATCAAAATACAACATTTTTTTTATCTTAGAGATCCCACATACTATACTATAAGCCCAAGTACTAACCTACCATGGGAGTCTAAATAGAAGAATTGGTATATCTAAAGGATCTAAGATTGGGAGCGGAAGGGAAAACATCGGCAAGCAATTTGTTTCATAACCTGGTAACCCTACACAGGAAAAACACTATCGTATATTGAATTCGATACCAATTCACTCAATGACACACTCTATTCCATATTGCACAATACAAATTTGGTTTCTTTCGGTGATTAGTTTATCATTGTTAACCAATAGGTTACAAGACCGCTTGAAATATCATTGATGAACTTTCATTGGTTTTTAATAGGCCGTTTAAATATAACAATTATTTGATACCCTAGTCTAAATTCAATACAAAATATATCATTGGTTTCAGTAAACAGTTATTTGTAAGAACATACATCTTATTTAATCGAAATACTTATTAGGTACTATTGCAAAACTTTTTAGATTTACTTTACTTACGTACAATAAAACATTGAAATGAGTTGCTCCAGTCCCTAGAATTGCAAAAAATCTATTATTTTTAGCTTACCTTTAACGCAATAAGCAAACAGGCTGCAAGCTTAAACGACTATTCAACGAACAAATACTAACAGCAAAATTTTAACCTCTCCAAAGGGTGTCCGCGAGCAATAGAAGTAATATTTGAGCCAACAATAGAACCCAGTGAGTTAATATTTTTATTATTTCTCTAATGTTTTATTGGAGTGTTTATCTTAATTAATATGATATAAGGATTATGGGCTTAATTTTTAGATTTTCTATTTATATTGTAGTTCTTGTTCATTTAATAAAATGAATTTTAATTTGAATCACACCACCTACAAATAGCTATTTTTCGCCAAATTATATTTAAGCATTCTCATCAAAGTTATTGGTTTCCAATTATATTTTGGTCATTGAGAAAATGCAATCAAAGAAGTAGGAATACTTTCGACTCCAATAATAAGCCTATATTTAAAGATGTTTTTTAGATTATTTCAATAATGTTTTGTTGAGACAAAATTAACTTTAATATAACTAGAGCGTAGAGCTCAAAAACACTTCCCGACCACAGGCGTCGGAAAAGTAAATAAGCAAATGCATGTAGTAAGTAAGTGATAATAACATGCGTTATACTAAGAAAAATACTTACTCAGTAACTAGAATTCAGTGTGTCAGTTCTAGGGAAATTTCCCTCGATTTCTAGTGTTTCAGGGATAAAACGAATTTTTGTGGTTATATAGGGATTTTTCTTGGTAGAAAGAATTTTCAAGTAATAAATAGGTTTATTATTTTTAATATATTATTTTTCATTAATTACAAAAACAAAACTCGGTATTATCGAGTCGAGTGATGTGAGCGGCATACAAAAATAAGCATATAAAAAATAAATTGTTATTATTTTTAATTTAAAAGAAAATGGGTAATTTATTTATAAAATCTAATTTTTTACAACACTGAGGAAAATGATCTAATAAAACAGTACTGCTAAGAATTATTTTGTACGGATAACAATTTTTTTATTAACCAGTATTATTTAAATTATTGGGGTAGTAACACAGGTTAACAACTACAGCAATTCCTGAACTGCTAGAACGTCATTTATAAACAGTATGCATTAGTAGCATTACCAATACAATTCTGTCTTATTCCGTCCAGTCCTAATACAACTTTCTTATAAGGGTAAAAATTTCATTTCTTACTATTACACGTTAATAAGTATAATACAACGCTTTATTACCTTCGCAAAATTGTCATGCAACTGTAAAAAATCTTTTTGTATCTGTTATTATTTAAAATCCCAAAGAGGGCGGGGATTAACATTTCCGCACAATATCATTGCCCATCGGCGGTTTATCGTTTCAGTATGGTTCTAGGAGGAGACCAAGTATAAGCTTTTTGCGTTTCGGTGTGTCCGTATTTCATCTTTTCAAAATGGAAGCCATTTCGACAGATTGGGGATGTCGTGATGTGATCTTCTTAGTGGGTTTGTGTTTTTGTTGTTGTTGTCTTAGTTGTTTGTGCAAATCAGTGGAACAAGAGAAATCTTTTTATACCAAAGTTTTAATTATCAGTGTTCCATATTTTAAAAATAGTCTTAATTATACGAACGAGGTCTATGAAAAAATCCGAATTAATTTTGTGAATAATGTCTTAAATTTAAATTAACTTTGATATCCTATAGCTCGAGATCTGAAAATGGACTCAGTTATCGGAAAACAAATTGAAGTTTCACATCTTAGTACCACTAGTATCAAGTTTTTTTCTATTTGTAATACTACTGGTACTATGTAGTCTGATATCTCTGATATCTCAAACCGTTTTCGAAACTTCAAAGCTGAAACAGACTAATTGTCAACTGACTAAATTTTGAAAATAAGTGAACTTACATAAGTATTGGACACTTCACAAAATTAATTTGAAATGTTAAGAGGAAACCAAAAATTTAATAATATAAATGATTTTTTATTATCACGCTTTTTTAATAGATCCTATATAGTTAAGAATATTTCTAAAATATGCTATATTTATAATTATAAAGACTTCTGACTTGCATAAAAAGTTTTTTCCAATAATTTGCACTTAACAGAAACCCACTAGTAACACCCTATATACCTATGAGAAAATGTTGCTACTCTAATAAAACAGTTCTATAACTGCAATTCGAAATATTAAATAACCCCAGCAATAAGACAAGCGGTCCTAATACAACTGAATGTTAAGGGTAATAGTCTCAAATTTTACCGGCAATAAGATAAATGCATACAGCATACGACACAGTTTCGTTAGCCCAAAAAAATGGGGTTATACAAGCTGCTATTTCGTGTTATAACGACTATACAACGGAATTTTAGTGGCTATTGCACAGCTGTATTTTAGTTATGCTCTCAATTTTTTACTGACTAAGTCGCCATATTGCTACCACAGTAAGACGGTCTAGCAATTTGTGTTGTATTGAAGCAGCAAAGCGCGTTGCTGTCCCATATAGTATTAAACAGTTGCATAAAGAGTTTAAGAATTCTTATAAGGAATAATTAGCTTTTTTCTCAGTGAACCCTTGATATGAGTTTCTCGCTTTGTCAGATGTCTAATCTGTCAGTAGCCTCAAAATCAGAATGCCAGTATAAGTTTTGAAGTTTGAGGTTATGATGATTTTATTATGAATTTAATTTACGGTGTTACGATTTTTTTTGTTTATGAAAAATAACTTCTTGCGTGAAACAAAAGTTGAAAGTCAATATTATAGAGTTTAATTTGTTAGTATGGCACCTCTCAAAATTGGGGAATTCTGACGATAGTTGGGAAAAAAATCTAGGGAATTCTAGGGGTAATTTGCGACACCGTCTAGGGATTTTTATTCCTACCTAACTGACATCACTGCTAGGATTATACATCTGAATGTGCACGGCTAAACACTTGCTGCATAGCGCATGTTTCCACAGTCGATCTGTAAAAACACTAGTGTTAAATATCTGTCTTAGTCTAGCCAAATCTGGATTTTTTGTAGCATCCTATTAAATTTTTCTCTGAGAAGGACATGTTCTTCGTCGCTTTCTAGTACTGCTTGTACGTTATCTAATATTTGTAGTGATTCGGCTAACGACAACGACGACTTTTGTAATGCTGTGATGACGTTGGTTATTTCTTGGTAGTTATTAAAAATAGCTTGAAGGTAAACTTCAACTTGGCGATCTTCAAATTTAAACTGACTTTCCTTGATCAAGGCAGCTTCTTTCGCCATAAATTGTAAGATAAGTGACCCTACTTGCTGAATATGCTGGCGATAATAAAACGCCGCTTCCCACCATGTTCCCCATCTTGTAAGAACAGGCTGTGGAGGTTCTGAAATATTCGGATTGTCTACGTAATATCTGTGTAAATATCTGTGGGAAAGAGACACATCCCCAACTGTGCGACGGTTAGGGGTGGAGGATTTTCTTGTGAAGACATGGTCACTGATGAGTCGAACGGCTGTCTTTTGGATAGATTCAAAGTATATTAAAGGTTATAGGTGATGCTGCTCCCCAGATGGGAAAAGAAGGTTTGGTACTAATTATTACTAAAAATAGGGAGTGTATAAGTTAGAAGAGGAAAAGTATTTTCTGGCTCTCTAGCTCGGTACAGAATATCAAGCTTTGTAGCAACTGATGTGGCTATTGAAGTAATGTGTTTGTGCCAGCTGAGATCACGTTCAAAAGCCCATATTTTTTTGTACAAGGGAATGATATTGAATAAATAGTTTAATCTAGTATTAGAATTGTTAGTTTCACCAAAATTACACATTTAGGTACATTTTTAAAATTTGTAAATGTATGTTTCGAAATTATACACTGTTGGTTGCTGTTTAATTAATAAATGCATAAAACAAAGAGCAAGAATTATAATTAACACGAGAGGAGAAATTTTAATTTTTAAGTACACATTTATTTACAAAATTCGTAATATAATTTAAGAAAATTAGGTAAACCTGCCATGTTTAGAATTTTCCTTTTCGTAATTTAAAAGATAAGGGCTCCAGGGAGTTAATTTTAATAAAGCGAATTATAAAATCAGGGCAAAATTTGGTTCATTATTAAACACATAATTATTGCCTGCTGAGCAGAAAGCTACATTATTTGTCGAGTCCTCTAACTTGGAACTTAAAGAATGTGTTGTAAACAATCGTCACTAAAAGAGTTGCTGCATAGGTGCGTAGGTTATTATATTTTATAGAACAGTTGTATATATTTTCAGTTGCAAAAGTATTAACGTAACCTACTGACTCCGTGAAATTCCTTTTAATGGAATCAATTTTCTAAAGGCTTTTCATAAAATATTAATTTTTATACAACAATAATCACTGTGCCTTTACCCAACTTGTGCGCGCCAGTTTCAGTTCACTTTCATAATCGTGTTATCGGGGTATCGAATATCTAGGCAAATAAAATGAGCGAAAATAGGTCAACGCAATGCGCAGTACATATTGTGCGGAAGCAAACATACATTATTTTATTGCATACATAGTTTATTTCGCTCGCTGGAATGCAAAATTTCTCAAGTTATTATACCGGCTTCTCGTGACTGTTTTGTTTACACGATGGGCGTCGCCAAAAAGGGAGGGGTTGGTGCGATGCGAGGCGAGAGAAAAACAGACTCTCTAGTGTTAAAAATTGATTACGGATTTTTCAGATATGGGAAGATGGTAGAGGATTTCGTCCTCGTCCGAGGAGGCACCACCCCACACATCTGCTTTAAGGGCTTACGAAATTCAAACGGATGTTTCCAGCTTTAGATGCGTGAGTCGGACGCTCCTAGTACACTCACGGTACATGCAGTACTTAGGTTTAGACCTTCATGGGCTGCCCAAAGATTAAAAACTTAAAGTACAATTATTATTTTTATCTAAGACATCCCACGTAGACTTCAAGTCCAAGTACTAACGTACCGTAAGCGCCTGAAAGGAAGGGAAATGTAGTCTATTGACACGAGATTTAAAGGATTGAAGCTTGGGACGGGAAGGAAAAACATCTGCAAGCAATTTGTTCCATAATCTGGAGACCCTAGATATGAGTGAGCGAAAGAAGTGGTCTGTTCTGGACTGTTGTAGTTGGACAGTAAAGGGATGCATACGTAACGCGCGTCTTGTTATTCTGTTAGAAACAGTTAGGGTGAATAATACCGGCTAGTTTTTCAGAGCAAAATCCGTGGAAGTATCGGTAGAAAAGGGATACATCCCAACAGCGCGACAATGAGCGAGTACACTGTACACTCTTTCTTTTAAATATCCCCACAAAAAAAAATTAAGGGGTGTTAAGCCTGGTGAGCGCGCGGGTTATTCTATTACCCCCCGCGGTGCGGCGTAAGAGAAAAGTCCTAGTACCTTATTACGTAAAATTCCGATCCATACGTTTAGCTTTCGTGGGTGCTATGTATGGGCGTCTCACTATGGACGGAAATCGAAAAAAGTTGGTCATAAACAGCCGAGAACAAATTCTAAGAATTCGCCACAAATACCTGGGTAGACTACTATTTAATAAACACCCTTTAATCCCCCAGGTATAATTTTTCAGTGATTGGCACAGTTCTTAAGAACTTCAGTGTTAATTTCAACCTTCTGCGCGATAGTACGTCTGCACTTTGGATTGTGATATTTTCGGCCAGTGAAAACTTGATTATCTTCAGCCTGTTTTTGGAGTATATTGTATAATTCGTCATGGAGTCTTTACCTGGAGGTATGTGCATATTATTTTAGCAAATACTTTTATTTTTCACATTTCACTGCCCCCTAAATTAAAATTTAAAGTTGGGCAGGCAAAAAGGCTCAGACTTTTCACACCTAAATAAAAGGTTTAGTAATAAAGTATGGATTTCGGTCGAGTTCGGTAGCGATTCCTGGTCTTTCTCATTTTTTGTAGTTCCTAGTTAAGGATTTTTTTAAAAAAGTTGCCCCAATTTGCCCCTAATTTTTTTAAATGTTGTTTTTGTTTAGTAGGATTTATTTGGTCATACTTCCACATCACAAAATGAGTGGAATTACTGAACCAGCGAAAAAATTTCCACATTTATTTTGCCTGAAAACATCAGAATGGCTTTAAAACTTCGATAAATTCAACTTTTTTTTGGTTTCTGTGTGTATCTGTCTGTCTGTCTGTGTGTGCCTGATGTGCGCGCGATAAATTTCGACTAGCTTATATATCGACTTTAAATTTGGTACACATATTCTAGGCCATAACAGATAGGTTCGGATTGGTTTTGAGCTATAATGGCGCAAAGAGTGGGGGTAAAAAGGGTGGGGATTGATAACTTTTGGAATTATTAACTGGATCGGTAATAGGTTTTTGTTTAATCATGCCATAAAATGACATTTTGAGGTGATTTTCATTATTTCATAAGGGGGCGGGGGTGATGCGAACAGGTATGAGGAGGGAGTAAGTTTAACAGACACATTAGGCCAGTTTTTAAAACATTACACCTTACGGTTTTTAAGAATATTAGAACACAGTATTTTCCGTTACAATCTTTTAAAACTAGAATTTTCAGGAACCCATTTATTTGTTTAAAAAGCATAAATAAACGCCCAATGCAAAACACTACATTTTTTAAAGAGAGGCGTGCACAAAAAAAGTTGGGGTAGTTAAAGACCTTCATGACCTCCCACTTTCACAGTACCTTTTTACACAATTTGACTAAAATTAAACAAATTATGTGGTTTAACCCGACGAAAACAGTGCCAAATTTTAGCCAACTTTTTAAAAGGGACCGGAGTTATTAACAGAAATCGATTTTTTGAACTTAACTTTAACACCTTCTATGCCTATGAAATGCTAAATGGCATGAGGAGAGTATCATTATCTTAGCCCAAGGAATCTGTATTTAATGGCTTGACTTTCTTTATTTTGTAACAAATTGTATGTTATTAGTGTTCAAGATTTGTTCATATAACTTGAATCACCCTATATATTAGGCGTTCCACTGGATTTAAAATTATTTAAAATGACGTTAGATGCATTGTTAAAACATGTAAAATCATAATATTGGCATAAATAATTTTGACCAACTTTTTTCGATTTCCGTCCATAGTGCGTCTTGCATCCAGTGAAGATTCTCTGTCGACCAGTACCTGCAATTTTGACGGTTAACTGTCCCATTTAGGGCAAATGTAGCCTCGTCTAAACAAAATATTCCGCGCGAAATTTCCTTTATTATTGTAAATGGTTGGCATTATCTCACTGAAGGCGTCAATCGAAATCACCATTTAATTCGTGGACAGGGCAAATTTTGTAAGGATGATATTCCTCCTGATGAGGAATATTTTGTACAGGTTTATAACATAATATAAACTGGTCAACAAAAAAATCGGCAAGAGCGATTTTAACTCGACTGTTTGAACTGCTATAAGTTTTTAAGGACTTAACTTTTTTGAGAGCGGTTTTCGGATATCGATAGCTGTTCTTGCCCAGATTAAGTATGAAGTCGTGATTTGGCAATGGAAACGACATTTTCATGCTATACACAGGGTGATTAATAAGGTAATGTAAAACTACTAAAAGTTCAGGGATGTGCCATATTGCCAATAATTTTTTTTCGGTCGTTCCGACATAGCACGTTAGCAAGCTGATATCAATATCTCTAGACGTGTTCGCCGGAATTTCGATTAATGGTCTTTGACGGAAAATACATAATACATACATACATAATTACATAATGACATTCTATAATATTCAACACCTCTTTAAGAAATTACGTTTTTAATTTTATAACAATACTGATATATAAAGAAAATTTACCAAAGTTTTACTTCCTTTTTATATTCAGAAAGTATCAGCTAAAAATGTTGCACATCAATACACATATAAACAAAGTGGTAGGCTTTTCTTTTCAACTGTCAAAACGAGGTTGCGAATACTGCTGCAAATTTATTTTTATTGTTCCCTTATGTATGTTTATACGAACGAAATTGGCATAGGCTACGTCAGCAGCTTATAAATCTTTTGAGGAAAGTTTCAGTATTGTAACATTTTCATAATGTCCGTTATCCTGTTTAAAACTTTTTTTATTATTATTTATAGTCGAGTTTCTTATTTATATTCTTTTAATTACATAAATAAACGATAAGACTATTTTGTTTTTAAGATATTTTGTTGGGTATTTCACGATCATATGAACATTTTGAATGGTCGGAGGCAAGGGATGAGGGGACATAATCGCATTATGTTTAGAGGTATTTTTTAAAAGAATGTCGACACTTGATGCCCACCTGAAAAATAGTAGCCAGTAGTAATTTCGGGAGTAATTGAAATAAAATATCCCTTCAATTAAAAAATATGGTTATAATAATAGGTAATAATTTTAGCCACTATAATTTGAAACCAAATTTAATTGTCCTGTCGTAAATAGAGGGTGAGTTGCTGTATGGATTCACTACAATTTTTATAGAAACAGGCAGAAATATTATTTTGTTTATTTAAATCATGATAAAAAAATTTCTTGTAGGTAATTGTAGTTTTGTGTAGCCTTAATAAGTATAAAATGTAAAGTGTATAATGTATATAGATCCAATTCAGCGTCCCAATGGGCACAAACTCCAAAAATAGCTGCTTTGGCATTACTTGTTAGTCACGGAGTTGGTAAGGACTAAAATAGTTGATTTCTTACACATGTAATACTATTTTTCTAACTTTTTACAAGTAGTATAATATTTAATTTATTGTTTTTTACATTTTAAAATTCTAGTAGGTATGTGTTACATAAGAATCAGTTTTATAAGGTGAATATCGAAAAAGGTAAATTCTGTTTTTAAAATTTTATAAATAAGAGACTATCTTAGGGATATATTCCTTTTAACTAAAATCGAGTTATACGTATTTAAGGAAAAATTCTGTTAAAGATATTTTCAATGGGCAACCCTAAAAAATTTTCTAAAATGATTTTGGATATTTCGAGTCCTAAGAATCACATCAAGCAACTATCTGTGATCATAAATATAAAGTTTATATCAAAATAAAGTTTATCATTGGTATTTTTTTACAAAGCTTACTTATTTTTACCATGTAAACCACCTTAATACTGATAAAGTTTATTCGTTATAAATATTATTACCAATTTTAAACCGAAAAAAAGTTAATCCAGGAAGAGATATAAATGTAGTGACAAACTCCCTTTATATTGCACATACCTAAGTCATTAAGCTTAAATACTATTATTATAGTCCTCTCGGTAGCTAACGCCTAGCTTTACTATAAAATATGCATTTACTTTTAAAGACGACGGCGGGCGTTAGAAAAGTTAATTTTTTAAAAAGTAAATTAAATAGAGCAGACAATGGGGCAACTTTTATTTTAAATTTTGTGCTCGCGGGGTTTCCAACTAGATAATCAAATAAAAAGCAACAGTTCTTTTATCTCTGTTTAATTTTACACCTCGAGAGTTTCTGGGAAAATCTGGGAAAAATGAGCTGAGCAGATTGGGGTTTTAGTGCATTTAAGAGGAAGCTGAATTTTGCACGGATCTATTCTTGAATCTTGATTACCGAACGGACCAAACGAAACTGATAAGATCTCGCTAAAACTAAATGGGGAAACTTTTAAATGTGAATTAAGTATTTTATTGTTTTTAACAACATTTTAAATGATTCAATTAAATTATGATTATAAATGGTGAATTCACTCTAATGCGACCCAACCGAACCATAAATACCGCACGTCTGATAACCATATTAGGTGTACTTAGAATGGCTTGAAGTCAAACGCCATATATAGGGATGGCCAAAAAATATAAAAATCATTCAAGAATAAAGTAGGTACCACTATTTCGAAAAATACAGAAAAACGTTATTAAGGAAAGTTGTTTAGAATTAAAAGGTATGTCCAAATACAAAGTCATAGCCTTCTATTAAAAAAAAAATATTTTTTTTGAAAATTTAAAATTACCCCCATATAATGATTTTTTTATATTCAGCTATAATAGAGTTTCAGATTAACCACAATCAAATCACTTCTGCATAACTTTCATCCAATTGAAGCAAATTTGTAAAATTTACTTAGATTTATATATATATATATATATATACACATATATATATATATATATATATATATATATATATATATATATATATATATATATATATATATATATATATATATATATATATATATATATATATATAACCAAAAACTTCAAGTTTGTTGCATGGGTATTACACACAAGTTTTCCGCAAAAATTCTTTAAAATAAGGCAAATATTTATCTAATAATAATGTGCACGTGTTTGCATTATTTTAAGAATATTTGGAAAATTCGAAACTTGTGTGTAATATCGTTGCAACAGACGAAGTTTTTGGTTAGTAAAAGATATAAATCTAAGTAAATCTTACAAATTTGCTTCAATTTGATGAAAGTTATGCACAAGTGATTTGATTGTGGTTGATTTGAAAATGTATTATAGCTGAATATAAAAAAATAATTTAAAGTTTTCATAAAAATATATTTCTTTCTGAATACAAGGCTATGACTTTGTATTTGGACATGTATTTTAATTCTAAACAACTTTCCTTTATAACATTTTTCTGTATTTTTCGAAATACGAGTACTTTACTCTTCAACGATTTTTATATGTTTTGACCTGTGGGCTGTTTGACTTGAAGCTAAGTGAACCTAATATGGTTATCGGACATGCACCAACTTTCGGTTGTGCAACTAATAAAAATAATTTCCCATTTGTTGTACACTGAATGGACTACACTATATATATATATATATATATATATATATATATATATATATATATATATATATATATATATATATATATACCTGTATATAGTAGAAAATGGAAAGTTTTCTTGACCTATAGGTAACATATTAAATGTAAATGCAAAGATTAACTTCTTCGCTAGTGCAGCAAGAAGGCCGTAAAATGAAAAATAAAAATAATGAGGACTATTTTTGATTCTGGTCTGGGTGCCCTCCTGTATCGAAATTTCTGGGCCCTTACCCTTCATCAGGCAGGCTTACACCCAGGGTGGCTGAAGAACAGACCACATTTGGACCAGAATCAAAGAGAGACCTTATATCCAAACGTTCGGAATGGATGGGTAAGATGTAGTGGCTCGCGCCATCTAGTTCACCCAGTGTTGCTCCAAAAATGTTTGGCTGCTAACACAAAACATACTCGTAAGTATATGTCGAATTTCTTTGACAGTACAAATGCACCATTGTACGACAACAGTAGAAAATGGAAAGTTTTCTTGGCCTATAGGTAACATATTAAATGTAAATGCAAAGATTAACTTCTTCGCTAGTGCAGCAAGAAGGCCGTAAAATGAAAAATAAAAATAATGAGGACTATTTTTGATTCTGGTCTGGGTGCCCTCCTGTATCGCAATTTTTTGGAGCAACATTGGGTGAACTAGTTGGCGCGAGCCACTACATCTTACCGATCCATTCCGAACGTTTGGATATAAGGTCTCTCTTTGATTCTGGTCAAAATGTGGTCTGTTCTTCGGCCACCTTGGGTATAAGCCTGCCTGATGAAGGGTAAGGGCCCAGAAATTGCGATACAGGAGGGCACCCAGACCAGAATTAAAAATAGTCCTCATTATTTTTATTTTTCATTTTACGGCCTTCTTGCTGCACTAGCGAAGAAGTTAATCTTTGCATTTATATATATATATATATATATATATATATATATATATATATATATATATATATATATATATATATATATATATATATATATATATATATATATATATATATATATATATATATATATATATATATATATATATATATATATATATATATATATATATATATATATATTAAACGGGCGTCTGGAAATTGTAAACAGCTGATAGCATGTTGTAATGCAGATGTAAAAACCCACCTGTTTCGTAAAGTTTAAATTAAATATATTGTTTTCTATTATCTTTAACGATATTGTTGAACAATAGTAATACATTCTTTTTACTTTAAAGTGATTAATATACTATGTAAAGGGTGTTTGTCTGATGCACTTTCCTGAAAGTTTCGCTAACGGGCCATATGAGTAATTTAGTTTTAAAATGCTTAACGTTATAAACTATTAATTTATGCCTGCACAGTTTCTAATTTAGACCTTTACCGCTACGGATTGTTATTTTCTCTTAGCCTAAAGTGGTGGACCTACACTAATATTTAACATGCCGCGAGAATGTTGTGTGTCTGGCGCTAGAACAAATCATGACAGTATTATTAAAACGGAAGCTTATTAAACAACGCTTAATTTTTCCAAAAGACGACTAAAAAAAAGATATTTGGTTGCGCCCTATCCACAGAGACAATTTCTCAGTGACTCATTATTCAGTTGCGTGTTGTAAGTGACATTATTAGGAATGAAACATACAAAGATAAAAATGCAATACTCACGAGCTTCCTTTATCATATCGTAGTAACTAAGTACGCCTCTATTGATAAGTAGTACACAAGTGAAAAACATTATAATGTAATATAACCCAACCCAACCCAACCCGAGCTTGCGCATGCGTGCCAAAAAAATGCCCCAGCTCGAATTCGGTAGATTGGCCTGGGTCAATAGGGCGCAACTGTTTTATTAGCCGGGTTAAAAACAGAAACCCTCCTAGGTACCGTTTTGACATCGTTCTCAATTCACCCAGCAACTAAAGCAAACATTAAATAAAACTGACTTTTAACTGTGCTATTTGGTGGGTCAAATAAAACACATAAATTTAAAAACAAAATGTGCCAGCAACATTGTTGAGGAGTATTAAAATCAATTTTATTGCTAATTGGATGAGTATTTGGAGCGTGATGTTATGACCACACCAGATGTGTCCTTTATTAAACTAAAACAATAACTAAGCATAAAACTTGACAGATAATATCGTAGCTCTTTAAATTTGCGCCATAAACTTTTTGGAATATTTTATTTTGGCATAACTAGTAAAGGAAACTGCATAGATATTGCAAGTGGTATATGCAGAGAAAAACCAAGACAGAGAGAAGAATATCTCGTACTGATTTCATTCATAAATACGATTTGCTTTCTATGACCGCCAAAGCGACTTGACGCACTCGACCACCGATGTTCAAATCAAGCTGCAACGGGTGTGCGTTGCAGATTTTGGGTTATTATAAAGAAATGCTGC
Source organism: Philopedon plagiatum (assembly GCA_963971165.1). Classification (NCBI taxonomy): domain Eukaryota; kingdom Metazoa; phylum Arthropoda; class Insecta; order Coleoptera; family Curculionidae; genus Philopedon; species Philopedon plagiatum. The sequence continues at coordinate 130,263,033 of OZ020189.1, forward strand.
AAAATAAAAAGCACATGAAAAACAAGCAAAAGTGTAAAAGATTCCCAAAAATGTAGCCACGCATCAAAAACAGAATAGCCCACGTATAAATGGCATAAAGCACAGTGAAGTCAGTATTGAGAGGCGCTGCGCCGCGGCGTAGAACACTCTCTCTTCTGGCCGTGTTGCTACCGCACTGACTATGTCGGGGTGGATTGTAAGAATCCCACGCGCCAATCTCGGGGTGTTGCCATTTGAAGGCCTTGGCGTTGTCGAGCTGGCGGGCAAGAAGAGATATTCTTCTCTCTGTCTTGGTTTCTCTCAGGTATAAGTAAAATATGAGACATTTAAAATTATTTTTGTTAATTCGCAAGAACTGTTATAGTCCTGGAAATACACCAAGTCAAATTTCGTTTTTTGACATTAGGCAAGATGAGGCAAAAGGGACTAAAAAATTAAACGTTGTATCTTGATGCAATAGTTTTAAATTATTAAGATGTCACCTTACTCTAGTGGAAGTTAATTTTAGGAACAAAATTTATTTAGTTAAAATGATCAAAAGATGTAGCGACCAGTTTAAAACTATTGATTAAAATGTTTGGTCCTATGTTGAATCACAAAAAATATCACTATAAAGGTAGAGGAGAAAGCTGCATTTAGGGGGAAGTTAGAGAAATGAAAACTTCAGAAAGGACTATTTACCGTTTGAAAACGTTAGTAGTAGATTGGCCAAATCCTTGAGTTATATAATGACAGGTATATGGTCCAAGGGCAGTTTTTTTTTCAATAAGCAGGGCAAAAATAACGTTTGTCATATGGAAAAACATCTTCTTAAACTGAGAAATAGAGAAATAAATGGATGTCTCAGATATTGCGCCCCCAATAATATTAAAAGACTGACAAATTTTGATGAAGTAATGATTTTTGATGAAGATGAATGGGAATACAAAATAACTTCCTTAATATCTTTCGTACTTGCTACTAAGATAATGTTTTACTATCAAATACTCATCACATTCAGTATTTTAGTTTTTTATATTTTTTCAAAATACAGAAAATTTAACCAAATTTATTTTTCCCATGTTTTTATTTTTAAAAAATAAAGTCAGTCAATTAAAACATATTTCTATTTTCTCATACAAGCGCAGAACTGTTTCTAAATCGCCCTAATAAAGGTATTCTTGTGGTAACAGCCATTTGTTTTTTGAGTTTGTGTATTCCCACAACTACACGCATGAGATAGTCAAGACGGGAAAGATAAGTCTAAGATAAGATCTTTAGGAAGTAAAGCCATAAAATAAAAGCAAAACCATGGGGAACTAGGACAAGCCAATTAGATCAAGCATAGGTTTAAGCAACAGAGTTTTACACTCCAGTGCCTATCTAACAAAGATTACACTAATAGGTAATTGAATTAAAAGCAACAGGTTTATTGTTAAATTCTAAATCTATTAAATCACTGAAGCAGATTTTATTTAGCGCACATTTAAGTGCAGTTAAGATAATACGGTTCTTGCAATTTTAGATATCAGGAGTTTTTTACAGGTCAAGAATTTAGCAGTATCTTGACTCAGTCTTAAATTTATTAGTAAAATGATTAATTAAGTATTATTTTCTGCACAGGTAACAATTTAGTACCATTCCATAGCCCAGATTTTTTTATACATTGTATATTATTCACAATCCAAAAAACCATAAGTTTCCGTACATTGAAACTTATTGATATGTATATTTATTTTAGAAATTATTATAATAAGCTGGTATTTTACAACTAACTGTTATAAATATTATGAAGCCTGTTGGCTAACTTATGAGCATACTTTAGAAATGTACAGTTGTGAATATCTAATTTTGTATCAATATAAAAACGATTATATTGATTGATTATATTGATGAGGATATTAATGATATTAATTAGATTTGTGGTATATAACTACATAAAAGAAGTTTTTTTGTATAACCGATTTGTATCTTGCTGGCAGTACAATTATTATATTAGAGGCTAGAATTCTGGGCACAAATATTCTGGTTAATTATTTTGCAAACTTACAATGAAACTTTTCGGCCAGATTCTACACCCCTAATCTGGTCTAATTTGACAACCAGCACTTTTAAATTGACAACTGTAAGAATAAGACAACTAAGTTTTATGCTATGAACTTTTTATGAGGTTTAGGCAACTTTAGTACGTACTTTCCAAAATAATAGAACCAAATTCATTTTGGCAACCCATTCCCGAATGAAAATATTTGGAAATCAAGCAAATCGCTGATATATCAGAATATTTTGGAAGATTTAATGGCGACTTATTAGTGACAGGACAAAAACTGATCAACTAGATCTTAATTTAAACTAGTACTAAAGCTTAAACCTTCTTAGTGAATCTGAACGGTTATGTTTAATAAATATAATGTTCTTGTAGTCAAAATGCACAGAAATAAATTATTCATTAATGCAATAAAATACTGTCAAGAAAAACTTAAAAGAACATTTTTAATTGTGATACACGAGCTCTCCTGCTATAAAGATTTCTAGGCCCCTACCATTCACCAAACCCAGGGTTTTTGAAGAACAGGGGGCGTTTTACAAAAATCGAAATCAGTCCCTTTATATTTATCCGTAGATGTAAAGTGTCTGATAAATGATACATTCATCCATTAATGTAAAAGGTCTAATTCTGATTCTGGTCAAACGTACTACCTTCTTAAGAAACCCTGGGTGTAAGCCTACCTGATGAAGGAGCGGCCCAGAAATCGCGACAGCAGGAGATCAGAATTAAAAATACTCCCTTTCTCTTGAGTTTTTCTTGACAGCGTTTTATCGCATTAGCGAACAACTTTTTATTTCTTTGCATGTTTGTCTTACTGTTCAGTTTCAATAACGTTTTTATATTGATATGACGTTATTTAATGTTTAGCTTGTTCTTTATTTTTTAACGCAATGAAAAATATTTTAGCACCAATTACGTTATTCTCCAGTAAAACTTCATGCAGTATTTTATCGGACTTATATAGAACATATTCTTATGCATTCCAAATCGGATCATTCTCTTGATACCTTATCGCTTCAATAATTTTGATTAAAACTTAAAACCCTTGTATTAAAACTACTATTTAATAATTATATCAGATTTCCCCTTTTAAAAAAAAATACAACTAAAGGAACGTCTAATGATACAGGAAGTACAAAAAAAATTAAGTGATAGCTAACGAGAGTTTTGAGGTATTGCTTAACTATACCGCCACAAATTTTCATTTATCTAACAATTAAAATTAAGACAGAATCTCTGCAAGCTGGCTGGCACACAGGTTGTCTCAAATCTGTTCATGCTTTAAGCTAAAATGCGTTCTTCGGTATTTGCGCAATTATTTGTTTTAATCATATATATTCTTTATTACCAATTTCCCACAAGAATAATTAATTTGTAAAATTAAGTTTATAGTTTACATTTTTAAATAAAATAGCTCTTTAAAACCGTTTCGCACACGACTGGCGGTCAGTCGTGGCGAGACCGGGCCATTATTTTAAGTTGTCCCTTTCATATGATACGCGCAGTCCATCGATGAAAAACGTCGGGAATAGGCCGAGCCCGTGCGTGTCCGTATAGTCAGGATTGGTTGAAACCATTGGTCAAGCCTGGCGCTTCCCATGCATGCGTTGTATCAATTGTGTTCTAGATGCTGTGTTGGTTTATGGTTTAGGTTATTTTTCCGTTTACGTTACGTAGGATTCGTTAAATATGGAAAATCGCGCACATTTTGGATGGTTAGACATCGAAATTTTAATTAGTGCCATTGAACAAAGATGTGTAATATGGGACACATCATCATCAGAGGTCTAAAAGATACAGCTTGGGCGCAGGTTGCTGATATACTTATACAACATAATACTTTAAAAAATTGCTTGTATCATCTCTTAATTTTGAGTATAGGGTAACAAATGCACATTTTATGGGCCGTTCTAAACATAACAGATGTGCCCAAATATTTCTAAACTTTCTCTTCCTACGCTGTGATAATCTTTTCGTGCTCAACGCGACAGCAATGCGTTGCAAATATATTTTATAACTGATGAATCGCGTCCATACAGAAACAAAATAATGAACTCATGATCAATTAACTTTTTTTTCGACTAATCATCAGGACTAACCATCAGTCTTGAGTGAAACGGCTCTTAAAATAGTACTTAACTGAAGTCGTAAATTGGCTCAAATTATTTAAAGCTCTTCGCTTCCCTCCTTAAAATTAAAATTAGTTGGCTATATTATTACAATATATCATAAACTTGTTTTATTTATTTTAATCTAGTTTTTTATTTGCAGGTAAGATGTTCTCCTTTTATTAGATTTTTGGTAAGTAAATAATTTTAAATTTTTTTTTATCTACATTAATAAAAATTGTTGTAATGCAAGTTATTACTAGATGTTCGCAATTGTACATAATTGATGGACTATGATTTCTATTTCTCGTCTGGTGTGTCAAAATGGCATCAATGTAGATATCATTTTCAGTGTCAAAATGATATCGATTTGGACAGAGTACTGTAATGATTTTATTATAGTCCTAGGACTGCAATGATTAAAAAATGAATATAAACAACTTATAAACAGTTTCTTGGTAACTTGTATATATCATAGAAACGACTCGAATGTCAATTGGAAGTAACCACTTCCCAGGCTTTTTAATACAATAGAGATGCATTTTACACACACAAAGTAAGTACACCAGAAGCTAAAATTTTGTATGAAACTCGGATCATAAAAAATCGTTATGGCACAAGATTTTAAGTATATTGTTTTTTCGCGATTTTTCAGTAACTTTTAGCAAAAACAATACCAATAGTGAAAGTTCGGTATTCGATATAGCAGAGATTGTTATGACTTTCGTTGCCCTTCGACACCGGAGCGTTTTTTCTTTATTGTTATAGGTTAAATCACGAGAGCTTTGAATTTTACAGGGTAAATTTCGCGTGGGTGGATTCTCGAAAACTTTTGTTACTAAAATGTTACTAAATCTAAGCAAATTATTAAGTCGAGAACATTACTTAGGTTAAAAGCAAAAGTTTAAGAAAAATATACCCGCGTGAAATTCAGGTGGTGAAACTTAAAGTCGGGTGATTTATATTACGATTATTTACTGATTTTATATTTTTGTAATTAAATAAATTAAAAAATATATCCTGCGTTTTTAAATTATTTAATAATTTCCTTGAAAAACATACAGAGTGAACACACAATGACTTAAAATAGATTTATCTTATGTGGGCTAATTAAATTAGTTTTTGTGAAATTCGAACAATTTTCAAAAAATGTGCAAGTTTTATATACACTGGAGGAATCTTTAGAGTTTTCGGATGATATCTGCTTGTTAGATGTAGCTGAGGATCTGTTATTACTACTATTTGCTTGACTGGATGATGAAATTAATAAATTTACGTAAGGTCCCCTTATCTTACTTAAAACATCAAGACGGTGTTCGGCATCTAGTTGCAAATATGATTTAATTGAGCTTGAATGCCCGTGGTCTGATATTTTAATTAATTCTTGATCGAATGTTTCACATTTGAAAAGAGAACTCACGACTGTAGCTCGGTCAGAATGGTTTGCATGTAATTTTCTGTTTTTTGATAAAGTCGGTCGTTCTCTTGGTACATTTACTTATTTGATATTTGCCTATAGCACAATTTTTATACCAGTTCAGATTGTTTTTGGTATACGAGAACTTGCTAAGTGTCAGGAACAAATTAGGGGTCATGATTTTTAAAGAGCGCTTAGATAGTAGCTTTTTGAATAAACGTAATGGGTATTTATTTGTATTCGATTCATTGGTTACCAGCCATTTTCTGCCTGCCAATCGTTTTGCACCTAACTAAGTGGTTTTAGAAAAAATGGAATTATATTTCAGTCGTCTTAAAAAATAATGCAGCTTAATTTTGTCGTGACTTTTTGGGTATTTTTACTTTACCTGGTTGGTGGTCCCTTGATGTCAATTTCTTCTTTAAAGTAGTTCACAAGACAGTTGTCAGCTTCGTCACCCCTCCACGCAAGTTCGACGGCCACAAAATGGTAAAATTTCTTTTCAAGTCCTTTGGGAGTGTCCTCATTGTGTATATTGATCATGTTTTTATGTTGTTCATTAGTTAATGCTACAGAACTTTGCTTTCTTTCAGAAAGACCATTTTGTAAAATTTTTCTTCTAGCGTCTCTTGCTTGTCGAGCAGATTCAAATAAAATATCCTTAAACGGGTCAAATACCGCCTGGTCATTTTCAAAATATAACAATTGTACCTTTTTCGCGGTAATATTCCACATGGTTTTAACCACTCCTTCTTTATACTCGTCTCCTGTAGTTTACGCACATTAAATGTCGAGTCCCTTAGGATACTAAATGTGTTTTTCTCGTTAGTATTCTTATCTAAAACATATTCCCGCTCTGTGCAAAATTTTTGGAACTGTTTCCAAATTAAACCGTATGTTCTTGTCGTGGTAATACATGATAATACACATTGCTCGAACCGCGCAATTATTATACAGGGTGTTATGAAATTCACTGAATATATTGAAACCGGTAAATCCCGGTATGAATTCAGATTGAATAAAAATATTCATAAATGGCACTTCACGATAAAAAAAAAGGTGGATATCGTCCCTAAAATTTTTTTTTGTCATTGCGTACCACTGGTAATAAATACATGGCCATATAAAAAACAGGCAGCAACGTCAGTCACAGAAAAAAAGGTTTGTTTGACATCAGTCCTTGCGGTGGCGTTGTCGTCTCTCTACGTTTCTATGTAACAAGTTTAAAAAAATAATATTTTTGTTACCTTCACAGAACGAAATTCTACTAACTTTTCAAATTTCTTAATTTCCAAAAGTTATGATAATATTTCACAAATAAAATAATCCACAGATCGGCTGATCAAACCAAAAGTAAAATAATACCGCTCAACTAAACATCCAGAAATGTTGTGTTTTATACTATCTTAAATCTTATGTTGCAGTATTAAAGTAAAATTCCTTTAATGCAAAAAAGAGCACTCCACTAATACTTCATTAAAATTAACAAAACTTAAACACAAAGATCCCATTCCGTTTGTTAGGTTATACGTTAAATTTATACAACTCTAACCAAACGGTAGGTATTAAATTTAAAAACTGGCCCACTAACTAATTAAAACACAATGCTTAAAAGAATCCACGGTATTTTTTACTCACAGCATTACTAAAGAACCCCAGAAAAATAAAGGGTTTGTTATGAAAGGAATCCACCTGCAATCAGCTGATTTTTTACCTTTTAACCTCATTACTTCTTGTTAATGCTGGGCGATGTAATTCGACGTTTTTTAAACATCGATGCTTGCCATCGATGTTAGGGGTCACGAACATCGATGTCAATATCGATGATTATCTTTCGATGCTCGATCCTCGACCGTCCGTTCCGAACCTATTGATAAAATATTTTGGTAGCTAAATTAATAAACATTATTTATTTAGTTTCAAGTTCTTTAATTTTTTGAGGGTATACAATTATTTTGTTTTGTTTGTTTCTATTGTTTAATACAAAAATGTATGTTATTGCTTTAGAGCTATTATTGGATTTGAGATTTGTTTGTGTTGGTTAAGTATATTTAATTTTTTATTAAATAAATTCAAATATTTAAATTTGATTTGATATTTATTTTACTTTCCAATCTTAATTTATGAAAATTCTTGTCAAAAGTAATATACATCGATGTTACCTGAACAGCGATGTTTTATCGACGTCGATGCCTGCTTTCGATGTTAACATCGATGTATCGAATCAATGTCCCAGTACTACTTCTTGAGGACGAACTTGACAAAGATGCCAAATAATACAATAATGAAGACAAAGACGAAACTAAAACATTCCAACAGAAAGAGACGACCACAGACAGCGAGCAAGAGCGAGATAAGAAATACGATGTATTTCGTAGTTGTCAAAACAAAAACTCAGTGTACAAATTTGTGATTGGTGAATATGTATATAATGCAGAAACCTTATTTGTTTAGTGACAGTCACATGGTAAAGAGGTAAATACTCAAACATGAATGTTAAGACAAGAAATGGAAGTTATTCGATAAAGAAATTTCCAAGGACCTTAAAATTATTGCAGATACTGCAGAGTGCCTTGCTACCATATAAATACACACTTTTATACGAAGAAATTTATGCTGCTTATAGAGAATGGTGTGCATGTAAGAAAATCAAGAAAACTTCTAACAACAATACACTGACATGCTTCAATGGTAATATTATAGTACTAGTACATTAATGAGATACTTTGTGGCAGCAAAACTGTACCGTCAACAGTACTTTATACTGTATATAAAATAAATTCTGCTAATAGATGATAAAAACATCTGAGGTTAGTAAGTTGACATTGAGAGCTGGCAGAGAAAAAAAGAAATTTATTTTTGGCATAGGATCAGCTATACAGTATTTTGGCGTTAGTAATATATTCGTCTCTTTAGTTAAAATTATTTGCTTTTTTAAATGTTATTGCGTAATAAAAAGATATAGTTCATTAGGATAAAATTTTATTATAATGAAATTAATAAATAGGTATGCTTAAGGCAAAATGCGTTTTCATTAAACCAATTTTAACAGCCAAACCAGACGTGAGCAAATAAAATGATCAAGAGGGCGTGAGTAAACGAACAAACACACAAACGATCCAAAATTAAATCAAATGTTGAAATATGGTGTGCTAACTCCACAATCGTACATTTCTCAATTAACTTGAAATCTGACCTATTTATGGTAATTTTATTGCAAAGATAAACATATTGTTTTGAAATGTTTTAAAAATGCAAAGAAAAATTTTATGCTATTTTTCTTTTATAAACTGCTTTAACAAAACCTTAATATTTTAGTACAGTTTCCAATAATTTAAAGTTAAACAAAATAAGTGTAGAAATTAAAAAGCGCCTTCATCTCTTGGTTTTAAACACAATATACGGTGTGTACAAATTTTCTTATTTATTTATTGAGCCTATGCCATTGGGAAAATAAAAATACTCAATGACATGTGCATTTCAAATTTCTAGCTATATAAAATGGGATGAGCTACACAAGGGTCCAGAAAAACAGGTGGGGACCAAATAGCACCACCTTCCATTATAATGGTATTGTTATTAAATGACATAACATAAGAGTAAGATGCTGACTTTTACGAGAATAAGATTAGTCAACTAAGGAGGTGTGTATAAATCAATTAATCATTCGGATGTCAATCAGCACGAAGCTACACTTGTAAGCTCATTATTTATTCCAGAACAGAAGCGCTAAATTCCATTTTTCATTATCTAATGTAACGTGCTTGTTTACATTTAAAATTGTTGTAAGTAATTGTAAAATTATTGAAACCCAAAAGGACCTAGGAACAACCACTGAAAATTTCTGTATTTTTCAATAAAACGGTGTTAAATTTAAGCCACCATGAGTTTACAAAACATGAAGGTCCAGATTCACTATTGCTATGGCCAATCTAATTTGGCAATCGATAGTTTAAATTGGCAAGTATAAGGATAAGACAACTAAGTGTCATGTAAGTAATTAAATTAAATTTATTTTGAGCTCTTTCGCAACTTTCTAGAATAGGGTCATTTTAATGATATGTTTTCCACAATAATAAAGCCAAATTTATTTTAGTAGCGAGGCCTAATATAAAATTCATTTGGAACATAAGCAATCACGGATATAATAGAATAATTCATACATTTTGTGGCAGCACAAAATATTGTTAGACCTAACTAATTCACTAGAGGATCTAAATTAAAACCCTTAATAAAACATACACCTTAATACTGAACCACGGATTAAAGCATTAAAATTTTCTCATTTTATAATAAACTTATATCCATTGTAAAAGTCTCAGCATAATTACCATAACCCATTATAACTAAGGCTAGGGTTTTTGCGCGACTTCGCGCAAAGGCATTTTTTGCGGCTCGCTGGTCTGGCTTGGAATACTATAAGCGTGGACCCCGGTTTAATAATTTTAATACATATTTTTAGCATAGAAGTAAACATATACAATATTAAGAACGTTGGTGAAAAGAACCCTGTCCCGGTGAAAGGAAAATGAGGCGGCTTAATCGGAACCTGTCTCAATGAGTTAATTACGATTCGCGAACGTCGATGACAACAAACTTGACCACACGACTTCGGCCAGTCCGCGGTTAGCTAATTGCCATTTCTCCACGGTCAGCGGAGTATGCTGTTTTCTCTGTCACGTAGACCTAAAACAAGTATATATTTAATCTATATTACAGTTTATTTGCATTACATGAAATAATCAACATTTTATCATAGTGTAATTCAGTTTAAGAGGTTCTTTTATAGTTTAGTATGTCTCAAAAAGCTCCATTCTACGTCACAGCTTGTGACTGGAGCGAAACGAAAATGTGAGTATATATCAGTACTATCTTTTAAGGTTTCAGAAATATATTTTAGTTGGAAAAATCCGGAATTTCGTTCTAATATTCGCGATATATACACTCTTAGTTTCACACCAATTTCACTATAAACTTCCTTAAGCTTATCTAGGTTCGTTCCAAATTCCAAACAAGTGAACAGATGTAACAAGATATACATTTTGTGTTTCTAACAAGTTAATAATTTCTGGAAGATATCCGAAGTAGTCACAAATAAAATCTAAATCATTTTTGAGGTCTGCATATTTATAGCTTCTTTACATTTTTTGACACTGCGCATCGTCCTTTAAGCTGGCAAATGAGATTTGTAATATGTAACTGCGGTCAGCCATTTTCCCCATCGCGTCATCATAAGTTGTGGCGGCAATGCTATATTAGGGCACATTTCTTTGAACGTTGGAATTCTAGCGGATGACTTAAGGAAAACTTTTGTAACCTCACTAACTACTAGACTATCGATTAGTGGGTCAAACTCCCGCACAAATTTGCATATTCTATGCAGGGCATGCGCAGAACATGCAAGATGAATAAAAATGGGAAAATGTTCTTTTAATTGTGTTCCGGCTTTCAGCATATCCAACACAATCAAAACAATGTGTTCACTAATATTTGCATTGGGACGGATACTTTCTACTGCAGCCTGGGTTGTCGTATTGCTACAGGTTCTAGAAAGAAATTTACAGACTGAATTGGATTTAAAGGTCCAACTATAATATTGGCAACGTATCGTCCTTTGATGTTGGCCGTTTTGTTAATACTGAACCATAACTTTTTTCCTGTATGATTTTCTTTTATTCTGTTCATAGTTTTGCGGAACACTTTCGCAACATAAGTCATGCGAAGTATTGATGCATCTGGTTCTGTGTGGGTGCAGTATTTTTGTAATGTCTTTACAAAATGATGATTTTATGGAGTGGGATATTAGCAGCAACGAAGGCTTCACATAAATCCATGTAGAATTATTTTTGCGTTACATCCTGTTGCCTTTATTTGAATTGCCCTGGAACAGGTTTTATCTTCATCTTTTTTAAATGCTGTGGACCGGCTGTATGTTATACTTTGTGCACAGAGCCTCAGATTTATATACTGAACACCATACACCTTGTTCACTTTTAAATAATATATCAGAATTTGGAATAAACCATTATAACTTTAGTTCTTTATTTGTACTCATTGTAATTACTTTTAAATCACTCTTTACAACGCAACGGCTTTGACTAGCGTCTATAGCTTGCCTGTACTGCTTAACAGAAACTGTACTGTAAACTGTACTGCTTAACAGAAAAAAGCGTTTCCTTCTTATGAGGCATGGTAGGTAGTTTGCAGTAAAAGAAGATAATTCATAACGATTAAGTTTAAAGAATTCTATATTGTTACTCGAGCGGCAATTAAGCATTTATTGGTCTTCCATGTCAAATGTTCTTAGAAAATTTTACCTCTCTAAATTCCGGCCTTTGTTTCCTTTCACCGCAAAATGTTCCTACCCGCTGTTACGACTACCTACCTAGGTAGGTATTCAGGTATTTACGATACGTTACCACTGTTTAGTGAAATATTGCAATTTCCAGGCCTTAGTTCATTACACACCAAAAGACAAACAATTTTATGAATTATTTTTACTATGTGTCGAGGACGCATGCACATGTCTCTTGAATTTATATTTCAGTGGAAAATTTTAAATTCCGAGTTCTAATCATAACATTATATTTTTCTATGTAATTAAAAATAATTCACAAATCTCAAACTTTCTTTGAGAAATAAGCCAATATGAAATAAATATACAAATATTATATTTCAGATCACGGAACCTTAAAGAAATAAATTTAAAAAAATAATGGATAAAAAATATTTTTCAAAATTTACATCAAAAAGGCTTAAACAAGATTACAGATGGTTATGGATGGGACTTGCTTTAGAAAAAATTTCGATGCAAATTAAACAATAATCAGTTGTTGAAAACGTAGTGAGCTTTACAACAAAGTTTAAAGTCAACATATATTGTTGATACTTTTATGTTACTTATTGCTAGCTAGAAATCTCTTATTAAGTATGCATAAAATGCAGTGATAGGCTGATGCGAAAATTACATTTTTATTTAAAAACGTTCTGGATGATATTGCTAATTCACAATTTATGTATGTATCATTGTTACTTTCCTATGCTGCAAACAATATCGTGATGTATGATGTGCACCTTCTCGTTGCTGTTGTTGACAATCCTAAGACTGTCTTGATGAATGTTTCCACGTTGATCGATATTGCGCTAGATCCATTACTTTTTTATAACTATTTACACCTACATTCCTAGCATATTTCCTATTCCCAATTTGTACAAGTATCATTGTAACTTTCCCATACTAGACACAATATCGTGATGTATGATGAACACCTTCCTGTTTATTGTATGTCGCTGTGCTATTAATTTATTAAGCAAACTAATCTCATATAGTATTTTGAATTAAAACCACATACGTTTTGCCAGTATGTAAGTCCGCTTTTTGAATTACCTTGCGTATATAGAAGTGTTCTAGACATGACACTTTTTAAAGCGGACCATAGGATTTTATAAGTTATTATTAAACCCCATGTTTGGCCCCGTTATATTAGAAGTATAGACTTAATACCTGACACAGGTAAATTTCAGAGCCTCAGTATTATGATAATTTGGCAACTATGCCAAAAGAGCTAAAAGAAATACCTAAAAAACGTGTTTGTTTTTTTGAAAAACATTAGCGTTCAGATTCGCTAAGAAGGTTTAAGATTAAGTACTGATTTAAATGGAGATGGTATAGTTCTTATAGTTGGTCACTTATGTTTTGATCGGCTTTTGTCATGTCATTATTAACTCGTCATTAAAAACCTATGAATTATTCTGATATTTTAGAGATTTGCTGGGTTTCCAAATTATTTTCATCCTGAGACGAGTTGCTGTAATGGTTATTGTATGTGCTAAAATTGCCCTTTTTTATTAATTTTGCGAAAATGCTCAGAAATAAATTCTTAGTATAAAACTTACTTGTCTTATTCTTACACTTGTCAGTTTAAAACTTTTGGTTGCCATATTGGATCGGATTAGCGTGACAGAATCTGGCTGTAATTTCTCACATATTTCATGTTATAGGTTTTTACCTTTTTGCATCAATGATGGATACACACTTTCTGATATTTAAAACTTTATCGTCACAATTTGTAATGCATTTTATAGGTATTTTTTGAAACTTATTTGGTATATTGGGCAAATTAACATAATCTTAAGACTCTAAAATTCATCTGTTTTAAGTTTTATCTTGGCGCTTTTAATATACCAGGGTCTGACATGGCCTTAAAAATTTAACATCGTCCGCTTTGAAAAAATGCACTGTATATGCAAGTTGCCCCGTTCATGCTGTCTAGATTTATTAGGTTCATATTTTACACAAATACCATTACTAGTTTACAAATTCTGTATTTTTCTATATTCCGAATTTTACGATGAATATAAAACGAGAATATTATTTTCTTGGTTGGATTTAGAGCTCTCATATTTTATAGTTCTCCAGATAAATAATTCGGCGCAATTTAAAATTCTAACCTTAAATAAAATAGGTCAGATAGAATTAAAAATATGTTTACAATACTCCTCAGCAAAACAGGAAATTTACAATAAAGAAAATTTATAAAATAGTTGCATTGCTGAGTAAATAAATGCTTCTGTGCTTAAACACGTCATGTTTTATGAAAAGTCAAAATATTGTAAAGAATGAAAGATGACTGTATAGAGTTCAGAATCTTGCAAAATCATTATTTTGGAAATTTGTTATTGACCAACGTAAACGATAAAAATGATCTAAATTTAAATAAAATAGAGACTATTCACGCAACTGATAATGCAACATTATGGGAAAAGGGTAAAAGGTAAAATTTTGTGTTCATTTAAATTGGTAATGCTCTTGTGCTTGTTTTAGCGTCCTCAGATCCTTAAGGCTGACCTTACACCAACTTACCGATATTATTTTGTGTTCATATTATTCTAGTGTAAAAAATGTTCATGAGCTCCCTTTTTCCATATACCGTTATAAATAGGCAATGTAAGATGAGAATGTACAAGCCGTTTCACTGTCAAGTATTTAAAAAATTTCGTAAATGTAAATATCTAGAAATCCGTTGAATTTAATAGAGAACTTTCAGTTCTAGATCATTTAGCTAAATATACATATGTATTATACATAGATAGAAAGTCACTGTGTCCTGTTAATGGTCGCCATGATACTCATACAAAGTTAGTTTGTAAAATCTAAAAACTTTTTGAAAAAATATAAACTATTGTTAGAAATGAATAACCAATTGATAAGCAATTAATAACCAATTAATAACCAATTGAACTATAAACTACATATCTTTCCGCAAGGCACAACTTACAGTTCTACATAATTTAGTAAACTACAGCAGGTGCAAGTGTGCAAGTGTAAGGTTTCATAGTTAGATGAAAGTTCAAGAGAATATCTGCGAAATCTGTATTTTAGTTTGCGTTCAGTGGTGAAATGGTAAATACGTTAGATATTTACTTTGACCTAGTTTATCTCTAAAATAGTGTAATTTAAAGTTGAGCTACCTGTTTTTCTTTACTGTAAACTTAGCCTTACTACAGAGGGACAATCATAAAGTTGCTTTGTTTAAGTTTATGAACTTTATTTCAAACTTATTGTTAAGAAGATCAGTCTTCTTTTTTTGAAAAACGCTACCTTGACTAACAAAGTTATTTTCTTTTTCAGGCTAAACTAAATCGGTATACAAAAGAAAGATAAAAGAAGTTAAAGATTGACTTAAAACTATAATGGTGGTTGAATACGGTAACCTGAGGCATGAAACATAAGATATATCTCTATAAATTGGACCAAACAACTTGAAAAAATATAATTTTGTCTGCTTTTTATGTAATTGAAGCTCTGCTTAACTGATACAAATATTATTTTAAACAGATATTTTTCACAGGTAGGCTGGTGTTTTATATATTTATACAGGGTTTGCAGTTTTAAATAGTAAGTACTTTTCAATTGTCGCTTAAATTCATGAACGTAAATTTGAAAAAATTATTTTGGTATACCTACATAAACCTGCCAAGCAAGAGAATAAAAAAATTGCGTTATTTTGCAGTAGCCCTAGAACATTATCTTAAATAATATTTTATACAGGGCTGGGTATTTCACATGAAAAATAAGTTTTTTAATATTGTGGAAAATTAATAAGACCAAATAACTTTTCTCGTTTTTTGCTATGAATGTCCTTGATCTTAGTGGAAAGAGCAAAACCAGGTCCACATTTTATCTTGCATGCAGGGTTAACAAACATTATTACGAATCTCGCTAGAGGAAGTATTTCATCCGCGAAAAAATCATTTTCCGAGATTTTTTCAGACCTTCACGTTTTGGGTTCATAGGTCACTGAAAACATAGTTTCCCACTTATGTCGGTCTATCTGTCGATCCAACGATCTATTGTTCTGTATATTAGAGCAAAGTGCTGTTCAAAAAATTTAAATATTATTATAAAATGGGCTTCACTCAGGCTCAAAACGAGTCACACTTTCATTGAAATATACTGGCCAGGGTAATCACCTTAAAAAATTAGGTTCTATTTTAATTTAAAGACAATTTTACTTTTAATATAAATTAAGACTTCATGTCCCTGATAACAAATTAAAACTTTATTTATTTTTGCTGTAATTGAAGCAATATTTAATTAGGACAAATATTACTTATTTAGTAATACTTTGTATCCAACCTAAGCAGGTTGCTACTATAAAATTGGGTGTGCTCACATGCAGGGTGAGTAATTTTTAAATCGAGAATGTTAGTTTGAAAAAGTATTTGGAAATATATGTGTTTGAATATAGTAATAGTACCTAAATACACTACACCTTAACTTGTTATTAGAACTGACTAGTTAAGGTAACTTACGAATTGGTGTTGACGAGAGAAAAAAGAGTGGGAATTTTTGAGTTTTATTAAATTTACTATCATTTTGCGAGGGACGTTTTGTGCAAAAACTATCGCATATTTTTTTGTTAGGGTTTGATATTACAAATATTTTTGTAACTGCGGCTGGAAACAGATCAATTCAAATTACACGACCATTTTCAATACATTTAACTTTCAAGCTTCCATTTTAGTTTTTGCTTTGATGTTTAACTCCTATGCCCTAAAAGACAGCTAAAAGAAAGTTTTGTTTTTGCTCTCTAATAAATTTACAAGTTTGGAGATACCAATGCGGCTCCAACAAACTGAAAGTTATAATTACTTTATAAATGGCCCATCTTTTGACTTAGTTTTATTTCAAAGTATATCAATAGTATCGGTTTATAGACAGCTATATGTAGCTGTAGAACAAAGTGGATTTTGAAATTTGTAATTTATGGGAAGAAGACGAATTCTTAGTTTCAGCATATGTTACGAACAATTCCAATAGCGGTCATGTGATATAATTAAAGCTGTGGTTGTTATTTGGACCCCGATTTCATGACAAAAATATCTCAAAGATCGTAAGTCCTATAAAGCTGAAATTTTGTAGGCTCTTGCTTTAAAGTACCTTGACGATCACCTTCTCGGCCCAAAGAATAAGGTGCCCCCACTTTGTAATATAATAATACATTTTATAAATTTTTAATAGATCGCGAATACAGGGAATAATAATATTTGATCCATCCAGACGTGGCGTCGGCAGGTCATATTCACACTTCACCCCAGTAAAGATTAGATCTTCTTGCTTAGTCGCTTACCCTCTTAGTTAGGCCCACGAAACGAACCTGTAGCCGCAGGATTTATTTATTTTCTCACCTGTGGAATATTTACCTGTATTTTTTAAATTGTATAAACTGTTTAAGCAAATCATTACGAATCCAAAAATACTACTTAGAAGAAAATTACTTGAAGAATTTCATTCACCAATCAAAATTAAGATTTTACCAATAAAATACGGGTATTTTATTGTTTGTTACCGTAGCCACATTCATTGTTGGGAATAATTATCGCGGCAATTTTCTGTGAAAAAAATTGCCTGATAATTTTTCTGCCAAAGTCATATACAGAAAAACACCAAATTACTCACTTTTTACTATAGAAAAAATAAAAACAGCCATTTTAAATATGCGAAACAATATTACTTAGTATTGAAGTTCTGGCAAATAAACTCGCAGTTATTGTAGTTAATATAAATAGGATTTATTTTTTAAATCAAATCCAACGATGTTGATGGTTGATGGGGTGTCACAAATTTGGTTCATGAAATTCTATGACGAATATTATGGGCAATTTTTTGACAAATCTGCATTCAGCCGGTTTAGAGCAAGCAAAAGCATTAAGCATTAATGAAAATAGCTTAATTTTCTGTAATTTTGGCGTTAACACATTTCCATATAGCCTACGAAAATTTGTTCTTGGCCTAATTAGGGCACATATATGCATACGTGCCTTTGCAAGTGCTCATTTGCATCTAAATAAACTTAAGCGTTAACTATGGTGGTACACACAACTTAAAGTAGAACAGTACACTGTTTCCAACTAAATTTGAGAAAAGCTTCCTGTTGTATAATTTATAACACCTATCTCTTTTCTAATTACTCACAAGTATGTGTCTTAACCTAGAAATACATTTAAAAGATATTACTACTACGCTAATATAAGCTACTACAAAGGAGTATTAATAAGTACTTAGCCTACCATATAAAATGCCACAATAATTTCAAAACAAAGTTTTATTTATTCAACATGATCTCGTACCTAATTCTTAACAAATTACGTATTTAGCGGAGCGTTTATAAAGTAGTTCTAAGCCCTTTAAAAAACGTTTATCTTGGTCTTCAAACCACTCCTCAGCGGCTCATTTGAAATGTTTTTTGAGTTTTGGAAATAAATGATAGTCTAACGGTGCCCCAGATAAAGCCACACCAGATGAGAAAGTGTACATTTAACACGTTAACTCGAATTTATTTAAAGCTCCGCCACCGACTGTTGGCCAGACACCAGAGAATATAGTAAAATATAGTTGTTCAGTTGTATTTTAGATTCGAGTGGTGTGGTGTCGAATGTAGTATTTGGTGCGGGCCATCCACATCTCTCGCGTCAAGGTCAAAGTAAGCGGGCGAGCAGTTTCTCATCTGGTGTCGCTTTATCTGGGACGGCGCTAAATCCGAAAAATAGAGTGGCTGGTCAACCGACTCAAAACCAATTTTATCACTTTTTTGCAGTGTAATTTGCAGTGTAATAAACGACTTGTGAGCAAGAGCACTGTCTTGCAAAAAGTGCACACCTTTGACAATTTTTCCGCGACGTTTTTTAGTAAATTTATAAAGAAAGAGGCAATTTTAGTATGTACTTTTTACAATAATAAAACTAAATTCATTCGAGCAATATGTTCCAAGAGGAAAATCATTTGGAAACCCAGCAAATCGCTGAAATATTATATTCTCATAAGTGTTTAATGACGACTTCAGTGACAGGACAAAAATCTGTCAAAACCCAACCACAAGATCGTAATTTAAATCAGTACTGCATCTTAAAACTTTTAGTGAATATGACCGTAAAGGTTTCAATTAAACAATTAAAAAGTTATTGAAAACTTCTCCCCTGTAACTTAGTAACTAACGAAAACCTGGTTGGAATGTATTTACAACTTACTTAATAATGTTTTGCTTATCAAAACATAAGTTTTAAACATTTAGTTTAATAATTTAGTAGTTGAAAATTAGTGGTAAACCCTACTTGTTAAATAATACGCAAGCAAATGCTAAAACTCATGTTTATTATGCACATAATTTTATTTTTCGGTTGAGGTGTATCCCTTAATGTAAAGTGGCTCAGCGATGCAAACTAATTGGAAAAGAACAGTTTGCTTTATTTTTTCGTCTTGACAATAAAAAAAGGAGAGTAATGTTTAAATGGAACTACGAAAATAATATTTAACCCTCCACAAAAAAACTACAGAGCCTGTGTAGTAGTGGGGTGGAGCGAAAAAGATTTTTTCTCATTCCAATTTGTAGTTATAGTTAATAATAGTTATTAAACATTGCTTTGGGGTTCCTTATTAGCAAATATAATTCGTTTTTTGAAATCGATAAATATCTTGAGGGTCCGCCGTGGCCTTGTAGCTAAACTTTAGGAACATATGTTTTATTATTTTTGGAAAATACACTACAATATTTTAATTAGTTTTAGATGTTATAATAGTTATAGATATGTTCGTTTTACATCTATAAATGACACCACAAAACCTAAATGACGCCAAAAAACATCTAGAGGGTCCGCCGCAAGCAGAAATATATGTTAATTTTTAGGAAAATACGCTTTGTGCAAAAAGTATACTATAATATTGTAAAAGAAAATTTGATTTGTCACAGCTAGTAGCCTCGGGAGGTGACGGGACACCGATAAACACAGGGGCCAAGGGTGGAATCATTCGCCTAATCGCGTCATGTTTAAAAATACCCCTTCAGTGGCAGGTGTGCCTGTTATATGAGAACGAACTTCCACTAAGACAACTGTTTCATGCATTGAATGGCGGAACTACGGGTCCCGAAAGTTCTTCCTCTCCAATTGGTGATATGTTATACAGGGTGTCCCAGAATATGTGGGCAATCTCCCGGATTCAGATAGACCACATAAAAATAATAGGACAAGTTCCTATAAAGTTTTTTTTCCTACGGCCCCCTCTAAGGAGATACAGGCTCATAACGTACGCCCCTGGAATTCGTTTTTTTTTAATTATTTTGAAAGTACTCAGTGTAACTTAATAATTTTTTAATATGATGCTTACTAGGTGAGTCTCCTTATAATGGACCCTTTGAAACACATTTGGCTTATTGAGTGTCCAGGGACGGACTAGCTGTAACACAATAGTTCTAATTTTACAGCTTAAGCCTTAAACTGAGAAAAGGTACCCCTGATCGATATCGATAAAATGAACCGTTTTCGAAAAAAAAAATGTTTTTTGTTTAACATTGTTTTGTTCTAAATAATTTTGTATGTCGGTTCAACATGAGCTTCTTCTAATCTTATGCATTCCCTAGTTCTAAGAATTAAAGACTGTTGGACCCTCCACAATGCCTTAACATGAGTCTTTATTTCGCGACAATGAAAATTAATCATTTCCAATAAGTTTTCTCTATTGCCAATTGGGTTGGCATGCTTATGGTACTTTGAGGAGCTAGATTTTGTGAGGTGTTACAAAGCTCAAGTACCAGGAACCTCTTTTCTTTAACCACTCTTTTATCCAGGCTCTCTGTTTCGTTTTTCTTTTTTTAATATCAACTTCCGACGCTACAGCAATTACGCAAGCACGTTGCATCGTCAGACGGCATGTTTCCTTAAGTACACTACAAAAGCAACTGGAGTTTGCATAAAATTGCGTATAGTATATGGGTGAACTTGTTTGCACAACAACCTGTTGTGCAACGTTAGTTTGCGCCATTTGCTCGCAGGTGTATGGGGCCTTATAGCAAACAAAACACCAGGCAGTCCAGGCACACTAGCGCACGCTCGCTGGCTAGCATTTGCAAGCCGAATACTTCGCTCATACGCAACTACAAATATTCCTTCAAAAAACCTAACACTTGCTTGGTTTTGATGAGTTAAAGTATATGCCCCCGTTTGGTTCATTAAAAAAAAACTAACAATTTATGCTTTGACGGTGCTCGAAATCTTTTGATCTTATAAAATTATCTCGATTCATAAATCCATCTTACATAAAGTACATAGATCCTGTTATTCAAAGAAATCGATTATTTGAGCATTCTGAGAAAAATTTACTTTGTATGCTAGTAGATCCAACACAATACATTAGAGAGCTTGCTCTACGTAGAATTTTAAAAGCAAGGCAATCTCAAGGACACGATGGGTTAAAGAGTTTAAGATCATTTTCAGTAACTGTTATTAATTTTGAATCATGTGATTATTACAACTGACCTACCTCTTTTATACCAGACGAAATTTTTAAGGAAGGAATACAAACAGGGAAACGTTTTAACATTCTAAATTTCCTTGCCATACACATGCGGTAGATCAAAGCTTTAAATTAGTTGCAGAAGCTTTCTCTTCAGTAAGCGGCCAAGTAAGATGCGATGCTTTTATCAGGTTTCAAAGTTTTACCTATTCAGTATTGGTTGGGAGGTTGGGCTGGGAAGTGGTGGAGCTCGAGTAGCAGTTATCTCCGCGTGGTGAGCTTTGGATTATTTGGTTTTATTGTCTTTTTTCATAGTGCTTTTTGTCCTTTTTCATGGTAATCGCGAGACCATGTACCGATTTCCTATTTTCTTAAACTAGTGTTTTCTGAGTTATGGACCTTAATATCAACGTATTTGGCCCTATTAGCGGTAGAAATTAGCCTAAATATTGTTATGAGGTAGACAGGCAGACAGAGCGATTTTTTATTTTTAATAATATTTTAAAGGCCCTGGAAACAAGATATTTTTGGATCGCATCCAAAATAAAAATGCTATTTTTAACTATTACAAAGGCGTTACTAAAAATTTTAAAATTTGGGCTCCACCTTACTCTGTGGACCTCTGCAATAAACATGATTTATTTTAACAGATTCCTCCTCATTTGCCAGAAAAATTCCACACGACCGCTGTTGGGTCCTGTGGCGGTAACTAACAAAAAAAAAATCAAGGTGTTTTCGTTCATTCCTGACATAAAACAGAAGGTAATTGTATAACTTTTAAGATTACTAATCCATTTTTGTTCCCACAGAGATGTTGCTGTACACGTGACCTAGAAAGTTCTTGCATCTGAATGTAGCTAAGTTGGTTCAAACTTTTAAAAACTTAACCTGTTAAACTAGATTAAGCTAACAAAAAGTTGCTAATTAATTTTTAAGTTCTTCGTTTACTTTTAACTTTCTAGGCATTATTAAATTAAAATAACTTTTCTGCATGTATATAAAATTTTAAATTACCAACGTTGCATATTCAGACTCATTAAAAAGTTCATACAATTACATTTCCGTTTTACTTTTGATATTTGGTTGGTAAAATTGGTTATTTCAGTTAGTTTTCTCAGGTTTAATAGTACATTATCATAAGAGAGAAAATATTGCCGGGGGTAATACCATAAGAGCTCAGATTTAGCCAGATATTTTTTATGCTTGTTTTAGAATACTTACTTTCTGGAAATTTAACGAGACCTGCTTCGACAAAATCACGAGACCGAAGCTCGAGTGATTTTGTCGAACAGATCGAGTTAAATTGCCTGAAAGTAAGTATGGGAAAACAAGCAAAAAAATATCAGGCTCAAAATCTGAGCTCGAATGGTATTTGATAAGACAATTCCATGAATAATTGGTTCCAAATTGATGATTGACTTTTCTTTGTATTTTTATTAATACAATTTTCTATTTCTCTTTCTAACTCTTTGTCGCAGGTATTTCCGAATCGGGACATGATAAAAACTACTTCTGACAACGTAATCTTTCAATCTGACGTAACGGACGCTTTAGCAAATAAGTTGCAATTGTTACCATGGTGATGAACCTAGTTGAAATTTATCGAATTTTTTTATCCAGTTGCATTTCTGTTCCTTCCTTTTTAGCCGATAGCAAACTACGATTTTTGTGTTTTCTAATAGGATTATTTATACATGAGTGGAATTGTCGAAACAATTTTTCGATTGTTATGAAAGTTTGTTGCTTGGCAATTTCGAGAATGACATTTTTAGCAAAGTCACGAAACGTAAGTCGGGTAGTTTAAATAAAATGTTATGAGCGAAATTGCCAAAATGCAACAAAGGGTCTAGCCGGTTAACTATATGAAAAGTGACCCAACGTCGTTTCCATGTTCTTACCCCGTAAATTATTGTTCTTTGACAGAAACATTTTTACACCAAATTTCAAACCCCGCCTCTCAGTAATGAGGGAGATATGGGGGTGGCAACCCTTAACTTAAAAATTCATTATCTTTAAAACCATTTCAGATATCTCAATTAAATTTTAACTGTGCATAGTTGTCTATAAGGTTTATATAATATAATTTTTCAGATTTTTATCTCATTAATAAATGGTAAAAAACAAGATGTTTAATTTTTAGGGGTGGTTTATCATACTTACCCCCGGAGTGACACCAACTAAAAAAAATTAGTATAATCGTCTATTCTCTAGTAATATCATAAAAAAAATTACACAAAGCTCGAATAGGTGGAACATTGTTGAAAAAAATAAAAATTAATGTTATTCCCGATTCCTTCATTTGTACGACTTATACTTACATTAATTCGCCAAAATATATGCTTCATTTTATATATATTCGAGCTGTGTGTAATTTTTTTATGTTATTACTAGAGAATAGACGATTATACTAATTTTTTTTTAGTTGGTGTCACTCCGGGGGTAAGTATGATAAACCACCCCTAAAAATTAAACATCTTGTTTTTACCATTGAGATAAAAATCTGAAAAAATTATATTACTTAAACCATATAAATAACTATGCACAGTTAAAATTTCAATGAGATATCCCAAATAGTTTTAAAGATAATGAATTTTTAAATTAAGGGTTGCTACCCCCATACCTCCCTCATTACTGAGAGGAGGGGTTTGAAATTTGGTGTAAAAATGTTTCTGTCAAAGAACAATAATTTACGAGGTAAGAACATGGAAACGACGTTGGGGCACTTTTCATGTAGTTAACCGGCTAGACCCTTTGAAAAATACAAGAGAAATATTTTGTCTATAAAATTGTATCTTGAATATTATTCGACATGACTATTATAACAATTGACTGTTAATTTGTTGACACAGCAACAAGATTTTTTAATTCACGGGTTGGCAACCTAACAATTTTTTTAAGATAAAAAATATTTTGACGCTGAGAAAAAATCAATAACAATTTCTTTACAAAATCTTTGAAAAATAAAAAAGCAACTCTTTCTTGGCAAAAGAAGCAATTTTTAAAAATCAAGTGGCGAAATACTCAAAGAAACTACAGATCCACTAGCTTTCGCCCGCGACTTCGTCCGCGTGGTATAGGTGATAATAGTGTAGTTTTGGTGTCATGATTATGAGAACATGAGTAATCTTAGGTTAGGATAGTGATATCTATAATTAAATTACAAATTTCGACTCCCTATTTCGCCCCCTTAGGGGGTTGATTTTAAAAAGGTTATAAAACATGTGTTTGTGTTTAGAGTACTTTCACGTAGTTTCAAGTAATAGAACTGTATAACAATTTTGCTCCATTACAAACTTTCAACCCTCATTTCACCCCCTTAGGGGGTTGATTTCTTAAAAACTGTAAAACACGTGTTTAAACATTTATTGTTTTGAGTACTTCTATGAAGTTTTGAGTTAATAGGACCATCCAATATGTTTTCTCCATACAAAGTTCGAACCCTGGTTTCACCCCCTTAGAGGCTAAATTTTGAAAACCCTTTTTTAGTAGATGGGTACATTATATAAGAAACCTCTGTGGAAAATCGGAGCGCACAGAGTGCGCCAGGCCAAGTTCTCGCGTGCTCTGTGCTATATTTACACGAAGCATTTCGAGCACTTTTCGACCCTCCTCTATCTTCGAGGATAGTTGCTTTGCAGGACTGAATTTTTTCTGGGGCATTAAGGTTACCAAAAAGAAGCTGTATACCAAATTTCGCCATAGTGAGGCTAGAATGACGTCACATAGCTTATCGTATTCTACTCGTCAAACCCTTTCATTTGTTACCCATGTCAAGGGGGTTGTGAAAAAAGGTAGTCCACCATCTTGTGACGGCCGTCATATTGGATTTAGAATGACGTCACATACCTTATCGTATTCTACTCGTCAAACCCTTTCATTTGATACCCATATCAAGGGGATTGTAAAGAAAAAGGTATTGGATATTGGATTTAGAACAAAATTAAATATACTATATTGTATTGTCACCGGACTTATACAAGTGTACAAAATTTCAAAGCTCTAGCTTAATTAGAACTAGTGGAAATTTTTACAACAACCCCATCTAATAAAAACAACTAAACTATTAAAAACGAAAGAGGAAGTCTGATAAGACACATATTATGGATAGGAAAGGATGTACCCTAAGACACAGGTTTTCAACCCCGCACAAAAAAAAAACAATTCGATAAATACGTAATAAATTACCAAAAAAACTTAAAATATTGTCTGCTCCAGATATATTACCTCTTCTAGACGAAAAAAATTATAATTTAATTTACGAAAATAGGTTGTAGCTGGGCGAATTCTTGACGAAATTTGGCAAAATTTGGGCGTGGTCCCAAAAAGTTTTCAGCTGCGGCCTTTTCGACCTTCTCTCTTTTCACTTCTGGTCCGCCGGTCGATAATGAAACCCAAACCTGGCCCTTCGATAAGTAAAGGTTGAAAACCCCTGCCCTAAGACCTTCTATAATTGAACCCTGAAGTTTTTTGAAGCATAGAAAACGGTGACCTATAGAGATAAAAAAAAAATAGATTGCCGTACCGTACACATGCTACATTAGACAAATACAACGAGAAGTTGTTAATTTATTGTTTAGTCTATATCTATGAAGCTATATGGTAGTAAAAGATCTATCGTAAGAGTTCTGTTGCCCAAAATGAAGAGCAATGTAAAATCACACAATCTTAGGACTGGTATGTCATAGCTAATTTGTTAAATGTGTATTTTCTAAGCCGTCTTAAGGTATTTAAAAAAATACATATAAGCACCTACATTCTACCCAGTTGTCAATAATTTCCTCTTTATGTATAAAGCTAAATAGACTAATGGTCTTAAACAAACAAAACAGAAAGTCCAGATCATCTTCGGCTACATTTATGTACCCACTTGCAGCTTACCTACAGTAAGCTATGTACGTATAAAAAGATAATAAAATATACACATAAACTTACCTGCATTATGTGCCCTAAGCTTTATTGGCTGTTTCCTTTGTCCTATTTATACTGTAGAAAATGCCTGCATTCTAAATGCACCAGCTATCATCCTAACATAAAATATTTATTGTCCGAGATCAATAAAATTAAGGAAAGAGGAAGAAATAATATAATTTCATTTATCTAATAAAATAGCTAATAATTTAAGAACAAATACGCAAATAGAGTAAAGCTACAGTAAGTTATATTTTGGCGCAGCATATACATACGTGGTGTCAAAAAAAGTAAAAACGGTAAATGCCGTAGAAGGAAAACTTTCTTTAATTTTAATTTCAAAGTCCAATAACGTGAAAGAGTGTCATCAAGAACAGAAAAATGATCGAATATAATATCTGAAAAAATAACTTTATGGTCATTCATATTAGGTACCTTTGAATTTTTTTAAAAAGTGTTTCGAAATACAGGTTTTTTAAATAACATATTTCCAAAATAAACAACAATAATACCTTATGAAAAACTACACTAAGCTTCAACATTTATTCGGTCTTTTACCAGTTAATAAATAAACAAATAAACATGACCACTGTTTCCTCCCATACAAACTAGTTTACGTCGGCGCGCGGCGTCGTGAAAATTCCGCCACAATTTCTTAAATACATTTCTGATAATTCTCTCTAAATGGTATATATTCTCAAAAGGTCTGTGAGCATAGATTTATTCTTTTAAGAATCCCAATAAGAAAAAATCTAGGGGAGTTACATCTGGGGACCTTGGTGACCAAGCCAATTCTGAACTTCGTCCAATCCAATTAGGAAGTTTCCATTTTTTTCATTTTCTCTTAATAAATAGTCCTAAAAATGTAAAAAAACATATGTATTTTTTGTTTTTAATTATCTGTAGAAATAAAAAAGTTATCGTCTTTCAAAGTCTGAGATGCTACGCTCACGTTGGCTGAGGCTCGATGACGTCACAATACACCACGCCGTCAACAGCGGTTTAGACGCCCGTTTAATCTTTAGTGTTATTCTTACCGGACAGGATCCAATGCATTAAAGTAAACACGCGAAAGCAGCAGCGGGCAGCTAGCCCGGCGACCATGGGGCGACAGAGTTCTGTATTTTGACGTCATGGCCGATAAAAGCCGCGCGCGAAGTTATTAAATACGAAATTGAATAAGTTCGTCAATTTTGAGGATATCGAGATAATTTTTTTTTGTTTGACAAGTGAAGTGAAAGACTATTAAATGATGTTGAAGTTACTCGATATTTCTGACATAGGAAACTTCCTAATTCTGTGGAAATATCTGGTTTAAAAATTCTGTCACTCTTCCAGAGCTGTGACATGAAGCACCGTCATGTTGGAACCAAAGTGTGTTTCTTAAATCCATTAATAGTCGATGAAAAAATTTAAATAATTCCTTGTTCAAAAAGTTCAAGTAAATTTCACCGGTAATATTTTTTCTAAAAAAGTACGGTCCTACAATTTTACCCTTAGTAACGTTCGTCTTGAAAGAATACTGGTCACGGCACTTAATTACATAGTGAGGATTTTCATCACTCCACCACCTACAGTTTTGGAAATACAACACTCCATTTAAGGTGAACATGGCCTCATCTGAAAATAATATTTTTCTTGCAATAAATGGGTCATCTCCTACCTCATCTTGAAACCAAGAGCAAAAAAAATCGTGAATCAAAATCTTTTGGGTGCAGTTGGTGAAGAAATTTTGGTTTGCATGGGTGAAAATAATTGTTCCTTAAAATAACTTGGGCCATAGATTCTGTAACAGGTCGTAGAACAGTTTGTGAATTATTTCTCAATGAAATTTTTGGATTTTCCACGGCAGCTTGCAAAACCTCTAACAGGGTCTTCGTCCGTCTGCCAAACCTGGTGCTTGTCAGAAAATTTATTGCTTAACGATTAGGTACTTTTAAATTTGTTAATAATATCTCCAACAGTCGCATGGCTTAATATTTTGTTCGTATGTCTTTCATTAAAAATTTCAGCAGCCTCTCTGTATGTTTTTTAGTGGTCTCCAACAATTAATACTATTTCATATTTTCCTTCGTGGTAAGTTCAAGCACCATATTTATTAAAAAGGAACCACAACTGTCAGCATTTACAAATAAAACAATTAGTTGTCAAAGCTTCATTTCACGCCATACCTTAATGTTTTATATTTTAAGTAGAAACAGCATTTGTATTGTTTATTTTGGCAATGTGTCATTTAAAACACATGTATTTTAAAACACTTTTAAAAAAATTCAAAGTTACATAATAATTATGAAAGACCATAAAGTTATTTTGTCAAATTTAATATTCGATTACTTTTCAGTTCTGGACTACACTTTCTTACGTTATTGTATTTTGCAATTAATATTAAAGGTAGTTTTGCTTCTACGGCATTTATCGTCTTTACTTTTTTGACACCTCGTATAGGCTGGGTTAATATTTTTGATTTGAGTGCTAGTTTCTCAACAAAGTTTCCCATTTGTTAAGATGGTTTCTGAAGACGCTGATATATATGCTCTTATTGCTATAACTCTTTAAAATAATTACTCATTTTTAGTTAAAATATTTCAAAAAATAGAATCAGTTTAAATCCTCCAATAATCTGTCCATTATTTTGTTGCTATGCAAACTTTTCTTAAGCTTATGAGCATATAAATTATTGCTTTAACATCGATAGTTAAGACAAATAAATAACGAGTAAAACGACATAAAGTTTTAAGTTTGCTACCATTTCTTGCTATTTACTAGAAACAAAAAGGTTTTTACTACCATTAGTTTTTAATATTTCGTAGCCCTAAAACAGAATTATTCCATAATTTTAAAGGGTTTCTCCAACATCGAAACGTACTTAGCATTGCCATTTTAAAGTATTCTGAAATAATGCAATGCAGTTATTTTAATATTCAAATGCTTTTATAGCTCCTTTTCCAAAATGTAACAAAGACGTAACTTCTTCCGAGCGGCGAGCAGTATTATTTTCATGCACTTGCAGCTTAATAGTGTGAAAACCTTGTATTATAATAAAAGCCTCACAGCATTCAGATAAACTTGTACTGGTACATGGGTTTATTTGCCGTTTTCGTTGTTTGGTTAATATGGTAAATATATGGGTTTTAAATGCAGCAGAAATTTTAAAAACATACAACACCAGCATTATCATCAACATTAATTTGTGGAAGTTAATTTTAGAAAAAGGTAAGCTTTCTCTTTCTCCAATAATTATGCATAATTTGGCGTGAATTTTAAATAGCTGCAAGAAGACGGGATTTTCTCCTAAATTCATAAATTGTTTCCATCCACAGCAATTTTCCAATCTAAATTTTAATTTTTCACATTTAATCTGAGCAAAACTTATTTATCCATTAGATTCATCTCTCTTAACCTAATATTCTTTTAAATGACACCTTTTTTGGCATTTTTTTGAACAGTATTATGTCAAATATAAAAATAAAGCAACCTGCATTATTGTATTTGCTAATATGGTAGTGCACTGAATAAATTTGGCAGACCGATCTGAGATCTGAGTTTCCAAGACGAGTTAATCTGTTTTTTTTCCTTCTCGAGGGTTCGTCCACGGCGCACATCGGCCAGTGTTGTGCTCGCTCTAGACTTTTGTTGTACCCACTTGGTTTTCTCAGGCCCATGCACTAATTTCTGCAAGTCACTTAGGAAGTGAATTAGGATTTCTTTCGGTTTTAGTTTGATTTCCATAATTTGTTGTCTTATCTGATCTTGTAACTTGCAATTACAAATCATATGGTGTACCATTTCCTTTTCTTGGTTCTAGAGACCACAACTTAGGTCATTGTTATTTAATCACCTTTTACATAGATGGTTTTTGACAGTTATAATATCCTGTCCGAATACCTGTCTGTTATTTCAGTAAATTTTGTGTTATTCTCTGATCCATCGCCGTATGGCGATGACGATGACTTACCTTATTTTATTAGCCTACTTTATAAGGACGCCTCCTTTTTCTAGACACCTTCTGATTCTTCTTCTAACCCCCAAAAAATAATTTAGTAGTAAGTTTGGAGACATTGTTAATTTCGGCGATTTTTCAGAAATTCTTCGTTTGAGATCATGTAGGTATATCCTCAATTGGATTTCGATAAACAGATTTTTTTAAAAAGTCACAAAAAATCGCAGGGTGTCAAAACATAGGAACGAGGTGGCCATATTTGGTGTGTCTTTCGACTTTCTACAAAAACATGCGGATTTTCAATATTCCTTATTCGCTGGTTTTGCGAATTAACATGCCTGATCATTGAACATAAGCCTCATCAGCGAAAAAGATTTTTGCAAAATCATTTTGAGTCTTGAAAACTGTTCCATTCAAAACAACCAACCACCATTCACACAAATTTTGTCTTTGGGGAACATCATTAGGAAGAAGTTCATCAGTAGCCGTTACTCGATAAGGGTGTAGATGCAGGTCCTTTTTTAGAAGTTTCTGATATGTACTGTAGCATGAATCTATTTGCTAAATGTGCTGACAAAGATGTCTAATTAAAGTTGAAGGATCATTTTCCATAATTTGCCGCGCTTCTTTAATAACCTTATTTGAACGTTTCGTTGGTCTTCCAGTCCCTTTTTTATGCTGAACAGAACCAGTTTCCCGAAATTTATTTATCAGGTATTGCTTGGGTGCCAGTGCAAACAGTATGAAATGTCACCGCTACATTAGAAAACTGGTTCCGAAATTCATTAGCTGTCGCGAACAGGATAAGTTCACACACCGTCCATATTGGCACCAATTTCAACAAAAACTTTCCATGATAAAGTTTTTTTGAGCTTCGCTGAATACTTTTACTGCAAAATATTCAATCGAACAACAAAGCTTCTTCAAAACTCGTACCGTTGCTAAATGTCAATAGACATCAAGAAATTAAATTATATCCCGTGAATATCACTCTATAGTATATAGCAATCAAAATGCGCCCCCCCCCCAAAAAAACAATAGTAATTCGCCCTTAAATAACTACGAAAATTACAAAATTACTTCGTTTTTTAAACTTTATGAATACACAAATCAAACGCAAATGTCACAAATAATCAGGTCACTATCTACGCACAGCGGCCATGCGACTTTCAAACTGCAAAGCCACCTGCGAGCAAAATAATTGAAAATTGCTCGTCATTGGATTCTTAAAATAGTGCTATTTTGTCCAGCGCTATTATCTGGATATGACTCGCAAACTGGGTTTAGGTTTTAATTATTTTTGATTTTATCTTAAAAACACCAAACTTCTGAAATTTTCTTGTTAGTACGTATTACTTTTGGCTTAATAAATTAGCTAAGCTCCAGGGAAATTTCCAAATAAACAAAAGTTAAAGACTTGTACAATGACACAAGTGAGGCCCCATTCACATTAGTAATATTCATTTTCTCTAGAATTTTGTCGAGGCTACAAAATATTATTATGGAAGTTAAAGGGTTCTTAGGCTTGCTCATATGGGAAGTCTACACAAATGGTTTCAAAAATGTCTTTATTTCTTTTTATTGCGTCAATTTACTTTTTTTAAAATGAATAACAAGTAGTTACAATAAGGAATATGCACGATTTGTTTTATTTCTAAATGGTTTAAGGAAGTCACTAGAAACCCAAAAAAATTATTTTACAGAAAACTGCTAATATAATTTTTAGCTAGAAATTTTTTTTACTTCTCTTATTACAATTTAAAAAGCAGCCATTTGCCCTCTGTGCAAAGTGACGTCAGGGGATCAGCAAAAATAACGTAAAGCTTAACCTAAAGTCGAACAAGTTTGTTTTTCTCGGAAGGAACCAGAGAGGAAGCAATCGATTTTTCTGGGTTATAAGAGGAATAGTGCAACTAGCTTAGGTAAAAAATTCAATTATACAGGATGTATCGTTTCGGAGTTATTAAACGTCAAAATCGAAACTTCCGGGATTTCCATTGAAATTGGGTACAGGTCGCAAAGGTGAATTAAAGCAATTAAAATTTTCAGGGGTTGCAGGGGACCCGAAGCTTTATTTATTTATTATTTTCTTACAACCCACGAAGGCAGCAAGCCTAACTACTAACGTACCGTGGGTTGTATCTCGCGCAACCGACTCACACACCCAGTGCTGAAAACATCCCTAAGGATTTCACCAGCCCTTTAAGAATTCCTCTACCACCTTCCTTCATTCGCCACGAATTCAACATGCACACGTTTCATTCATATTGAAAATCACAAAAACACAGACCTGTACTTTTTTATTTTTATCGTACAGCACCGGAATCGAACCAGGTACGGCGCCGTGATCGAGTGAGCCTGCTTCGCATCTCAGCGGCGCTAGTCACCCAGCAACCGGCTGGTCAGAACCCAATTGAAACTGGTGAGGACCGGAAAATTTCCAAATTTTCTACCATGGCCATGAAAACAAAGAATTTTTTATTTACGTCGAAACTATTAAAATATGATGTCTCAAAATTTCGCAAAAATGCCAGCTTTGTTGGAAGATTGGAACGTTACTGGCCGATTTCCGCTTGAAATATGCATGAATAGGA
Source organism: Philopedon plagiatum (assembly GCA_963971165.1). Lineage (NCBI taxonomy): Eukaryota > Metazoa > Arthropoda > Insecta > Coleoptera > Curculionidae > Philopedon > Philopedon plagiatum. The sequence goes on from OZ020189.1 coordinate 130,295,819, forward strand.
TTTTAGGAACCTTCGACTTTAAGTGCAGGCGTATTTCATTGGATGAGTTACGCAGTAAATTTCATTTTTATGAATTTTTCGATAACCCTACAATACTGAAATTCGCCATGTAGATAACACATTCGTTCATTCGTTCGTTTGAGCAGTTACTGTTTATTAATTGGTAGTACCACATAGTATCAAATAAACTTAGACGTATTTGCTGACGTTACAAAATTTAACTAGGTAACATTAGAAATATAAAGCTGTGTATAGATTTCTTTGGTCCAATTCCTATGCGACTGGGCCCGTAAAGTAACACCTACAACACGCCAAGTTCTTAATTTACGCAGGTGCTAGTTGAATAGGGCATTACATTACTTACTTATTAACAAATTTGAGTTATGGAAACTTTTAGACTATTCTGCAACGTCACAGCCAACGGGATCACGTTTTACAAGTTTCGAAATTCGCGCGAAAATTTGCAGTAGAAAATCTTTTTTTCTAGTAAAAAAAAACAAAATAAATTGATAAAAATAATCACCAAAACTATTTAATTTATGTAAGGAATATAAAAAAATTATTTCTGATTTATTTGGGTTTCATGCAGATTCCCTATTAGATATTACCCAACAGTCTATTTTTAATTGATTGATAGCCATATCATTACATACTTTGCGGAGTGCAAAAAAATATGAGCCAATTAATAGTACAGAAGCAAAATTGTTTAAAAAGTACATTAAATTGACAAGTTTACGGAGTAGAACATTAAAATAAAGAGAACAACGACAGCTCTAGGCTCAGTTCTAGATCACAAGCATCAGTGGATTTGGCCTACAGCGTTTTCGTTCAACATAAAGGAAATATTCTCTTGAAATCGTTCTATAAGAAAATGATTGAATTTTAAGAGTAAACGTTATCCTGTTGTAAACAAAGTCGGCAATGTTAAAACTGGAAAAAAGATCTGTCTGAATTTTTCAGAGTTTGTGTATTTGACGCAGCGGAAATATAGATTTCCCGGTAAATGGAATTAGAACAATGTGATTTTATGTTACAGTTTATAGACTTTTTAGCTTTAGTTCATGTTCGTGTGTTTTGAGATTTTAGATATATTTTATATTAGTTTCTAACTTGATACCCTGGTTAATTTTCACGTGCTTCGCCTATGAAGGAAGGTCTAGATCTTTGCAGAATATTCGATTCTGATGATAGAATGCCTTGAGTTTACCATAGTCTTCTAATTTCTTCCTTTAATGCTTCTTATATTATATTCTTGTAAAATGTTTCAGAATTTTCCAGAAGCAGCAAAAGAGTATAGACAGGCTCCAGACCGGCTATCGTTGTTGATTTTTAGTTTGATCTTAGATACGCATTAATCTGTTTAGTAAAGTGAATATTGTGAAATTGACTGTAAGAAAGAAGGTTACTGTCAGTGAATAAAGTTTCGAAAACTGGAAGTTTGTATAGTATTTCGGCTGTCCGGTACAATACTTCTGATTTTTAAATTGCAAAATAACTTAATGCTTTGGAAAATAAATACATGAGACTAGACACATATATTGCAGAAGCAAAAACTATTTACTAGATATATTATTACTCTTTGTCTTCTGCTCCACTATCGGTGACTTCTCTTTATTAATGCCGGTATACTGTTTACCATATTTATTGCTCTATTACTTTGACGATAACCCTTGATATCAAAACTAACCTATATTATTAGCAGGAGTTCACAAACACGCTGTCCGACCATAGGCGTAAAGTAAGTGATAATAACATGCATTATGGATTTTGTTAACTGAGCTTTATGTATTTCTTTTTTGACGTCATTTCTTTTTGTGTTCCCTGTATTGTGATCATGATTTGAAATAAAGAAGTTTATTATTATTATTGTGATTATTATTATTATTATTATTATTATTATTATTATTATTATTATTATTATTATTATTATTATTATTATTATTATTATACTAAGAAAAATACTTATCCACTAACTAGGGTTATACATCTTCTTTCGCGTTAAATTTTAAGACAAGTGAATGGCGATAATAAAACGCAGCTTCCAACCATGTTCCCCATCTTGTAAGAACATGCTGTGGAGGTTCTGGAATATTCGTACATTTGTTATGAAATTGGCGAATCCGTTTGGGGGATCTTAGAAACATTGGTTTTGTATGCCCTATAAGTGCATCCCCACCTGGGTAACATGAGCAAATGGTTTCTGCTACTAAATATGTAAGATACAGGTAACATGTAGTACATGAATACAGACTTGTTTCAGTAAACACTGCACGAAGCACAGATGATCCCTCGTCAGTAACAAACATTAGCATTTGGTTTGCTGAAATTGGAAATTTTTGTAGGGTGGTTAATACCAAATATCTTATGGCTTCGCCTGTACAGTTGTGAAGTCTTTTACTGGCTGGTTAATAAGGAACTGAAGGTTCACTTGGATCTAAAATTCAACATTGCAATATTACAACATTGACCACTGAGCTTTTCTTTAAATCTGTTGATTCATCTGTCGTTAGCCACACTGTTTTACCCTTCACTTCACGCCGAATTTTATTCTCTATTCTTTCGCGCACACTTGGTAAATGATTGCGTAAAATTTGACCGGACGGCAATGTTCAATCGTAATTATATTTTTCCCAAAACGGACGAAACGGTCGTTTCGCGAGAGTATAAAATGGTATATTACAAGCACACATTATAAATATTAAATCTACTACAAACTCAATATAGGGTTTGCAGCCGCTCTTTTTTAAATTTATGCGCTGCACTGTTAACATGCCATTCGCAGTGAGATCTTTACCAACATAATAACTCCTTATGATACACTAAACACAATAGGTGAGTCCCATCATATTTTAGGCCCGGAAATGAAAAATAAACCTCCGAACATTTTGCCCTAGCAAATTGTTTTGACCCACTTGTATTTTACTCATACTCGCGCCCCAACGTCGTCCTCACAGTAAATATCGTGGCGTACTGTACCTGCATTACATCAATCGACTCCCGGTCCCGTTAGCTAACCGTCGAACCAACTCAACCAACTGCAAAATGCTGCCTGCACAACGTTGCCAGCGCTCCTATACGCTCGACGTTCATGACTGGGTACGAAATTTTTGGCGCTCTAATTATTAGTAATAATACAATGACTGCAAGTATCGGTATCAATTTCTTTTATTTCCCCTACTTCGATATGTTTCATAATAATATTCATTATCAACCGTCGGACTATTCTCCGCCCGATCACTGCGGTTAAATAACGCCCGGCACGGTTAGTACTTGGATGGGTCACTGCTTGGAAACGTCGTGTCTCGCCGCTCTAAACAAATAAGGTGGTAGAAGAATTCTTTCTCGGCCGAGGTGGTACCACGCCATACACTCCCTTGAAGGGCTGGTGAAATCCCTACAGATGTTTCCAGATCTGGATGTGTGAGTCGGACTTTCACAGTATAACTATGGTACTTAGGGTTCGGTCTTCGTGGGCTGTCAAAAAGTAAAAAAAGTCATAGCGAAGAATTTAAGTTATTTAAGTGTTGCTAAATTAAATAAATATTTTTCAGTTTAATATTTATTAATAAAAGTTCGAAGAAAAAATAGTTTCAAATCAGCAAAAGCAAACTCAAGTAAATTGTAAAAACAGAAAATCGTGGAAAAAGTTATAAGATACAATATATATAATGAACAGAACCATAAACCTCAAGGTAAGTTTTCTAAGAAAAAAAATCATTAAAAACAATTTCTTCTGGGCCTTTAAGCAACACTCTACAGTTATTTTTGCAACCACGGGGACGGCCTAAGATTCTGGCTTCTAGTCTTTGACCTTTTCTGTTTGCATAGCTTGCGCCCAAATTTCTACGCATTTTTTATGATACCGCTTTATCCAAATTTTTCTTTTTTAATCTTCTCATTCGGTTTTGGGTGGTCAGTTTAGGTAACACAGCACGACGCTTTCTTAGAGGTGACTGTAAACAAAAAATAAATGTTTTTTTTATCTCCTGATACCCCACGGAGACCGACGTCTATGTACTACGTACCGTAGGTGTGCTGGGCAAATCCGACTCACATATCCAACATGGAACCTGGAAATATCCGTAGATTTCACCAGCCCTTTAAGAGGATGTGTGGAGTGGTACGGTGGTCCCACCTGCGTTGAGGAAGAATTTCTCTACCACCTTCCTTACTACACAGAAAAACCACTATCGTATATTGAATTGGATACCTATTCACTCAATGACACACTCTATTCCGTATTGCACAATACAAATTCGGTTTATTTCAATGATTAGTTTATCATTGTTAACCAATGGGTTATAAGATTGCATGAAATATAAGGTTTCATTGGTTCGTTGGATCGTTCAAATATAACAATTATTTGATTCCAGTAATACCTTGTTCTAAATTCAATGCAAACTATCATTGGTTTCACTAGAAGTTAATTTGTATGGATATGCACCTTATTTGATGCAAAAGAGGTCTTATTGTTTCAATTCCAACAGTAATTAATTTAATGTAACTTCCAATAGAAAGAAACCATTTTTGTTTAAATTCAATCATATTCGTGTTTTCAAAAACTCATATTTAATACAATGAAGAATTTCTATTCCATCAATTATACTTGTCAAACAAATGAAACACAATAATTTTTATTTAGTTTTATTGAACATACATTGTTTAGACGTTCTGTAAACATTTAAATATTAAAAAACACATTTTATTGCACCACACTGACGCGAACACCGTAAACTTTTTATATTTATTTCACTCCAAATATAGGATCTGCTTCTTTGTAAAACTGTCTCATTTGCCTTGTATGAGTACAGGATGCTAGATGGAACAAATTTGATACTGCATTCGAATTTCCTAAATTTACAGCTATATTTGGTGGAAACCATGTCTAAAAAATACAAATTCAACAATAAACTTGCGATCACATTTAATGTTAATAGTTTTTTTTGACAATCCGTATCGGCTGAGTAAACAGTCATATAAAATAGACTAACCACGAGAAATTTACAAATAAAAAACACACTTATTACTGCAATGCTTTTTAGATTTGTTTTACATACCATAAAATACTGAAATAAGTTGCTCCCATCTCCAGTCTTGCAAAAGATCTATTATTTTTGGCGTACGACTATTCAATGAACACAGAAAAATTCTAACCTCTCCAAGGGTATCCGCGAGCAATAGAAATACTATTTCAGCCAACAATAGGACCCATTGAATTAATATTTTTTATTATTTCTTCAATACCTTGTATGTTTTAAAGGAGTGTTTATTTTAATTGAAATGATATAACGATTATTGACGTAATGTTTACATTTTTTATTTAAACCATAGTTCTTGTTCGTTTAATCAAATATATTGTAATTTGGATCACACCGCCTACAAATAGCTATTTTTCGCCCAATTATATTTAAGCATTCCAATCAAATAGTTTAATATTTTGGCTCTAAGAATTCTACCCTCCAAGGAATATTAGAAATTTATTGGATTCCAATAGCATTTTGGTCATTGAAATAATGGTAATATAGTTTTCAAAGGAGTAGGTACACTTTTGAAGTTCAATAATAAGATATTTAAAGCAATATATTTTTTGATTATTTTAATGACGTTTGGTTGAGACAATATTAACTTTAATATAACTAATGTGACAGTTGTCAGAAACAGTACTATTATTTAAAATAGCATAGCATAGTTTTTTCTGTGTAATACTTCAAAATTAGTAAAGAAAAAAAAGCTATTTTAATTATGATTGAAGCGAAGAAACTTCTTATTATTAGGCTGATTATAAAAAATATATTCATCCAATATCAATTCTGCCTGAAACAAGCTTTAAATTAATAGATTTGATGACTATACAGGGTGTTATGAAAATCACTGAATATATTTGAACGGGTGACTCCCGGAGTAGTCTATAGACATTCCCAATACTTTTTCCCTCAAATCGCACACTTTTTTATTTAAAAAAATACTCTAAGCTACCCCCGTATTCGACGCTTCTAAAAGGCATGGCGTCATAGGCTCTAATATTATAAAGAAAAAACAAATGATCCAGCCGGCATTGCCAAACTTAAATATTATCGTGATATTTCATTTTTTATTCAGTTTTAGTAAAACCGAAAATAATACAAAGTATTTTTAATTCCAGTAATTCCACAGACGCATTTTACCAAAAATGTATATTTTAGATTAAGGAGTAGCAATACTTTCTTTACTTAAAAGGATTACGAACTAATATCGCTTGAAATTTGTACCATTACTGTACTGTTAACACAAATAATTGTCACTTACCTATTACGTTACTTATTAATGAGGTGAGCATAATTAGTACCAACTTAAACATTCTTGTCAAAAAAGGTTAAAGGTTGCTGTTTATAACCCAATTCAAAACAAACTTCGTGAAAGTTCTTTCAGCTGACCAACGCACGCTTCAAAAGTTGACTGCACCACACGCACAAGAGTCAAATCGCCCATTTATTACTTATTTTTTTGGCAGGTTTCTGCTTTCGGTATTATTATTCGCATAAACAAACGGTTTTTTCGTCAATATTATAATAAAATTATAAAAAAATTAGGTAGAGACATCAAACAAATTCTTCCACAACACATGGTTTTTGACAGGTACGAAATACAATAACCTATCTCCCTCTTGCTTGCTGGCGCTATTAGGGAGACGTTGCAAGAAGAAATTGCGGATACGCTTATTCATGAGCGATAAAATTTAGATTAGGTTAGGTTAGGTAGAAACACCACATTAAATGTTATCGTTTATGGGCGAGCGCCCCTAGCTGCAACTCACTATGAAGTGTTTTCGCTCGGTAACAATTGGCGACTCAAATTAAGAAGGTGGCGTCCTCTTCAGGCGATTTGCTAACTACCATAACACCATGCTATAACGGGGAATGTTTTCGTTTCGTCCTTATCCTTATTATCGCATTATTTGGCATCTTTGTCAATTTTGTCGTCAAAAAGTGAGCCCTTCTTCGCTGTTAAAAATCAGCTGATTGCAACTGGCTTCCTTAATCTGAGTCGCCAACACTTTTCTTTTTTCTTTGTAATTAGTTGTCAGTTTTCCATAACAAACCCGTTATTTTTCTGTGGTTTTTTAATAGTGCTGATAGGAAAAAATTCCGTGGATTCTTTTAAGCATTGTATTTATTAGTTAGTGAAATGTTTTCATTAATAGCTGCTACACCGACCGTTTTATTAATTGGTAGGTATTGCATACGAGTGACATGTTTAATGTAAAAATCTTTTTATAATGCGTTTTATAATAAGTGAATTTTACGGATATTTTACTTTAGAAGTAACAAAAACATTAGTTTTCAGTTTGTAATGGTGCGGGTAGTGATATAATACCGTAAAATCTTTTTAAATTTCGTATTTGATGCATTATTGGAACTTTTTTTTAGTGTTAGTCAGGCGTTGGTTCTTTGCATTCAATTAATGACTGTACTGCGTTGTCAGTGGTTTTTGGTATATTGGTATTTTCAAAAGAAGTGTATTTTAAAGAAACTTTACTACAAAGGTAATAGTTTACTAATAATAACATTATTTCTAATGCTAACTTGTTAGGTACATAAAAAAATTATTGGTAGAATGGGCAACTTACTCCATATTATGTGTTTATTGCCAGTGGCGGGTACGGCTGGTTAGAGAAAATTTAAGGGGCGATTACCAGCTTATTATCGCAGAGCGCCATTTATGACTATTTTTCCCCAATCTGAATTCAAATCAGGATTTACCGGTTTCAATATACATGTAGTGAATTTCATAACACCCTGTATATTGGAATTATTTTTAGTGGTGGACAGAATCGGATTATTAGGTTATGAATTATTTTCGTTATGATAATAGTTCTAATTATATTACCTTTACTGGGCAGTCACTTGTAGTTCATATTGAGCAGCATATTAGATTATGATAACGGATATTTCCGTTTCACAACAGTGCGGCGACGAGCGAGAGAATGGATTTTTCTTGTAGGGAGTGGGTCACTGATGAGTCGAGTGGCTCTTGTTGGAATAGAATCAAGGCTGTTAAGTGTCGAAGGTGATGCTTCTCCCTAAATATGGGAACAGTACCCTAGGTTAGGTCTAATTTGACAAACATAGTGACAGTGTAAATTGGAAGGGTACAAGTAATTTCTGGCTGGAAAGAGAAGAAAGAAGCTTTTTAGCTGGTGATGTGGCTATTGAAGTGATGTGATTGTGCCAGCTCAGATCATGCTCGAAAGCGTTGCGAACAAGATTGAACGTTTCATTGTTCTGTTGGCCATTCATGCGGATAGGGTAAGGATGTGTTGCCAGGATTTTTGCGTGCCATGGAGCGCGATTGGGTTTTGGAGGCGTTGAAACTGCTTGCTAGCTAAAATTCTTCTTTCTTTTTCTTTTCGAATTACCCGGACTCGGAGTTTTTGATTATAATCTGAATTAGGATTATCATTATCGGATGATACCGATTATTTTTAAAAATCTGATTATCGATTGGGTTTATTTTAAGTTATCCCATTGCTACTTATTTTAGGTCATAATTGGTTTTCAATTGTATTTAAATTTACCACGTAACTTTTAAGTAAAAAACTAATAACTAAATTGCATTTTGAGCTTCGTCAATTCACTTTAAATTCGAAACAATAATATAACGGCAAGTGTTATTCGTGACTACAGACTAATGGATTCCGAAAATGTAATCGCTTAATTTAAAGTAGATACTTCCGATACTTCGCCGTTTCAATTCAACCCATTCTTCACTTTTGCTCGCCTTCGTTTTTTACTTCCCTTTTGTGCTTTTAACAAATCTGTTTTCTTGGAAGTAATTAACTGAGTGGTTTGTTTGTTCAGCTTGTAACACGCTAAAATAATTATTTGTGTAGGATTTCATTAGTGTCTATTTTAGGACACGGGTCGTGATACTCACATCATTTATTGGCAATGAAATTGATAGATAATACGCAACGTCTGTAAACACCTTGTTAGTCATTTTGATAGAGGCAACATCTTCTATTATCAACAGCATTATTATTTTGACTTATTTTAGAACCTGAACTGGAGAACATAATTGAAATTAATTAATGAATCTATTTCACTTTTTTTCGTTTTTAGAAAGTGCGGTGGTCAAAAATGAGTAGAAAAAATTTTTCACAACTTTTTTCCGCGGTAGAAAGGCATTGAAAATGTGGGCCCAGGTTCACTACTGTTAGATCGCACTAATATGACAACCAAAAGTTTTGAGTCAACACCTGTAAAAATAAGGAAGTTTAGTACATATTGTATCATTAATTTATTTTTGGGCTTTTTGCAAATTTATAAAGAAAAAGACAACTTAAGTGATAATAGAACTAAATTCATTTTGGCAAGTTCTAAGTCAAGAACTATTTGGAAACCAAGTAGATGCTCAAACACGAGAATAACTTATAAGCTTGTCAAAACTTAACTATTGCATCCAATTGGTACAGATGCGTTGGATGTCGTCGCTCCACCTGGTAGGTGGGCGTCCCCTATTCCTCTAAGCTCGCTCTAGGGCGCCATTTCAATATTTCCTTTGTTCATCTACCAACCCGCATACTTGCCACGTGCAGCTCCACTTCAGTGACTCTCTCAGTAACGTCTGCTAGCCCTGACATGTTCCTGATTTGTTGGTTTGGAATTCTATTTCTTGGAGTGATTCCGATCGTTCTTCCTTCGATGGGCTACTTTTAATTAGTTGACAGACTTTCTAGTGAGCGTCAGAGTCTCGGGTCCATAATATGTCAGCACGGGAAAAACACACCCGGTCATAGAATTTTCTCTTAAGGCATATGTTGGAGTTAAAATCCCGTCCAAGTTTACCGAAAGCTGCCCACTCCAGTTCTTTTTCCAACTCGCAGGTTTGATTATCTTTGCCGAGGCATATTTCATGTCCGAGGTATTTATAGTTGGATACTTGATCTATGTCCACTGTGCCGATTTGAATAGGTGTTGATGGGACCAAATTTGTCATGGCTTTCATTTTAGCCCGATCTTTCCAGAAGCTTCTGACATTGATGAGGGCATCTCTGTGGCCTCCTTTATATTGTCGTCGATTAGTACGATATCACCGACGAAGCGCAAGTGATTGAGCTTCTCTCCGTGTATGTTAATTCCCGATTTTTCTCAGTTTAATATCTTTAACATATATTGCAGTAATGAGGTAAAGACTTGCCGTACGCCTCGATTGATGTTAATCTTAAGTAGTGAACTTGCATTACTGCTGTAGCCTGATCATATATTTGCTGTATAATTTGGGAATATCTGGAGTCTATTCTGGGAGTGTTTCTAACAGTTCATGCTGATTAATAAAATCAAAAGCTTTTCGTAGTCAATAAAGATACTAGACTAGTGGTTTATTGTACTCCAGGCATTTTTCTGTCAGCGTCTGAACTACTGGTAGATGGTCGTTTGTCCCAAATCCTGCTCTAAAGCCAACTTGCTCCCTCGGTTGGTTAAGTTCTAGTTTGTTGGTTAGACGTTTTGTTAGTATATTTATAAATGAGGGACAGCAGATTTATGGATTTGTAATTTGAGATCTGCCCTGTTTCCCTTTTCGTGCATTATCTTTATGATGGCGTTGTTACAGATAGATGCGATTTTACATTCGGTGAGGCACTTGTTGCAGTTTTGTTATAGCACACATTAGTTTCTCTTCACCCTCCTTTACAGATTCGATTACAATTTCATCATCCCCCGGGGCTTTGTGGTTCTTTATTTCTCTGAGGGCAGAGAGCAGCCTTTAGAGAAATAATCAAATATAGAAGTATTATTCATTCCTTTTCAATGAATTCCATTGCAAACTTTAACGGATCCAAATTTAAAAAAGTTGTTGTATTTTTTTATTAGAGAGTGCGGTCAAAATTAACGGCAAAAAAATTGTTTCGACTTTTTTTGCTATAAAAATTTCAAAGTCAAAATATTATTGGCCAGCACCATTATCTTAGGCAAGTGACTTCATTGCTTCAGGACAGTTTCATTAGTTGTTATTACAAGATGACTCAACAGTGTTTTCGATGTATATTTCTTGACATGCTTTGAAAAATGTGATTTAAAATTATTTTTGATTAAAATATAAGACTATTAAAATAATGAATTTTCGGCAGGACAGATAAAATACCATTGCTTTTAAATTCTAATAATAAATAATAAACGTAATAGTAATAATAATAATAATGTAGGAGAGCAGACGAGCACATCAGTCACTTAGTTGCTGGCTGTTCGATACTTGCAATGAAGAATTACACAACGAGGCATAATAAAGTGGCAGCCTACATTCATTGGACCATGTGACAAAGAATTGGGACTGCAGGTGGTTGAGAAGCATCATGAACATGTACCTGAGAACATTATAAATTGCAAAGATATCGTCATTAGGTGGGACTATGACTATCCAGTAATCACCGACTGCACCATTCCTGCAAACAGACCGGATATTCTTATATACTATAAAAAGGCGAACGTGTGTCTACTGATTGATGTATCCATCCCAGACGATACAAACATCCTGCTAAAATAAGCCGAAAAAATAAACACATATACAGATCTTGAAATTGAAGTAAGCAAAATGTGGAAAGTAAAAGCAAATGTGATTTCGCTTGTGATGGGAGCCCTGGGGACTGTCAGGAATGAAACTCATAAAAGATATATACAACACTTATCTGAACAGCCTTTACTTTGCGAAATACAGACGATTGCATTGATCCTTTGCATTTTACGGCTTGTGTCTGCATATGCACAGTATTCTGTATACTAGATAGGCCGGCTTGTCAAAAGTTAATAGACATAAGCACATTGCATATCGGTTTTAACAAGTAAAGAGCATTTAAAAAATTTAACACTATATTTTTTTATCTGAAACAGACCACGTAGACTTCAAGTCTAAGTACAACCGTACCGTGGGCGTTTGAAGGGAAGGGAAATGTAATCTATTGACACGGGCTTTAAAGGACTGGAAGTTGAGAGGGGAATGGATAACATCTGCAGGCAATTTGTTCCATAATCTGGAGACCATAGTCGAGCGAGAAAAGTGAGATATTTTAGGCTTTTGTAGCTGGACGGTAAAGACATACATCCGTAACGTGCCTCTTGTTGTTCTGTTGGGAACAGTCAAGGGGAGAATTATAGCGGCTAGTTCTTCAGGGCAAAATCCGTGGAAGTATCTGTAGACAAGAGACAAATCCCCAACAGCGCGGCGATGAGCGAGAGAAGAGAGGTTTCTTGTGCGGATTATGTCATTGATGAGTCGAATGGCTCCCCTTTAAATAGAATCATGGATGTTAAGTGTCGAAGGTGATGCCACTCCCCAGATGTGGGAAATATATATGTATCTTTGAAAAAAAGCATCAGCGGACCCATGTTCATATGAACTTTTTGCCTTCGGTCCTTTCATAGAATCTCCCTTTAAGCGATGGCATTTTTTTTTATAACGCCCTGTATATTTAAATTGCAACTTGATTTGTTTTTTAGGCAGTATGTCGTTTATCGGTAGTTCAAGATCATTAAGTGATCGATCATTAACGTCTTCAATAAGGTACTGCGTTGTTAAGAACGGGGCATTTAATTGAATGGTTTGATTATTAAGCTTTAAAACGCTAAAAATAAATATTTTTTGTGAGAGTTTTATTAGCGCCCAATTAGGTACACAGAATAAGGGGTCGTGACACCGAAATCATTTTTTGTTTTGTCAGTGACATTAAGGCCGTAATTGAAAAATAAGAAACGTTGGTAAACAAGCTGTTATTTATTTTGACAAGGGGTGTTGGCCTAGTTCGTTTTTAAATACGTTTCTTAATAAATTAAATTTCGAGTTGCAAATCAACCATAACTTTATTAAATTTTGAACTGGTTTTTATCAAAAAAATTGAATCATAATCTTTTTCACAGCAATCGAATCGTCTCTGAGCTTGGGCCAGCCTTGTGACATTAGTAGCCGTTTCCAGAGTGTTCCGTTTGGTTGATTTTGATTTTTTTTATTTTGATTGCATTAGAAATGTAAAACTGATGTAAATAATAAAAAAATTTTGTCTAGTTGTAAGCATAACTACCTCTTAATATATAGAACAGATATTTGAATGCGGTTTTTAGTATGTTGTATAATACCGTTTAAATTTCTAACAAGTATTACGCTTTTTCTACCCAATATTTTTGCAAATTTTCATGATCCAGCGCATTCGCCAACCTCCAAAATATCTTGACCGTTTGCATCCAAGCAGACGAAGATGTCGTCCAGTATTCATGCTTGGAAGCTCGGCATACCGCCAATTTTCTTGGACTCTAATTTACATAATCCTGTAAAGATCACATAGGTCTTTCTTCTTCATTTATTTTAATAATGGTAAATCCAAAATTTAGGTATTCTTGCGAATATTTTCTTGATTTTATTTTCGAAACCATGGTCGACTGTGCACTTGTTGATGCTTCACTATTGTCTAATACTCGCTTACGTCCAGTTAAAAATCTATCCATAGTTCTGTATGAATTTACTGCCGTAAAATTTACGTAAATATCATATATGGAAATACGGTACAGTTACACAAAATTTGCCGCAGCATTTATTCATGCTTGGCTTCGCTGTCGACCAGATCTTCCATAATATTCCAAACAAATCGAAACCACGGTCGAAACTTGTCGTAGCCACGGTAAGACGCGAGAGTGTTCGATATCCATCGTAAATGACAGAGAGCAGATGAGAAATATCGATTCTGGCTTTACGCTTTACCTAGATTATGGGATGTAGCGGAGCGGCATTGCCAAGTTTCAATAAAATCACATATTCTCGGTAATTTTGAAGGTCTGTAATTAAATTCTATATTAGGGCTCTAGGCCTGGAGTCTAGGAGTCGAGGGATTAGGATTAGGATCAAAATTTTCAACGTATAATATATGTCGTATTTTATTATTATATGAAAAAGAAAGGTAGGGGGGCGCCATAAAAATTGATATTGAAAATTGGGCCCCGAATACTGAAAGCTTGAGAAACCCTGGCTTAGCTTCTTAGTTCCGAAGCTCTGAAAAACTAATTCATTAAAATACTGAATGGCGCCCTTAAAAAGCGTAAGTATTCCTAGCCAATGACCATCTGTTCTGACGACGAAGAGCTGCCGTACGCACGTGAGTACTTTTTTGAGGAAAACTATATTTTCGCCTAAAAGCTTATCATGTCTGAGCCTATTTCTTGCTGTACTGATTTAACAACTTGGCGTTTTCTACATTGGATATGCAGATGAAACAATGTATTCTAAATTTTCCATTAGTTGCTAACTCTACCAAAAAACGTTATCTGTTATTTCTAAATATATTGTTAGAATCAGCTGACTGAATAGAAAATAGCGAGTTTGGCTATATATATATATATATATATATATATATATATATATATATATATATATATATATATATATATATATATATATATTCAGTGACCGGCAAAAAGTTCGCAATATATGGGAAAAATTTTTATTAGGTGAGTATTGGAAAAACTTTTCCGGGGGATCGGTTCTGCATGTCCGATAACCTAAAAATCGATTTTGACATACGTCACGTGACCACTGGTATAGCGTCAAATTAAAAAAAAAAATTGTTAATTTACAAAAAGTGAGGTTAGTTGACGAGATATCAAAAAAAGTTATTTGAAAAAATTGTTTAGAATTAAATTCTAGGTCCTTGTGCAAAATTTTAAGATTTTATTTAAAAAAATTGGAAAACTCAATTTTTTTTAAATATTTTTTTATCGATTTACAAATTTCCAGTTTTTTTCGTTTAGATAGCTTGGCTAATGTAAAGCCCATGTATCTGGATGAAAATAAACGAATGTAGTAGTTTTTTCTACAATTGACAGGACAAAATTAAAAAAAACAGGGTTTCGCCGGACGCTAGCTGTTGCAATGATTTGTATCTAGCAGCAGTGTCAATCTTTTCCTGAAGAAGTAGTGTGGGTGCCATTTTAAGGAATAAAATATTAATAAACTTATGTAAAATATCAAACTTAGTAAGATGCGAGACATAAACCAATGACATAGGTTGAAATCAAACAAATTATAATTTGTTTGACATTTTTCTGTTGTTTTTAACCTACTAGATTATTTGGTTGTTTTAATTTCAGAGCCTGCTTTGGTAGTTTTAAGTACAACTAAATAGACCTGGTTGTTAAATTTATGTGCGAAAAATCTTAATAAAATCTTGATACAGTCATTTCATTAGATTCAAACCATTGCAACAGCGAGCGTCCGGCGAACACCTATTTTTTCGATTTTGTCCTGTCAATTGTAGAATTGTAGATCTGACTCCGTTAGATTTTTTTATGTGGGGATACCTAAAGAACCCTGTGTACAAACATCGACCCTTTAGGAATATACAAAATTTAGAGAATGTCATTATAAATTGTGTATTGCAAATAAATCGTAAAATGCTCCGAAATGTTAATCGAGAGTTGCGCTCGAGAACAACAGTATGTATGGAGAGAAATGGTGGTCATACTGAGTTTTAAATTTTGTGCACCCAAGGAAAAACAATGATTTTTTGTGTTGTTAGTACAGAATTTGACTACTTTTAAGTTTTTCTTACATTGGTTTTCGTTTATAAAATTTCGATTAAATAAACAGGTAATTTTTTGTTTATTATCTATTTTAATCCCCTTAACTTTACAAAAAGTCGAACTTCAGATATATTTAAGACGATTAAGGTTTTCTCAATGTAATCTCATTGAAATGTCTCTAAAATTTTGACACTGCTGCTAGATACAAATCATTGCAACAGCTAGCGTCCGGCGAAACCCTGTTTTTTTAATTTTGTCCTGTCAATTGTAGAAAAAACTACTACATTCGTTTATTTTCATCCAGATACATGGGCTTTACATTAGCCAAGCTATCTAAACGAAAAAAACTGGAAATTTGTAAATCGATAAAAAAATATTTAAAAAAAATTGAGTTTTCCAATTTTTTTAAATAAAATCTTAAAATTTTGCACAAGGACCTAGAATTTAATTCTAAGCAATTTTTTCAAATAACTTTTTTTGATATCTCGTCAACTAACCTCACTTTTTGTAAATTAACAATTTTTTTTTAATTTGACGCTATACCAGTGGTCACGTGACGTATGTCAAAATCGATTTTTAGGTTATCGGACATGCAGAACCGATCCCCTGGGAAAGTTTTTCCGATACTCTCCTAATAAAAATTTTTCCCATATGTTGCGAACTTTTTGCCGGTCACTGTATATATATATATATAATATATATATATATATATATATATATATATATATATATATATATATATATATATATATATATATATATATTATATATACAGGGTGGCGCAATGGGTATTGACGGTTTTTAGAGTGCTGTTATGGATATACTAATGAAATGACCAAGGTTAAAAACATATATTTTTATTACACATATAATGCAGTTTTACAACAAAAATTATTTTCTGAAAATAATGTCTTTTAAATGGCCACCACGTTTTTCTAAACATTCCTGAGGTCGTGATTGAAAATTCTCTGTAACTCGTAGCAGCATGTCCTGGTTTATTGCTCTGATTTCTCGAGTAATGTTATCGTTTAAAGCTTGTAGCGTTTGAGGTCTATTTTAGAAAACCCTAGCCTTCAAATATCCCCATAAGAGAAAATCAGGGCTGGTCAAATCTGGTGATCTCGGCGGTCAATTAAAATCGCCATAACGGGATATAAGTCGTTCAAGGAACATGTTTCTTAGAGCAACCATGCAAATTCGCGCAGCATGGCTTGTTGTTCCATTTTGCTGGAACCATAAGACGTTATTTTCTACCCCCAGTCGTTGCAGTTCAGCACGTACCACGTCTTGGAATGTTATATTCACGCCGAAACTGTCGTTGCACCTCAATAACACACTCCGATCGGTGATATGCACTAACACAAAAGCTGCGTTGATTGACTGGCCACGTACCCATGGCTACTAAACTGCATTACATGCGGAATATTTTAAGCGGTTGAATGTCCCCTCCACTTTACTCATATTCGGACAGTGGCGTCTCAAAAATCGTCAATACCCATTGCGCCACCCTGTATAAACAAATAGAAATTTCTTGTCCGGACTATATATAAACGAGAAAGAAGAATCACGGCTCATCGGACTGTGGAAGTGTGTTCCTCTTTTGCATCAAAGTACGGGGAGTCCAAGAAAATGGACAACCCCGGGCCGGGTAGACCATGACAGCTGTTTCGTCCTTATTAGGACTCATTCAGACAGCCATAACCCAGTCGCACCGAGGCAAACGATGTTACTGTATCTTAAATCCGTTTTGCAGAACACAAGCAGGAAATAACATACCATAACGCCACTTAGCGGGTGCTGGCTTTAAGGAACACACTTCCACAGTCCGATGAGCCGTGATTCTTCTTTCTCGTTTATATATAGTACGGACAAGAAATTTCTATTTGTTTTTTTATTTTTACTTGGCCTCTTGTTAAGGATTTACACGTCTTTCTAGTGAGGACGCCGTGACTCCCTCCTTGAACTGCGCGAATGGTGCGGACAAGTTGGGCGAAATTGCGAAAAATGCGCTCTCTCAAAAGCTAGAGATGCCGCGTTCATCCTTAGAATTTTTACCATTTCACTGTGTTCTGCTTTTGCATTAGAGCCAGCACCCGGTAGGTGGCGTTATGGTATGTTATCTCCTGCTTGTGTTCTGCAAAACGGATTTAAGATAGAGTAACATCGTTTGCCTCGGTGCGACTGGGTTATGGCTGTCTGAATGAGTCCTAATAAGGACGAAACAGCTGTCATGGTCTACCCGGCCCGGGGTTGTCCATTGGACTCCCCGTACTTTGATGCAAAAGAGGAACACACTTCCACAGTCCGATGAGCCGTGATTCTTCTTTCTCGTTTATTTATATATATTAAAATTACGGTCTGTTTCAGTTGCCACCATGCTTTTATCTGCTGTTTATCGGAGACAGTTTTTTTGGTTAAAATATCCGATAGAATAATGCGCCTACTTTACCAAATAGGAATATTTTATTCAGAATGAAATAAAATCTCCAAATATAAAATATTTTACCAAAAAATATTTTCTAAAATACCGGGTGTTAATCAACTTCATCTTTATGTGTTATTTTGCTCAATTTTAATTAAATTTCGGTACTGACTAAAAGTGTTTTTGTCATTTATCCAATTTTATAATTTTGGCACTTACAGTCTCTGAAGTTTTCACTCGTCGATTGTTATTAGATGTTCTAAAAGCGGAAATACTCGAGGAGAATACAAAAGCGTTATTCTTTTTGTTTCTCTTTCAGGTGCAATGTAAACCTGGTGTTTTATCAGATGTGCACTTTAGGTATTTCCATTTAAACCTGAAAGTTGGAACTCTCTCCAAATGAACATAAATAAATCCATGGTAGGCAATCCCCTATATCCCATTTCTTTAAACACATTTAGATATATTGACTTTAAAATAACTAAAAGTTTTTTAAAATATTGAAAATATAATAATAATAACAATACTAATAATAATACTAATATATAATAAACAATAATAAATTATTGTTGTGTCTATCTATAAGAAAAATAATAATAATACATTGTACATATGTACCAGTACAATTAAAGATAAAAATAAGTGGCCATCTGATTCAGACTTCCGCATAGTCATATGCGGATTCTGTTTTTTTTACCAGTGGCCACTAAAGTTTTAAAAAAGAATTAATAAAGTGTAAGAAATAATGAAACGCTACACTGAAAACCAAATTATGGCGTGAGGAAGACGTAATCAAGAATCAGTTGCACACCGTCTTTGTTCATCAAATCAGAATCATAAAGGATTTAGTAAACAAAGTTTAACAACAAGAAATACTATAAATATTATAAGATTATAGTACCACTATAGCCTATTTTATATCAAAAATTCAAACTGAAATTTAGGTCCAATTAATTGAAAATGAAGAAGTCAGAAAACAATAGGACGCAAGGAAGCAAAGAAAAATGAAGAAAAGGTTCAGGAAACTCCTAACTTTGTCCAACGCAACAACAAATATATATTATTTTTAATATACTGATATATTATGTATACGAATAAGCAAAGGCAAGTTATCCAGAAAAGAATTGGACATATCTTAATAGTGGCTTCCTGGAAACAAATCAGATTTAGAAAAATTACGGATTCTTCAAGGTCGTTTTTATTGTCATTCCGGAAGTATTCCTTAGGTCTTAAGGTACGATTTAAGCAAGGTGTCATTTGTACTGGAGGAAATTTTAAGGTATAAGGAACGACTATAAATACAACCCTAAGAAGTCACAACACCCTTTTTCTGGTATTTTTGTGCTCATATATTTTAAATAGATTGTGTTTATTTGATAGAGCATTTAATTTGTTTTACAAAGGGTAATCTTGTTTGACCCAAAAATACACCATGTAACAAATAAAAGAAAATATAGCAAAAAGATTGACCAGTTTGGGTACCAAATCCAAACCGCTGCAATGAATAATAAGGTAAGGCTTAGAAGCAGTATCATAACAGTAGTTAGAGAAGGAATGTTCTGCATCGCACTGCACCCGGGTGAATTTATCTCAAAAGCTCTAGCACCAGCAGACCTACGTCAACAAGATCACGTCATCAAAATCTAGGTTAGCTGAGCTTACGTCAGCAAAGTAAATGTCATATGTCAATTGTCATTTAAGATCTGTCAAATGTCAAGTATGAAATATCAAATGCCAAATGTCAAATTTTAACTGTCAAATTTACAGTATAAAGTATTTTGTTTTGGAGAACGTAAAATCTTCAGAAAAAAATATCTTAACAACACATTCCCATTATCTACCTAGAAATGTCAGATCCTAATGGAACTAATATCTCAGGCTACAGAATCATGTCTATATAAATTTAACATTGTAGGTAGGTCATTGCAAGAGGGTGTTGAAAAAAAGGAAAAACACATCTAAGTTCGGCCCTGGATATTAAACAATACTCAATGGTTTACATTCGTTGCATAGTATAATTATAAAAACAACAGGAATAAACAGTTCATTCAAAATCTATTAGTTTTTAAACGTGATGCACATTTTGGGCTAGACACCTTTTATGTAAGTTTTATGTAAAAATCAATCATAGTACACCACTTAATAATATTCTGTTTACGAATTTCTAAAAATGTTATGTAGATTTATTTTTAACGTTCAATAAAATAAACCTAAATTATATCGAAAATTGCCATTATTAAATTAGCATTATTAAATCTATTTGGTCTTCAAAGTATCACGCTATCCTATTATTTTCGAATTTCATAGTTGGTTTTTATAAATCCGAAGCCATTAGTAAACAAATCAATTTCGTCATCAGACTGACCGTGGTCAGTTATTACTATTAGAAATATTACTATTACTTCTATTTAATGGCTTGATGTCACGAAGCTTTAGATTTTCTGACCTAAATTTTTGTATGCTTGTAAATTTTATTAGTTATGGTGGGTTTGTAATACCGACTGTTTTTCATTTTTGTTGCTAAAATTCACCACTGTCTGTATCCATTTGCCCTCCTTTTTATGAGGCGATGTATTCGACGGCACAGTTCTTCACAGGTTTAAAATAATCGTAACTTCATACTATCCACTCAGCATGGCCTACCCCAAATTGACCGTTTAGCAGTACGAGGTCAAGGATAACCACTTGCTCTCTATGTGTTATGCGTTAGTGACAATTCATTTTAAGTACCGAAATTAATTTGACAGCGATTCCTCCTCAACGTCTGAATAAAATGATAATATGACAATTTTGAGACAGGCGTTAAATGATAACTCGTCAACTAACGAGGCCAAACGAGGCCAGCCCCAGACCTAAATACAAATGTGCTAATTTATACTACGCCTCTGACTGAATAAGTAGGCTCATTCCGGCTGAAACTTGCTCAAATTCACTAAGAAGGTTTAAGATGTGATACTGGTTTAAATTAAGAAACCCTAGTCAGTTAGTCAATTAGGTTTTGAGAGGTTTTTGTCATGTCATGGTTAATATGTCGTCATTGAAAACGTATAAGTTATTATTTTAGCTATTTGCTTGGTTTTAAAATGATTGTCATCTTGAAACGCGTTACTAGGATAAATTTAGTTTTATTATTGCCGAAAGTGCATAATTAAATTGTCCGCTTCTTTATAAATTTGCGAAAAAACTCAGACACAAATTCACAGTATGAATTCTTCAGTTGAAAAGTTTTGTTTATCAAATTAAAACGGCCCACTGTGAACCGTTTGCGAGAAGTAGGTAAACAAAACTCGTTTTAGGTCTTAATGACCAAAACACGGTAGGAGAGTATGAACTTAAGTAGTTTATTCACCATTATGTAATTTCTACCCATGGGCGTCGGCATTAAAATTTTCCAAAGGGTTTAAAAGTAAAAATAGTAAAAGATTGGTAAAAACTTATTAAAACGATGTCTAAGTATGTAATAGATAATACACAAAATATCTTAATGCATCGACAGAATTTATTTCTACAGGGTGTACGAAAAGTCTTAGTATGGGCAAATATCTTTGCTATTAATAAAAATAGAGTCACCAAATTTTAGGTGAATCTTATTGACTACTAAATCTACTTTTATACGCAAGTTAACCTTTTCACCTCCCTCGATGAGGGAGTTGAGCTCAAAAATTTTAAGTGCAACCCTATACCGTCTGGTACCATATTTTAGAGGACTTCAAAAGAGAAATATTTTACCGCAAACCCAAGATCCGTATCTTAATTCGTTTTCAAATGACAAGCCTATAAAAATTAAAATTCGCGAAAAAAAAATTACAATTGAAGTACCTTTAGTTCTCTTATTACTTTAAAAGTTGTTCAAAATGACCACCATGAGCTTCTTGGTATTAAAATAGAAGGTTAAGGACTACTAAATAAAATACGTAATTAGTTTTAATCGTCTATTATCCCTTAAAAAGAAATTCTAGTGCTCAAGAAGGCTGAATAGACTTAACTAACTAATATATATTTTAAAGTCACAAGCACAAGTGTTACATTGAGAAGGGCGTTCTCAGTATATCAGATTACGCCACCATAAATTAGTCTTTATGGTATTTACTTCTTCTTTGAACCGAGTTTTGTTTTTGTATCGGTTTATTTATATTATCAACACTCCCACTCAAAAATAAAACGTAATAAAAATTTTAAAAAAATTGTAATTGTAAAATTATATACAATTAATGCAAACCAATAGCTGATCTTATAGATACAAATTTGGTTGCTGGTAGTGGTTTGGTGAAAACATGTGCCTACTGTTCACCTGTGGAAATATATTTAAGGGTAATAATTGTCTTGAACAATCTGTTCCCTCGAAAAATGATATTTTATGTCAATGTGTTTTGACCTCTTATGATTTACTGGATTTTTTTTTTTTTGCTATGGCAATACATCCATTATTGTCTTCATGTATAGTAATCGGGCCCAAAATTCTTAGGCCTATACTATTTAACAAAGATTTTAACCACATGGTTTCTTTTACGCCTTCGTAAAGGGCCATGTATTCAGCTTCGGTTGAGGATGTAGCTACTGAATTTTGTTTCTTTGAATTCCATGATATTGTACAATTATTAAAAGCCATAAATAAATAGCCACTTGTACTTTTTCTTTCATGGTCATTTCCTCCCCAATCGGAATCAACGAAGCCTGTTAACATATTGACATAACTACCACTTTCGTACGTAAGTTTTAAATCAAGGGAACCTTTTATGTATCTTCATACCCTTTTCAAATTTTTCCACAGTTCTGGGTTATTTTTATTTTGATATCTGCTTAATAAGTTTATAGTTAAGCATAAGTCAGGGCGCGTACATAGCATTGCATACATAATGCAACCTATTAAATTTCTACAAGGTGCATTAAAATATTCATCACTATTTAATTGCTCGTACTGTCATGTATTTTCAAGAGGTGTATTGATAGGCTTGCATTCAGACATATTGAATTTATTTAAAACTGTTTTTAGATAATTAGACTGATCTAATGTTATTTTATTTTCAGTTCGTTGTACTTGAATACCTAAAAAGAATTTTACGTCCAGCAAGTCTCATTTGAAAATGATTCATAAAAAAGTTTTTAAAATTTACTATTGTGTTTTTGTCGCCTGTACAAATTAAGAGGTCATCAACATAAAAAAAATAACAGATATTTTTGTTTATGTCAAGTTTGTCCAAGAAATATAAACATGGATCGACAGAGGAACTCTTAAAATTGAGCTTTTTAATTGTTTCGTCAAAAATGTTGATACCAACACCTCGACGATTGTTTTAAACCATAAATTGACTTATGCAGTTTACAAACTATATCATAATCTGCATTTATACCATCGGGGACTTTCATATGTATTTCTTCCCTTAAAGTACCGTTTAGAAATGCGGTTTTTTTTTTTACGTCCATATGATGAGCTAACAATTTATATTGGTTTGAAAAAGCTAATAGATATCTAAAACTTGATATACGCGCAACAGGTGCAAATGTTTCATTGTAGTCACTTAGATATTGTTGACTGAAACCTCGTGCGACTAGTCTTGCCTTCATGGGATTTCCATGTTCATCAATTTTGATAGTAAATACCCACTTACAGTCAACAATATTTTTGTCAATGGGCCTGTTTACCAACGACCATGTTTTATTTAAAATGAGAGAATCAATTTCATCCTTTATGGCCTGCTCCCACTTATTTTTATCATCTCTTGTTTTAATTTCTTTGTATGAATTTGGTATCGTACTTACAAGAGTTTTTGCACATAGTAAATTACTATAAATATTATACTTTGATCAAGATCCTCGGACTAGTGGGTCGGCTGATGATTATTTTTAATTCTTTCACTTCTCCTTGATTTCGGAAAGCTTAAGTCATTTGATGTTTGTGGGTTCAATGGAATATTTTTAAGATCAGAATAGACTAATTTCTCCGAGTTTAAATCGGTTATTTTAGCCTTGGGCACCGAAATAATATCGGTATCACTTTTTAAAGGTCTAGTGATTTTAAAAGTAGTCTCGTCAACAATAACGTCACGAGCGACTAGAAACTTTTCCATTTCCACATTCCACACCTTATATCCATTGGGAGTATATCCCACTAGGATTCCTTTAAATGACTTTTGGTCAAATTTAGTTTTCCTAGTTTTATTATGGACATAAACAGTGGCTCCAAATAACTTTAAGATTTCTAATTTGGGTTTTTTGGCATGCCACAGTTCATATGGTGTTTTATTTACGTGAAAAGCAGTGCTTGGTAAAATTTTAATTAGGTATGTGGCAGTTAATACTGCTTCACCCCAAAAAGATTTTTCCAGCCCGGATGTTTTAAGCATTGTTCTTGCTTTTTCAGTTATTGTACGATTCATCCGTTCTGCTACACCATTTTGCTGAGGTGTATGTGGTACATTTAAATGGAAAGTAATGCCCCTCTGAACACAATATTCTTTAAAACTGTTTGATAAATATTCACCTCCGCTATCACAATACAAATACACTACTTTACAGTTGAAATGTGCTTCACTCTTTGCAACAAAATCCTTAAATACATTTAGTACTTCAGATTTAAGTTCTAATAAGTAGGTTACTGTACAATGTGTAAAATGATCAATAAAAGTTGTAAAATCATTTTTGTTATCGATCGTAGGAGGTGTTATTGGGCCACAAACATCAGAATGAAAATGAAATGAAATAATGGTCGTTTAACATGGCATTTTGACTTTGATTTTGAAAAAGGCAATCTAGTTTGTTTCCCATATATACAATCTTCGCACAAATTTTTATCGGGATTTACATTGTTTATATGTTTAATATCTTCTACCATTTGAAAATTCTTTAACTTTAAAAATGATTGACTACTTATATGCCCTAAGCGTTCATGCCATATTTGGTAGTTATTTGTATTAACCATATTTACAATGTTACTCCCATGGTTTTTAGATATTTTAAAACTTATACCTATTAAACCATTTAAGGGCTTACCTGTCGCTATAATGACGTTACCTTTCTTAATTTGTACCCCATTTTGGTTCAAAATTACCGCCATTCCATTTTCTTGCATACGCGGCACTGAGATTAAGTTGTGCGGTACTTCTGGCATGAAAAGAACATTTTCCAGTTTTCCTTTAACACCAATATTGGAAATGACATCAATTGAACCCCTTTTTGTTGCGGTAACGGTTGTATCATTCTTTGCTACTGTAATCTTTATGGGAGTAGGCAAATCATAGATCTCCGTGAAGAGGTTTTCTTGATTTATGATGTGGTCTGTCGCCCCAGAATCGAGAATAAATGTTAGTTCCTCGTTACATTCACTTTGGAAAATTGTTTGTTGGCTATTCATCATAAAAGCAAATCCTTGGCTTCCATCTGTTATTGATTTGGGGTAAACCGTTTGAATTGTTCGTTGTTTTTCAACCATTTGTTTGTAAAAATGACAATTCCTTTTTAAGTGATTTTTCCTGCCACAGTGGTCACATTTAATGTTGGATGATTTATATGGGTATTGTTGTTTGAACTTCCTAAATTTTTCATGGGATTTGTCTTTATTCTGATTGAAATTTTTCTTAAATTTCCTTTTATTTGGATTAAATTTAGAAGTGGTAGCTTCAGGTGTAGTGCATTGAAAACTAGTGGATGCTTGAAGATCTTTAAGGCTTGTTATTGTCATATCTTCCTTAATTTTTTACCTCATAATCTAGGAGTCTAGTTTTGACAAAAGATAAATTTAGATTGTCCTCACCTAGCGTTTCTAATGCGGTAATTACACCATCATAAGAGGAAGGTACGCATCGCTAACAATAGCACACGCTTCCCCATCAACTTCATCGGTGTTGACTGCTTCACTCCCAAGGCCATCAACAAGGGTGTTATCATTTGTGGGAGCCAAACCATATTTTCTAGCTAATGATTGTCCTTTAGCAAAGCCCAAAAATGAATCACTCAAATATTCAACTATAACACTTTTTGCACTTAAGTCTTGCTTTTTCCATTCGTCGCTAGGCTCATTCGGAATTTCTTCTTCAACAACGTTTAGAACATTTAATTCCGCAAGCAACGACTTAACACGGAACTTCCACACACTATATTTTTCTCCATTAAATTGTTGGATATTTCTTTTGTTGTTTTTGCTATCCATAACTGCACTTATCACGTAGATATAAACGTAAACACTAAAATGAACTTTACGCGATAACTGGGCCCATAACCTATTAAAATGGAAGGTTAAGGACTACTAAATAAAATACGTAATTAGTTTTAATCGTCTATTATCCCTTAAAAAGAAATTCTAGTGCTCAAGAAGGCTGAATAGACTTAACTAACTAATATATATTTTAAAGTCACAAGCACAAGTGTTACATTGAGAAGGGCGTTCTCAGTATATCAGATTACGCCACCATAAATTAGTCTTTATGGTATTTACTTCTTCTTTGAACCGAGTTTTGTTTTTGTATCGGTTTATTTATATTATCAACACTTGGCAATAATTAAGTCGATTTTCGAACTCTCTCTATCAGTAAGTAACACCGGTCTTTCTCGAAACTGGGAGAAGTAAGTAATAGAAAGAATAAAAAAATTACCTTCATTTTCTCATTAATTTCTAAGAATGTGTAGTTAATTTACAGTCCACAAATAAAGCGATTACTCTGGAACTATGTACACTGTACACGCATGTCAGATTCTTGTAAGCATAAATATTTTAATTCAGTAGCTCTGTTCGGCGAAGCCTAAGATAATTCCTTAATAATACTAGCCTCATGTCTTTTGCCTTCAGATCGAACAGCTACTTCAGTTGCAAATGTCAATTCTGGAAAGATTGTTGATTCTAACAAATGCTGAAATTTTCTCTTTTGCGTTATTTTACCGGAGTCCCCAAAGCTTTTTGTTGGATGCTCACCTAAATCTGCCGCATCAGAAGTAGACGACTGGACATCACTATAAACTATTATTAGCAATTATAAATCACTTAGCCATTCTTCATACTTCGCTTTATAAAGTTCTACTTTTCCTGCATTTTCACTTATTTTTAATGAGAAACTTTTTATAGTTTCCTTTAGACTCCTTTCCTGCTATCTCCGGACAAACTACCGACTTTAAATTTGTCAATTATAAATTTTAGCAGCTCTTCATTACGAGTCCTTTTTGCGGGAATGCCAGATGTCGAAAAAGTCCCTTTGTGTATTGTTTCTAAAAAAATTAGTTATACAGGGTGTACTAACTTAAGTGCGCACTATTGCGAACTCTTTTATTACTATAGATACAAAGTCGGTTAAATTAGCAAAGTAGTAGCATTTTTTTCTGCCGCTTAAAATGGTAAAAACAATGTAACATAGCGTTTCCGAAAAATGAAGAAAATACAGTTTTTTTAAACATCCTGTATAATCTTGACCGTAACGTTCAGAAAACGTCTACAGAACAACAAAATTTTTATGCAATATTGGCCTAAAATTGAATTTGATTTCAGGAATACACAGCCATCTGGCCTAAAAGATAAATATTGCAATAATTAGATTATTTTCAATTTTAGGCCAATATTGCATATAAACTTTGTTTGTTCTGTAGACGCAAACGTTGCGGTGGTGTTCCGTTTAAAAACAATTGTATTTTATTCATTTATTCGGAAACGCTATGTTAAACTGTTTTTTCGCTTCCGCCATCTTAATCAGCAGAAAAAATGCTACTACCTTGCTAATTCAGTCAACCTTGTATCTATAATAATAAAAGAGTCAGCAATAGTGCGCATTTAATTTGGTACATCCTATTTAGCCATTAGCCAGTAAGCTAAAAACTACCCTGGTACAAATAAAGTTTTAGTATGCAGAAGTTTATCTTATATATTTGTTGTAATGAAAAAAGTACCATCTCTTAAAGCAAAATAGTTTAAACAGTTAATTTATCGGAACACATGTTAAAACTAATATAATCTTACCTGTAGTACTACATCCATCGCGATTTTTCTATTTCACAATACATCTTATACACGTACGATAGTTTGCATTGCCAAACACAGACTGAATAGGTATCGCAATATTTAAGAGCACTTTGCGTGATAAGCATCTGTTTCAATACAATAATTTGGTATATTTAGATTACCTAACGTGTGCCTAATAAGGTGACCTAATTGCTTTTAAATTATCTTTAAATGAGTTTTGACCACCTAGTTTTCGGAAACGGTCCACAATGCGGTCTAGCGTTGGAGAATATGGCCGTATTTCATTTTTTAACCTTAGATTACGAGCGGAAGACCTGAGTTAAATCACAATTAGGTACAATTTTTCATGTTTTGCACTCTCCGTCCCGGTCGCGATTTGACAAAATCGTTGAATACTGTTTTGGTTTCAATAAATATACAAAGAAAATAATAGCAAACGCACTCGCTACGCTAATATAATCTAATATATGGTAAATCAAAATTTCACTTTAAATTTTCGCTGAAAAGTGACATTTCTTCGTATTCCGTCTCGTAACTTTTTTCTAACGACCTGGACAAAAAAGGCCCATGAAACTCATTTTAACTAGACTACGTATCAAACAAAATTAGCTTACACTGAACTCTATACCACTAACAGGGTCAAAGATATGACGTAGTGAAAATGGTTCTTTGAGAGAGCTAAGCTAAGGCTGATTTATTGCATAATTTTCCTAGTCTAATTGAAGTCCTAATCATTTTCTTGGTAATCTCATAGAGAACTAAAAGGTGCTGCATGATTTTGCAAGATAGAACATAAACCGTATGTGTAGTTTTCCGTTAGAAGTCTAAGGTCACAAAATAGAATACTTCAAGTTCAAGTCTGAATCAACCCTATCAAATGATATAAATAACCAAATTGGCCAATATTGACTGAAGTGCAGATACAAATTAAGCTGGCGGGTAAAACAGTGACTTGGTATATTTTTGACGTTTATACATATTATGTTAGCCTTATTGGCTAATAGTGAAGGTAGAAAGTAAACATTTTTACTCTCATATCGTGAAAAATCTGATAAAATATGTATGTAGATGAATAATGGTTTATATACGTCAAAATTAATTTCATGCAATTAGGCATAGTAATACCAGCTATTTTCCAAGACAAATACAATCCATTTCGTGCACGATATCTAGTTTTCACATGCACCTGGATATGTATATAATATGCATGTTACTCCCTGTGCAGACAGACTAATATGTTCCGGTTTACTCGTGTGTGGGAAATTATGTATCGATCTAAAGTATTTCCTATGCCAGGTGTTAATAATTAATTCTCGTCCTGGGAATCCCTTCACTAATCTTGTGTGAAATCCTCATAAGGTTTATATTTGGAAAGTTTCCACTATCCCAGAACAGAATCAGGGCCACCATCCAAAGTTTTTTTTAAGCTGGTACATCTACAGAATCGGTGAGCAACTTTAGCTTACTCTTTTTAAATTCAAAAAGCTTTTACTTTTGCTTTACTTACTTTTAGGTGAGTGTAAATTGATTTCGCTTTTCTTTCTCTGCAATATTCCTTCAGTAACCCTATTATACATAAAAAACGTTAAAAATTCCATACTATTTTGTTACCAGATAATTATTAATAATAACATGTGCTTCTGCAGTTTTACTAATAAACATATTTTTATTTAAATATATTTCTTTAATCACAAGAATAACAGAAACAATTAATCAAAAAAGATGTCTGTTTTTGACAATACAAATAGATTTTCATTCACTTCAATACATTTGAGTACCCGTTTACTACACGATCGCCTAATTTTAAAAAATAACTATTCATTGCTTCTCCATATAGCAGCGATTTCATATATACCCATACACAAAAATCCAGACGATTAAAATCGGGGCTTCGAGCCGGCCAAGGCTCTCACGGCCTATCCAGCGATCAGGAAAATGGGTATTTAGGTAGTGTCTGACAGATCTGGACAAGTTTGCAGGGGCTCCATCCTGCTTAAACATGTTTTGTTTTAGTTTTAGAGGAAGGTCATCTAAATAATCGCCTAACTGAGTTTGAAGAAAGTTAATATTATATCCTCGAATAAAATTTTATTCTGGCACTAAAACAACTTTAATTTTTTTAAATTTAGTCATCCAGATTGTTTAAAAAAGCATTTTAATTCCCAAGTTTTACATAAAAATTTAATTTCGGGTAATTTGTGTATTGGAGTTTAAATAATAAATTTAGGATTAAACAAACAAATTAGCAATTTAATAAACAATTAATTACCTGTTTTTTTATTTCAGGTAAAACGCCAAATATGAAAATGGAAACTGAACACTAATAAAACTGTAAGTAAAATTTATATTTGCAGTGGATTGACTTTAGTACTGTACCTACAGTCTTATCACACAAATAGCTTATTCATATTCTTATACCCTAAGCACTGCATATCTAATTTAGTATAAATTAAACTTATATGTAACACGACAGCATTACGTTGCTACTTTAACATTATCCAATTACATGAAAAGGCATTTAAGCGAATTTTGAAGGACTTACCAGTCTTGCGTTTAATGTTCTTAGATTCAGTGCCGTGTAAGTTTCAACTACCATTTGGAAATACGATCATATTTATCCATTAAGTAGTGTACATTATTTTACTTAAAAGACTGCTGACTGGCTTTATAATATGTGATACATGGTTATGAGATTCAGGATAAAGACCTTACTGTGTAATTCCAAGAAACACAAAACTGCAAAAACCATAAAGCTACTTATTTACCAGTACTCGCTAATAAAAAGGCATAACTCCTCTCAAGAGAGCATAATAATATAATACCCAATAATGATATACTTTAGAAAGCCTACTATGTATTTTAATTTCCTTTGTCTTGGGTTTAAACTTATTGAAATTGAACTTATTATTTTAACGAATTAAATAAAAACATAAAATAATATTTAGTAAGTATATATATGCACATACTAATATTTCCATAAGTTGGGTTTAACAGACGTGTGCCATGGCAGGTAACAATGAAATACCAACATATTATATAAATTACACCAAGATTTAACAAATTAATAAAACGGATCCACGAAAATTATTCGATTGTTTTAATAATTCTTATGTTAAAAATTGAAAAAATGTGCTCAAAATGGGATACTTAGGATTTATATACAGGGTGATCGACAACTCTTGCTATGGCCAAATATCTTTGCTAATAAATAGAAGACAATAGAGACACCAATTTTAAGGTGTATCTTATTGGTTAATAAATCTACTTTTTTGTAATTTAACTTTTTCAACTCCCTTGAGGGACGACGCTAGGGAGTTAAGGGCAAACATTTTAAATGCAACCCTGTGCCGTGTGGCACTTCATTTTAAAAATCTTTGAAAGAGAACCATTTTACCGCAAACCTGAGGTCCGTATCTTAATTCGTTTTTAAATGGCGAGAGTATGAAAATTAAAAATCGCGAAATAGACTAACAATTTAAGTATCTTTATTACCCTTGTTACTTTAAAAGTTCTTCAAAATGGCCACCATGAACTTCTTGGCAGTAATAAAGTCGATTTTGGAACTCTGCCAAGAAGTAACATCTGTCATTCTCGAAAATATGAGAAGTGAGTTCCAAAATGGAGTTTATTAGTGCCAAGACGTTTATGGTGGTTATTTTGAACAAATTTTAAAGTAATAAGAGAAACAAAGATACTTAAATTTTTAGTTTTTTTCACGATTTTTAATTTTTAAAGGCTTGCCCTCTAAAAACGAATTAAGAAACGGACCTCAAGTTTACGATAAAATTTTTCTATTTTGAAGACCTTTAAAATAAGGTACCAGGTAAATTGCATTTAAAATTTTTAACCTTAACTTCCTAGCATCACCCCTCAAGAGGGTTAAAAAAGTTAAATTACATACAAAATTGGATTTATTAACCAATAAGATACATCTAAAATTTGGTGTCTCTATTTTTACTAATAGCAAAGATATTTGGCCATAGCAAGAGTTGTCGATCACCCTGTATATAAATCCTATGTATCCCATTTTGAGCATATTTTTTCAATTTTTAACATAAGAATTATTAAAACAATGGAATAATTTTCGTTTTATTAATTTGTTAAATCTTAGTGTAATTTATATGTTGGTATTTAATTGTTACCTGCAATGGCACAAGATATTTGCCCATACTAAGACTTTTTGGACACCCTGTATGTAACAGACATTTATGATGCTAAGTTTGTTAATACAAATATTTTGTGTAAGCTTTATAGGTATATTTTTTGTTCACTACAAAACAATAGGCTTGAAATATGTCATGTTTAAGTTTCTCATAACGATAATTTTTATTAGTTGTTAAAATTTTAAAGTATGGGAGGGAAAGAAGACGAGAGAGAAAAAGGATGAGGGAGAAAGAATATGAGAGAGAGAGAGAGAGGGAGAGAGACAAAATTTCTTTCCGTGGTAAGGTAAGTTTCTGTCATCAGTCGCAACTCAAATTGGATAGACCATAGATTTTGATAGTTGAAATTTGCAGATGTCAATCTGGCAAAACCGAGAACGGCCTATATGTACATTGTACATTGTACAGGCTTGCTCAGGGCTTTTTGCTAAGGGTTTTCATGAACATTTTTCAAACTACTAGGGTACGGAAATACGGATTTTTTAAAAGTATATTTTTCAAAAATAGTGTAATTGAATTTTTTTTGGAAAAAAGGACTTTCGAAAATTCATTGCGAGAAAACATATATTTGAAAAATTGTCTTGTGAAACTCTTTCGTACATACAGAAGACTAGTCAGACATAATTCCACTCACAAAAGGTAATTTTCGTAAGCTATTGCAACAAGCTTAAATTTTGTACTTTTGATTTTGTCCTAATATTACCATAGGTCTTTAAACTTTTTGTAGCAGAACGAGTATACTTGAATGCTTGTTAGAAATAAAGTATAGCTATCCCCTATCGAAAACTAATCAGTAAAGGGTAAAACAGAACTAGTCATTTCCTAGGGTTGCTTCTGCTTCTGTTAATCACAGCGTTTCCCTAGGCGAGCTGCACTTTTCTAAAACCGTGGAGAACTTAAACTTCGATACGTAGACGTAGACATCGCATCCGAAGGGAGAAAGTTCAGAAAGTTATTGAGTAGGGGTGTGATTACAGTTTGTGAGGTACCTACTTATTACAGGTAGATATAAATTAAAGATTTCTCATAGAAAATAATTTAATGATTTTTAGTTATACCACAGGCACAGCAACTAATATTACTATCAAGCTGGATTTTTAAGAT
Source organism: Philopedon plagiatum (assembly GCA_963971165.1). Lineage (NCBI taxonomy): Eukaryota > Metazoa > Arthropoda > Insecta > Coleoptera > Curculionidae > Philopedon > Philopedon plagiatum. Next base: position 130,328,984 of record OZ020189.1, read on the forward strand.
CTATAGCTAAAATAAGCAAAGGAATAATTTGAATGGGCTTATTAAGCAATTCTTTTTATTTTATAGTACAAAGGTGCTCCATTCGAAAAGCTTATCCCCAAAATATTAGAATTTTTTTCTGATCGAATTCGTTGATTAAACGAGACAATGGCGACTGGTTACCTAGTCGCGTCTGGGGACGTAGGCCCACGATGAGCGACCCAAATTTAGGCAGTGGCGATCGGTACCATGAGGCAGGTGAGGCCCGGCCTCACTACAATTAATTTAAAATGTAAAAATGAAAATTTTCGTAAGATTGATTAACATGTTTTGTTTTGCTCTTCTTCATCACATTACTTAAAATCTAAAATTTATTATATAAATTTGGCAATTATAAAGGTTTAGCAAACGTCTATAAAGCCACTTTTATTTACAAGGGAAGCGGTAATATTTGCGACAATATATTCGACTAAAAAAGAACCACATGCGATATTCGCAGTACGCGCTGTATGTTAACAAGTTCTTCTATGAGAGAACGGTCTATGCAGCAGGGGCCCGGTGAGCGCTAGACTCTCGAAGCAGCTCGTCTCTGGACGTGTGTGAATGGTTCTGTCTTTATTTAGTATGTTTATATTACTCACTTCCACGCGTACACGTATTCGTTGCTTCCACGCCCGAATTTATAGTGAAGAGAGGCCTGTAAAGCGCTTGGCCTCCTGATTTACTAGATATTTCATTTGAGAACGGAGCTACGTATTTTATGATGTTTTATTGCTGCGGCAAACGTCATTTTCTATGCGTTCTCAACGTGAAAAAAATGAAACTGTTACTAATGGGAGACCTACTTCACAAGTACTATTATACAAGTATACGGGCAAGAACCGAAAATAAGGACCTAATTAACAATGATGTTACATTGACTTACCAGGCGTTATTTTATGAAGTGCTTGATAATAATCAAATTACAGATCGATTTAACGGTATTAATAAGTTATTATTTTTGCACCTAATTTAACCAAACGCTATTTGCCGATTTTGACGTATCATTTCTAAATCAGTTATTTAACAATTTAGTTCAAAGCTATAAAAATCTTTTCCAAAAAGACCGATGCAAAACCGAGCTTACAATTTTTTTTGCTGACAAACAGTTCCGTTCCTTATCTTTGCCAGAGATTATAGAGACAAAATGTTCAAAAATGGTCTAAACGAGGTTTTATCAGTAATGTACAAATTGTTATGTTTAATAGCCAACACTACCTGGAGCATCGGTTTCAGTTCTAAAAGAACTAAGCCAAAGGGGTTATTCGATCCTGGGCTACGCAGACGACCTGGTCATAACGACTCAAGGAAAATTCAACACAACCGTGAGGGACTGCATGAGGAGCGCCCTCGCCGTAGTGGAAAAATGGGTAGGACAGGAAGGACTTAATGTAAGCCCAAACAAGACTGTCATCGTCCCATTCACTAACCGCAGGAAAAAGGAGGGGCTCGGTCCTCTAACCCTGCGAGGAGTCACAATTCCACTGCAGGAAGAGGTAAAGTATTTGGGGGTAACACTGGACTCAAAACTTACCTGGAACAAGCATGTGGATAAAACCATACGAAAAGCGGAAATCACCCTTGCGGTGGTCAGACGAACGTATGGGAAAACATGGGGTCTCTCACCAAAGATGGTGCACTGGCTGTACACCAGAGTGGTGAAACCCGCAATAACTTATGCAGCCTTGGTCTGGGGGACCAAGGCAACGCAGAAAACAATAATGCTCAGGCTCAGCAGTCTGCAAAGACTAGCCTGTCTGGGCATTACAGGGGCAATGAGATCGACCCCTACCTCAGCGATGGAGAATCTCCTAGACCGTCCTCCCTTGCACCTGGTCATCCAGGGAGAGGCGAGGATGGGTCTCTATCGACTGCAAAACACTCTGCCCTCTTCATTACGGAAAAGGGCGGGACATGAACTCATAAGAGAGAAGATTGGAGGGCCCGATTTAGAAATGAGATCGGACTACATGACTCCAAAATTCCAATACAACATCCCCTACGAGGTAGTAATAGCGGATCGCAGGGAATGGACTTCGACAAACCCAGAGTTTCCTCCGGGGGCAATCATATGGTACACCGACGGATCAAAAACCGAAGCGGGAACCGGAGCAGGAGTACATGGGGTCGGACCAAGGAGGGACATGTCCTTTTCCTTGGGGAAGTACCCCACGGTATTCCAAGCAGAAACCTACGCCATCTTACAATGTGCGCTGGAAAACAATAGGAGGGCTTATTCAAATAAGCGGATCTATATCTGTTCAGACAGTCAGGCCGCTTTGAGGGCACTCTCATGCCACAGAGTCACTTCGGGACTGGTATGGGAGTGCATAAACGATCTTGGCGCGCTAGCTGCCAGAAACTCAGTGAAGCTCATGTGGGTACCGGGACACAAGGGCATCACTGGTAACGAAAAAGCCGACGAACTTGCTAGACAGGGATCGGCTACACCATACATTGGCCCAGAACCATCTCTCGGGGTGCCAAAGTGCACGGCACGAGAGGCGGTAAACAGATGGATCAAACAACAACACAAAGTCCACTGGAACGGAGTACAGGGACTGAACCACAGCAAGGCCGCTATAGGAAATCCCAATCCTAGACTCACCAGGCAACTGCTAAATCTGAGCAGGATCCAGTTGAGGACAATCGTAGGGGTACTAACAGGACACATGGCTGTAAAGGACCTTCTCAACAAAATGAAACTGTACCAGGGAGACCTTAGCTGCAGACTATGCGGTAGGGACAGGGAAACAGTTCAGCACATTATATATAATTGCGAGTCACTAGATCGCAAGCGCCACCAACTGTTCGGGCAACCAAAGTTAGAACCGGAGGAATTGATCACCCGCTCCCTTGTGGACCTGTACAGGCTTGTGCAGGAAACTGGGATAACAGAGTGGGTGTAACAAAAGTTATTGGGTAGGCACAATAGGCCTCTAGTGGCCGCAGTGCTTCCGGTCTCGGACGGAGCCCAAGAAAAAAAAAAAAAAAAAAAAAAAAAAAAAATCGGTTTCAGTTGAAAGAAATTTTTTAGCTTTAAAACTCATAAAACTTATTCGAGAAATTCGACTGCACAAGAAATGTTAAATGGTTTGGCTGTAGTGTCTATAGAAAAGGCTTAATAATTAAAATGTATTCTTCTGACTCATTTTATAACTTAGTAATAGGATCGTTTGCGATTAAGTGCAACAGAAAGATAGACTTAATCTATAAAACATAATTTTGCATTTTTCTTAGTTTGTTTTTAAGTTTGCCATTTGATTTCCGTTTTATGATATTTTACGTTTTGATGTGTGTTTTAAATAAAACTATATGCTTCATATTATAACTTTTGGCCTCACCTCTTTTACTGACCACGGATCGCCACAGAATTTAGGAAATAAGTATATGAAGCGTTGGCACTGCTGCAAAAATTTTGATATTAACTTTGCTAATATGATACTTGTCAAAAATCTTAACCTTACTTTTGTACTTTCTCTGTAAATTTAAACTCTTTATTTTAATGTGTATGTGTCAAAACTTGGTAAATTTTATTATTTATTATATTAATTGTTTCTTATTGTTGGACAGTGTTCAGTAATTATTCGTTAGCTCAACGCTTTTATTGTCAATGATATTTATAAAGATAGCCTCTGCTTTAGGAAATGTAATCATGTATCTAATCAAGGAGAATATATATTTTTTGGGCACGTCATTTATATAAGTAGAAATATACCGATACGAATAATAAGTGACAAAGAATCATTGGCCATCATAATCGGACTACGTCATCTAATATAAATTATGAAGTTTAGCATGGCATAGGTAATATAATGCGAATTATTATTCCATTGCGAAAAACATAACCTAGTAATCCGATTTTCAAACCAAAATATAATTTTTCCACAATTAGTTAAAACTACTTCGCAAAAGATTTAAATTTCTGAGCGTAAACTGGGGCAAAACAGAAGCCCCGTATACTCTAAATCAGTCAATTGATTAAGCGTCGAAAAAACCCTTTATTACTTTTAAAAACTAGTTTAATTATAATAAACTCTAACTTCTAATAACACAATCTTACTTATAATACCCCTTATCATATTGCCTAGAGAGTAAAACAATCTTCCCCTCATCAACGTCAAATTGTCAAAAGATACATATTACCCACTTTAACTTTGTTTCATCATCCAGTTATGTGCATATAAATACTTATACTGAAATATGACTCGAACCCTTGTCTATTTCGCCTTGGTTTCCCCACTAGTAGTTAAAAGACATTGTACGAACCCGATAAGCTAACGTCTTCAGCTTTATTAACGTCATCTAAAGATATTTTTGGGGTAAATTTATTATATGTAATGAGGACCCGAAACCGTTTTCGAAAACCTGGTTTTAATATAAGGCTAAATAAAATATGATACCTTTGGCTAATTTTATCCTTTGATAAAACAGGGCATTAAATACGAAAAATACGAAAAGCCTTTGGTTAAGGTAATAGAAAAATATTTTACTCACCGAATGTATATAATATATTCTAAGACAAAACGCGCGAAATCTAGTTTTGAGCCTGTGTAAACTTCTGTAGCATTAAAATACCTTTTACAGTAGCCTCTTTTATTCTTGTACGCTTTGAAGTAAAAGATTGCATGACCAATATGATGTTTTTGAGTGAAATCCAGAGTTTTGTGTAACAAAGACTTAAGCTTGATCGCAGCTTTAACACCAGCGCCATCTTTTTAAGTTTGTAAAGCTGTGCAACCAGTCAAAAAGTGACAGATAACTATGTTGAAGGCTGTCAATAGCTCTACTAATACACGATAATTTGCGTTTGTAGAACACTAAGCTGCTTCAATTTTAGGGTTATTAAAGTTCTGTTGACTTTCTCAGACGGCAATTTTTGGGTCGAACTGAGAAACTACAGATTTAACCGTGAAAATGTTGATTGTAATAAAATGTGGCATTCAGCCAAGTTCCCCATCTTCAGCCATCTTGTTAATACGGACCGTGGGAGTGGGAGTAGTCCAAGGAACAACTGGTTAATTTTTTTTAATCTGTTGTGGAGATTTTGTAAACAACTTTTTGGTGCTGGCAATTAGCTTGTCAACATCTGGATACTTGCTTCGAATTGTTTCTGCCGCTCGGTGAAAAGCATGTAATAAACAGGATATTTACTTCAAACCAAAGACATTATAAGGTATAGACTGAAGGGTTCATTCATAACTCCCATAAAAATACGGACTGTTATTATTCTAAAAGAATTAGCGAGTGCGAGAGAGAACGGCAGATCGAGTAGGACCGAGTGGCAACATTGTAGACCGGCCCCGAGTTCTGATCGCCAGTGGTGTAGGGTTTTGAACCTACTATCAATGTATAAAAATAAAGAACATAATTTATATCAGAAATGTTTCCAAGGAATTAAAATATTAGGCTCCAAATTTTTTACATAAAAATGCACAATATGGGTATATAAATAGAAAATAAAACACTATTAGTACTGCAAAACTGTTGCTACACTGTTTTATTATTAACATAACACATGATAAAAACATATTGCTAAAATTTTTAATTACAATATAGACATGCATTTATTTTTATTAGTCTAATTATACAACATATTAGACAACTCTATTTAGGCACAAAACATGACTTCGTGACTAGCTCCTGTTCCTGCTTCTACATGAATAAAAAAAAATAATATCTACAATCTCCATTTTCTATTTGTCTTTAATAGGTTATACAATACAATATACATACTTCATTCAATGTCTAAGAATGTCTTAAGAAAAATAAACATTTCCTTTTTAACATAATATTCTGATGAAGATCGGTGAGATGTAACTTCAAGCGACATCTCGCAGTAACTCAAATGCAACACACCTGACTCCAATCAAACAAAATCAGTCAGAGAAGCATTAAATCGGTCAATGAGGATGACATTTCATCAATGTTGGGACTGTTTATTTGAAAAATGATAAATTAGTTTAGAAATAAAAATAATATAACTTACAATTAATAACAATGTAAAGTTACCTAAAAATAAGCTATGCTTACCCATATCCAGATGGACCAGGAACAGATATTAAATTTGGAGCAATATTTTCAGACCTAAAATAAAACAAAGAAATAAACAGTCAATTTTTTTAAAAACAAAAAATAATCATATAATTCTTCCTTTCATTTAAATTACTTTACACAACTTTTGTTTACATACTTACTTTTGAATATTAGGAGAATTAACAATCTCGGAAGGTTCCTCAACATCTCGACCAGCATCATCTGATTTAAGAATTACATCATCGAAGCATAACTTAGAAATCCTAAAAGGAAATTAAAGTATGTTTTAATTATTTTTTAAAGGCTTACGACTAAATTATAGCCTTATTATACCCATTATCACCCAAAATTTTAAGTTAATTTTATTATTAATAGATATTACTTACGCCAATGGTTTCTTTTGGGCAGGTGGTGTTCCACAAACTGTTGACTCAGAACTAAAAAACAAAGAATAATATTTAATATTTTTAATAAGTCCAATAATTTGTAGGCACACCAAAATTTTACACCTTGCAATTTTACCTGTTAGATTGGTCGTCTAAAAATAACAAGCCTTCACAACGACGTGGGTTTGCTCCTTTTTTAATATATTTAGCACCATTCGCCTTTACTAACATATCTTCACAAAAAAAGTGATCTGAGCACAACTCTGGATTTTTTCGTAGGGGTTGGTTATCCAGAATACCTACTAAAGAAAACCAAAGTTTTCCTTTTTCAGGATCTTGAGGAAACCTAAACAGAATGTTTATATGTTATAAAACATTTTTATATGTACCTACCTATATGAATGTATCTACTTAAATTTAGTAATGTATAATGATTTTAATTTTACAGTATTTTACTAGTCGGCACGTACACTGACGCTACACCAATGGATTCATAACAATCCTAACCTAACGTACTTACCGATGAAACGATAAATTTGGACTCAAATGATCCACTTTCTTGCATACTACAGAGGCATGTACCATAATTGTTTATTTCTACACTAATGTTCACACAAATATTAAAAGAAATTGATAAGAAACTCCGAAATGACCAAACAGCACAAAATGGTTGTTAGACCGGATGAGCAACGTCGCAATTACGACGATCATTCATTGCATACTGCTCCGTAGTAAAATCGTAATGCAATGTTGCCGTAGTGCCTCATATTTTTATAATGTTAATAATTTCAAAAGTTTTAACAGTTTTTAATAAAATTTCAACATGACATTACGAAAATTGAATGCATAATTTGATTACGCACCCCTTAATCCCTTTGTATGTTACATGCTGGGCGTTACTGGATTTGATCTCATTCAATGGTTTTCAAAGAATTTCCCAAAATATTTATAACAGACAGAACATCGGCTAAGGTGCAATTTTGAGCGAAAGAGATGGAAAATAAAGAGGGAATGTTGATTTGCCTCATAAAAATGTAAACAATTTGGTCTCTACCTTATAATGTCTTTGCTTCAAACCATAAGATATTAAAAGAGTCCACTTTAGAAGGTATTTTAATACTACAGGCGTTTACACAGGCTCTAAACTAGATTATACGCGTTTGACCTCTATGTATATTGTGGTATCCGTACATTGGGTGAGTAAAATATTTTTCTGTTATTTTAACCGAAACCTTTTTGTATCTAGCATTTTCAAATTACACAATGTAGGTAAATAAATATTTATATTTTATTTTTAAATCGGATCCTAATTTTATTTTCAAATAGTGTAGAGACGCTCCTGGACTCACCTATGTTAACAACTCTTTAGTGATAACGCCTTATTAATATTATACTTGTGTGATTACCCAAAATACCTAAATTTCACAAGCGTATAAACATAAAGTTCATACCTCACTTATATCTTAAATATCTATTAAATGCATCAACTAAAGTGTTGTCTATATATAAGCCAAATTACCACAGTGATACCAAACAATTTTTTTTTTTTTAAACCGACTGTAAATACCGGCTCTCAGGCGACCAGTATACTGCCAGTATTTTGGTTCACTAGTATACTGACAGTATACTGATGAATTGCTGCTGTTATAAATTTAATATTTATTATTATGAATATGGCAAAACCCCGACTTACTATCATCTGGGCAAATTTGGAGTTTTGAAAGTCCATCAGTATTATTTGTCCTCACACAATCAGTGGTACTGCCAATCTGATTGATCGTCTTTTGCCAAAGAAAATAAAGTTAGATAAAGTTGATAGCAGCACAACCCGATGTTGAGAACAACTACTTTCATCGCAATTTGTTGTTATTTATTTAATTCGATCGCCAGAAAATCCAAGCCAATATTTTGGACTCACGAAATAAGTTTTAAAAATAAAATATAATCAAACAGGAACTTCGGGCTCTTCTGTTGAATAACTTTTTTACTCTTTCGAACAAAAATGTCTCTTAGGACACAATGTATACGTATCAAAGTTTTAATTCTCAACGGATATAGGAAAGTGTAGTACCTCCAGGGAGTATCTGTAATTAGGAAAGTCAGAAACAACTCCAGAGAGTGATTAGTTTTACTTTTTTCTCCTGACGAGCTTTCGATAGAGGGATAAATTTGCTACAATCGTAACATGCAACAAAGTGTTTTATTGCATTACATGAAAAGAAAGGAATATCAGCTTTAGATAAGATCGAAGTTTATACTTTGTATTTAATGGGAAAATTTGTATTTGCATAATATACAATCAATAAAGCAATATTTACAAACAAGAATAAAATCGAAGTTTAGCTTTATACTTTGTTTTGAAATGTAAAAGATAGTAAAGTTGATTTACATGATATAATCATCAGAAAATCATTTAAGGCAATATAATAGTTTCAGGTTACATCAGTACTTTTTTAAAATCTTTTATATTAATGATTTTAAAATACATATATTAGGCATTCAATAATCCACAAAAGAGTTATGAAGAAAATTATAAAAGTTAAAATAATAATTTTATAACAATCTGGCAACAGAGTATTCTAAATCTTATACACGTGTTTCATCACGTCCATCGGTTTTTATTTTGTACGAACTATAACTTACCTTTTCTTAATACGTAGCATGTACTCGTAATACACCCTTACAATCAAAATAGCCAAAAATTTCTTTAAATTAATACAATAAATACTTTCCAACTTGACACGTTGCTCATATAAATTAGAGATTATGCCAGTAAGGTGCTTAGAAAAGTTATATCTGACAGCAAATTTGTAATATACGGCATTTTTTCTTAGCACATGCAAAATGATTGTGATAGGATGCGTTTAATTTTTGAAGTTATAGTTGTTCTAGTTATACCGTTTGGTTTTATACACAGAAATACAAAGAAACTATACAGGGTGTCTAAAATAGGTGATACCACTATTGCTATCTCCTAAATGGTAAAAGATACGAGGTCGGCCAAATTAGAGAAAATGTGCCATTCCTAGTCCCTATTCAGATTCCGTTTACGGAGTTGCCAAATTCTCTATAGTTTCTAACTATAATAGTTTTCGAGATATTTAAGAATTAAATTTTTGACTATTTTAAAAAAATCCCCTGTAGATAAGAAACCATAGAGAATTTGGTAACTCCGTAAACCGAATATGAATAGGGACTAGAAATGGCACATTTTCTCTAATTTAACCGACCTCGTATCTTTTACCATTTCGGAGATAGCAATAGTGGTATCACCTATTTTAGAGACCCTGTATATTTAAATTTTGTTAGGTCTAATGATTCCCAAAAGAGCAAAACACCCTTCATTTAATGTATTGACTGAATCTATTTTGTAAAACATGTCTAAACAGGCCCCCATAATATAATAATGGACTATTTTTCACATTTGAAAATGTTTTTACACTAAAGTAATTAGATGATTTTCAATTTAAGTATTGGGTTAGCAAGAAAAAACATGTAATAAATTATTTGGACATCATACTATATTTTTGTCAGCAGTGAAAAAATATCAGGCTCAATACGAGGCTAGCAAATAAAGTAAATTTTATCAGCAAGTAAACATATCTGTACTCAGCATATTTATGCCTATTCAAAATAAATGGTCATAAAAAAACGTATTACTTGTGAGCAGGATTATAAAATTAATCGGTAAGAAAATAATATCCATAAGCTATAATATTTATTTGTTAGCTAAGGTTTGCTCAGGTTTGTTGGTCAAAGTTTATTAGCAGAATAAAATAAATTGTTCCGTTTGCAAAATTTTATTAAATCTGACTTACGACTTGTCTCATTATCACTTATATTGCTGAAAATATATTTGATTAACTATATTTCTAGGAGCTGTAAGCTATAACTTTGGAGCTGCCTAACAAGGCATTATTATTGGCTGATCAATCTTGTTCTACTTGCTGACCATAAGTGGCAACTCAACTGACTATATTTGCCGTAGGAAAATATTTAAGAGCTGACCACAACCTCAATATTATGTTGGCCGTTTTTAAATAGAAAAAGTACCTATTGTCTCTCAGAATATTTGACAGGAAATGGTAGAAAATGCAGTTACTTTGCCCTTTGTCATATTTTAAGGTTGCTCCTTCTTATTTTTTATAATATTCCAGATCACGCAATAGATTGCAATCAATGGAGATGATTTTTTTTATCTGAAAAATCCACCTAGTTTTAAAACCTGACTTATAAAGTACCGTAAGCAATTTGTTTGATAAAATCTGGTTACAGAAGTTCTATACTTCTGTAGCTGGACAGTAAAGGAAAGCATATTATGTGATGCGATTCTTGCTTATGTCCCCTAAAATAATAATATAAAATATAATTTAAAAAAAATTCAAATGACTATAACTTTCTACTAAAACATTTTTTTCTCTCAAAATTTAAAAACTGTCGACAAAATGATGTAAAATTTGTTTAGAAAAAATAATAAATAAAATACCTAGACGTGTTCAATTTTTTCTAAGGAGGGGCACACCCAAAATTCAACTTCTTTTCGCAAATTACAAAATGTTTTTTTTCTTTACCAAAACATTCCCAGGGGGGCTCACTATCAAATCCCCTTAATTTGGTACGGGTCCTGTAAGTAGGAACAGAGATATACAACTTTGAAATTTCACCAGCCGCCACTGCTTATTTAAAACAGTTAAAAGAGAAATGATAGAAGCTGTAGACGAGAGAGAACCAGTGACGCGGCGATGAGTAAGAGGTTGAAGGTTTTTTTGTGAAAACCGGGCATTGACGAGTCGAACGGCTGTATTTTGTATAGAATCAAGGATGCTAGATATCGAACATGATGGCAGTACCCAAATGTAGTGGTGTAATATTTTAGGTTAGGTTGTCTTGATTGGTAAACATAGAAAGTATATAAGGGAAGAGGAGAAATATTTTCTTGTTATATTTTCAAGTGGTTCGGATGCTGTTTGAGTTTAGGCTTAGGTTTTCGAGCATAAGCGAATGAAACTCGTTAATTCGCGAGTGCATGAACTCAAGGTAGAACTGTCGGTCATACCGCCTTGGCTGACGTTTATGACTTTTGAGTTGTCATTTGCCCAATGCCCAATTCTAAAGGACTGCGTGAACGAAAGGGCCTCTTTTTTAGAGGAAATTAAAATCTAGTCCCATGCTACCTGCTTTTACAGATGACTCTTTGTTAGGGACTCTAAAGGGTGATTAGTGTTGATTTTTATGATGTTGATGGGCGTAGATTCTAACCTACAATGACACGTGTAGGCGGCTCATTATTGTTCCTTTTTAGGGAAAACCCAGCCTAATTATTATTTAACCCACTTAATTATTTAATTATCCGGTTTATTTGCTCAGTGAAATGAACTCATTAAGTCACGGTGTTTGGAAGTCAGTTTTTTTCACATTTTGATGGTGCGAAGACCTAGGCCTGTGTTGCTGACCAAGCCTTTGGAGTGGAGGAGTACCCCCACAAAGAATAGCTTTCGATCTTGGAGTCGACATTTGATATTCCAGGGTCCAAGCTTTAAATGACATCAAGATAAGTACCACCTAAATATATAATCGCCGAGAACAGCCAAATGTTCTGAATAACCATTTTTATATAGAGAAAACTGACTTGAGATAGTGTCCTAGCACTGCAAAGGCGTTGCAACATCCTGGAGCTAGTTATACATCTCAGCCTTTACCATAACAACTATTATTTGATGGCAGCAATAATTGATATATTCTAGCTCGGAATAGAAAATTAAGCTTTTTAGCAACTAGCGTAGCTATTAAAATAAGTAAAGTAATGAAATAATTTATAACATTAAATTAAATCGGATGAGATTTTTAAATACAGTAAATGTGTAGTTTGGTATATGATTGCTTGTAAAACCAATACCTATTTTGTCGTAACACCTGCCGTTTTAAGAATAAAGTAAAAAGGAAACGGAACTGAAGGAAATCTACATATCAAAAAAGTAATCGAGCAAACATTGATGTCTCCCCTCAGGAGTATGGGATTGAAATAAATAATAGAAAGGAATCAATATGTCAGGGGATAAAAAAAAAACAGGTTGGAGTGTTGTTGATTCAATACAATTTCGTAAACATGTAGATTTGACTTTGGAATTTTAAGCTTTTAAAAGGCAAACAGACAAAACGAAAAATTCAGAAAATATATTTGGGATACACAAATGGTTGTATGGAAAAATTACAGGTTGCGCGCAGTAAAAGTAAAACTTCATTTATATTTCAGTATTTTTGCAAGCAAAGAATTTATATAATAACTCAAGTCATCTGTAATGGTGGCAATTACTACTGAGAATGATGTTAGTTGCACGAGTCGAAGGTGAGTAACAAGTAATAAGCATTACACACTAGGTCACTATTTGAATATTATTTGTACTTTATTTAATAATATTTATTTTTAATAAATATGTATTTTTTTGTAGAATTTGCTATTTAAATCTATTGTTTACCATGTGTTGTAACAAATGAATTATAGAGGGGAGGTAAATTTTGTATATGCTATGAATAGCTAATTATCTCATTATACTTATTAGGCTGCTTTAATCAGAAAGGTAAAATTTCATTTTTGGTTATCTTTAGTTTCGTCTTTTTCTTTAATAAAATAAAATGCAACAACGGTTGCAGCTCTGCTAAATTGCTTGTCCATTGTCCAGCACAAAGACGCCCCTTAAGATATAACTTCCGAGTTTAAAAGTTCCAATTCGCCACAAATGCATTGACGTGTAGTACCCCTAGAGGGCGTCTGTAATTAAGGAAGTCAGAAACTGCTCCGAAGAGTGATTAGTTTTACTTCTTTTCTGTTGACTTCGATTGACAGTAAAGGGTTTTCCAATAAGAGGTGTTATTTTGATATTCAAAGGAAAATGCCATTTTTTGAGATAAATGATCGGATGTTTATTTCATTATAGAGAGGAAGGTATGCCGTTAATAATGGAAAATAACATCTGCCAAATGACCACCACGACCACGCCTACGGGACCATATCCTTTTCATGAAATTTTCCATAACCAAATCGCAAAGTGGCTGCCCTATGTCCTCGATAGCCTCACGAATTCCATCTTTGAGGTCTTTAATCGACGCTGGGCTGTTGGCGTAGACCTTCTCTTTCACGTGGCCCCAAAGGAAGAAGTCGCAAGGTGTTAAGTCACAAGATCTCGGTGGCCAATTGTGATCACCTCTTCGAGAGATAACACGGTCCGGAAACTTTTCCCGTAAAAGATCAATGGTTTCGTTGCTTGTGTGGCACGTAGCGCCGTCTTGTTGAAAGTAAACGTTGTCCAGATCAATACCATCCAATTCCGGCCATAAAAAATCATTAATCATCTGTCGATAGCGCAATCCATTCACCGTAACTGGTGCTCCAGCCTCATTTTCAAAAAAGTAAGGTCCAATGACCCCGCCGGACCATAAACCGCACCAAACAGTCACACGTTGAGGATAGAGAGGCTTTTCAACAATAACTCTTGGGTTTTCCGAGCCCCAGATGCGACAATTTTGTTTGTTGACGAAGCCACCGAGGTGGAAATGGGCCTCATCAGTCAAGATGATTTTTCGATGGAATTCCGGATCATTTTCATGCATTTCAAGGACCCAATCGGCATTGTTGATGATCGGCCGGCTTGAGTTCTTGTGTTAACTGAACTTTATAAGCCTTAAGACCCAAATCTTTATGCAAAATACGGTGTAATGACGTTTGTGGAATGTTTAATTCCAAAGAACGACGAGGAATGGACAAACCTGGGTTTTCTTCAACATGGTCGGATACAGCAGCAATATTCTCAGCTGTTCTTGAGCGACGTGCACGGGTTTTATTCTTCACATCACTAACTTGTCCCAACAGCTCGAATTTTCCCACCAACTTCTGTATTGCGGTCCGACAAGGTGCTTCACGACGACCCAAAAATGTTCGAGTTTTACGAACCGTCTCTGCCAAATTTTCACCATTTTTATAGTGAATTTTAATAATTTCAATGCGTTGTTGAAGCGTGTATCGTTCCATTTTTATTAATGGCGTAGTTTCTACTTGTCAAATGTCAAAAAACTACAGCTCCAAAAGTGACATCTACCGAAATAGCGGGCTATTCAAAATAACACCTCTTATTGGAAAACCCTTTAGTTACTTTAATCTAATGTGTACTCAAGCGTTTGACCATGTAACGTAAAGCAGAAGAAAGAAGTTTTAAAATCTCGTATTGTTTCGTGCGTCAATAATGAAACTTAGGAACAAAAAAGGCTTTTGAAATTAAATTAGGATTTATGTTTTTTTAAACCCTTAAATGCTAGAACAATTTTACATACCAAAACCAGGAAGGATATTAATTGCAAATAATTGTAAAATTTGTAAAAAGCTTTATTATGTAATAAAATGGACTATTACAATCTGCTTCATAGTGATTATTACTGGAATAGTCTAAAATTCTGAATAATCTAAACACTCTTAATTTTCGACATTTAGTTTTCTCACCGAAAGTGAACATGTGGCTAACATTTGGGGATAAGGGGGATTTAAAATACCAGAAAAAAAGGTAATAAAATGGCAAAATATCAGACATAAATATTTGTATTCAAAACCGACATAAAAACGAGGTTAAGAATTTCTAAAATTACTAAATGCCTTTTTACATAAATTTGTCTACGCCCATGAGAAACAAACAACTTTGGGATAATAATTTTAGACCTACCCGGTCGGAAAGATAACACATATGGCAAGACCTACCGCATAGACATAATACACCAATGCAGCGTTGCCAGCCCTACGGATTTATCCGTAGAGCTACGGATTTATATAGATACTCTCGGATATACGGATAAGCTTCAAATTTCTACGAATTATTCGAAAGTGATAAGAATATAAAAAAATATGTATCTGCAAAAAACTTGGATAAAGTAATAATTAAATCGATTGTTTATTTAACTTAATTTTGATTTAAAAAAATGAATCTATAATATAAATAGCGAACACAGGGATCCTATAGAAATGTTTTTTATAGACCATTATCTCACTAAAGATGACGCTCTGCAACTAAAATCAAATTGCCTGGCTGGGAATTCCCGAAATATGTTATGGCAAGCTGGTACATTACCCTAGCATACACTAGTATTATTTTGGTCTGTTATCAGCGGCGGCTGGTGAAATATTGAAGTACATCTCTGTTGCTACTTACGGGACCCATGCCAAGTTCAGGTTTTTTAATAGTAAGCCTACTAGAAATGTTTTGGTAAAGAGAAAAAATATTTTGTAATTTCCGAAAAAAAGTTAAATTTTTGCGGAGCTCCTCCTGGGAATAAAATGAACACGTTTAGGTATTTTGTTTTATATTTTTTATAAACAAATTTTGCATCATTATTTTGTCGAAAACTTTTTAATTTGAAGAGAACAAATGTGATAATAGAAATTCAAATGACTATAACTTTCTGCTAACACATTATTTTCTCTTCAAATTTAAAAATTTTCAACAAAATGGTGTAAAATTTGTTTAGAACAAATAATAAATAAAATACCTAAATGTGTTCTTTTTTCCCTGGGCGAGGGGGGCTCGGCAAAAAATCTCTTTTTTTCCCCAATTACAAAATATTTTTTTCTTTGCCAAAACATTTCTAGTAGGTTCACTATTAAAAAATCTGAACTTGGCATGGGTCCCGTAACAGAGATATACAACTCTAACATTTGACTTTTGACATGCAAACTGAGTACAGAAACCTGAAAAGTCATTTCTTTTGATTGATCTAAAATAATACTAAGAGGGATAAAGAAGGCTAGCATTGGTCACAGGGTAATAAAGATATGTCATACGGGGTTGAATTAAGAAATAGGCGGTACTAATAGGTTAGCGCTAAGCAAATTAGATATTCAAAATCGGTTCATAATCAACGTTCGTTTTAACTATTTTTATTTTAGTGTTCTAACTGTTTGACCCGTTTCTCTTATGAAAATTGTGCTCTTGGTTATTTTCTTCCAAATCTTCATATAAGGTTTGCTAAAGTGCATTGAATATTTTTGGGTAAGACAATTTATTATTTTGGGTCTGACCAACCCGCGTGGGGGATATTCAATATTTACAATTTGTGGGAATTACCAAAAAAGCCTAGCTTTTCCTTTAAAGTTTTATTTCTCTTTTGATTTATAATTTCATCTTAATTATCATTAATAAAATTTATTGCTTCAAATTCATTAAAGTAAACGCCTGTCTATATCACTTCTTCTGTTTTAATTTCATCCAAGTTAATTATTTTATTTTTCATTAGTTTTAAATTTACCTTTGTAAGGTCAATTTTTATTTTTATTCTTGTTATTAGAATTTAAGAGACACAGGTGTTTTATTTGCTAAACAAAAGAGGCTATAATGTACAGCAAGCATTATCTAAGAGCTAAGGTTCATTAAAGGCGAGATTGATATGTCGGGATAACTCGCGGGTCGCGAATGATTGGTCGCGCGTTCAGATTCCTGACGAGTTCTGCCAGAGTTTGCTGACGAGTCTACACTTCATTATTTGGTCAAGTTTGGTATGGTAAGAATTTTATATTTACTAACACTCTTTATTAACGTGATCCTTTGCCGTCGAGACTACAACCAGAGGCTACAACAATCTTCAAGAGTGCTTTGCCTTCATAGTTGGGATAAATAAAGGTAGTTCGAAATGCCATCTTTTATGTTATAGACAGGATTAACTACTTAACGCCACCATATTCTTAATCTAGGTCCTGATCTGTGACAATTAGTACACTATCATACGGTGCTTACACTGACTATTTTACTAAATATTTGATTTTTAAATTCACCATTAAACTATTTTAATAAAAACAATTTGCTCATCTCAAAATTAAAGCAGCCACTTATATGAAACTGAAAAATAGAAAAAACCATGTCAAAAATTGTGGTAAGAACAAACTAACTTGTGCAAAGTTATGTCCGCAGACATGTTTATTTAGGTTGATGAGAATAATATATTATGCTTTTCTCTTGCTTGTTATTCGAATCTGTCAATTTACCAGAGATCATAATAATAATAGCATTACTATCATTACTATCTCTGTTTTATGATTATTTCTGCAATGTCACTAAAATTTGACCAGGACCTTGAATACCTTAGTATATTAGGAAGGTGGTAGAGGCACCACCCCACCCATCTACTTAAAGGGCTGGTGAAATTCAGTCGGATGTTTCTAGCTCTGGATGGGTGAGTTGGATATTCCTAGTAGTACACCCACGGTACATTCGTGGGCTGTCCAAAGATGAAAAATAAGTTATCACCATCTTAGGAAATCGCTTGCCATGGCAACAGTTGCTACAAAAGCGACGATTGCTATGAATACGATATCCATGTTATTACTCCAGCTGCGGATATGTCAAACTAGAAGATCGATATCCTTAACGAAGAGAAATTGATAAAAATAATAAGACAGTAAGTAGATTCACCAATACAGGTTATTTACAAAAGTGAGAGAATACTAAAAGCCATAGAAAAAAGAGAAACATTCTCGAAATTCAAAAATAAATAAGAACTTTTCGAACCCTTTAGATATCGTTAAATTAATCTTGTCTGTAGTGGTGTAATTACTATGGTTTTTATTTTATTGTCTCCTTTTTAAGGGTTGGCACTGTTCGACCTAGAGTAGGTGTATATTCGTCGAGTTAAAAATTCATGCGGACTGAGAAATAATAACAATAAAACACATGCAATACAGTATCCAGTAATCTTGATTTTGTCAGATTATGTTATTTACGTAATGCTCCCAAACTATTACTCAAAAATAAAAATATTTTAATACCATCAGTTAACAGCCAGCCTTAAGTTATTTCATACAAAATATCAGTTTTATACATGCAACTTGCGGCAACTCTGTTGAAATTGTTGAACGAACAAAATGTTACTTTTTACTACAAAGCAGTTTTAAAATGGTCGTATATTTATTTGCTGCACAAAGTAAAAATTTGTGAAAGTATTCTGTTTGTAAAGCTACTTTTTAAATTTAAAATTTAATTTCAAAATGTAATTATAAGAACTGTGGTTTTATACTAAAACAATGTTTTTGCTACTAACTTTGCTACGTCTGATGGCACAAATGATTGTGTAGAAAAATTACAGTTGCGCATAGTAGAGGTAAAACTCAATTTACAAGTTTTACATGTGGGTGATTAGTTTCCAAAATAAAACTGTTGTTTTATTCCCAAGGAATCATGAAAGCTTTACTTTTTGTTAATAGTTTTTTCAATTATTAATTTCTCAGATAATTAATTTCAAAACCTGAAAACCCATTTAAAAACACTGAACACAATAGACTTAATCAAAGAATACATTACGCTCCCTCAATAAAATTCTTATCCAGCAGTCGACTTTGTAGCCCTTAAGAGACCCTAGGTTGTCCCATTAAACCGCAGAGTGCCCACAGGAATCTACAATCTTCGCGATGTCCCCTAATTACGTTCACTAGAGACAGGCATCTGTGGTTTTAAAGGACAACCTAGAACCTATCGAATAAATTGCTGGACACATCGAAATCTTGTATATTTTGATAGCAATTTCATTCTTTACATTATCATTAAATAAACGTAATACCGGGCTTTATTAATCCTAAAACATGACTTTCAGAGAATATTTCCGTCATAAAAATTAAAATGATATTATTAGGTATATTAATGCGAGATATGTGTAATACCAAAATATCCTAAAATGTAGTTATATAGATACCACACAAGTATTTAAAACAAATCTGCACAAAATTATCGCAAGAGAAAGTGTTAAATATCTTAGAAATGCTAGGTATATTTTTGGAAAATTCATAGGAATCGTTTTTTATTTTAGTTTAGCTGACAATTCTAAAAGGGTCAGCAATTTGTAAAAAAATCAGAGGAACCAAAATTTTTAAAAAAATAATCCGTGTAGGTAGGTGCATATAAATCAATTTAATTAACCTGAAATATATATTTTTTATATTCTCTACATAAATTAAATATTCATGGTGGTTGCTTTCATCTATGTATTTTTGTTGATAACAACAAAAAATGATTTTCTATTACAAAGTTTTCTACCAATTTCGAAACTTGTAAAACGCGACGCTATTGGTTGTGACGTCACATTGCACGTAAATAAAAGTATTATTATGGCTGGTGTACTGAGTATTAATATTTTTTCTTGATTATTTCTCGAAAATCATTAGATTTCGTCGATAATTACATCACAGATGAACGTTTCGTTAGATAGATTCTACCTGTAAATTTTCTAATATCCACATTTAGTTTTATAGATATAAGACTTCGCAAGGTCGAATAAATATGCCCAAAGTGAGGAAGGTGTCTGAGTCCTCGATAAATGCTCGAAATACGCTAACAAACCGTCTACTTGGTAGCATATACCATTTTTACCATTACCATACAATGCATCATATTCTCCTCTTGATTTTTCAGATAAAAGATAAAAGTTTTGTAGCCGACTCAGACGGTATATATATATATATATATATATATATATATATATATATATATATATGACTGATATTTTGAACTTTATATAAACTATTATATAAAACTTTGGAAAATAAAAAAATTTATTGACAACAAACGCGTCCTTAGCAACCTGCTTGCCACCATTTAGATATCTTTTGTTTTGAATAACTGAACTGAATTTAATAAGTGAATAAAAATTAGGTATTTTTTAACTATTTGGATATATCTTACCTCCAGTAAAACATTTCCTTTGTCGTTAAAAAAAATTCCCAATTAATTATTGAAAATTTTTATTTCAAACGTAAAAAACCACTGAAAATAAAAAAATATACTAGGCAAAAAAGTTAACAAAGGCAAAAAAATATTTAGTACGATATTATGCTTTGGTTTTGAAAGATGGTATCAAAGCTCATTAGGGTAGCTCGTACATAACTGTCACGAGAATCTTCGCCACAACCTGCTGCTGAAGCTTCAGTTATTAACTTTACGCTTCTTTCTACTGCTATCTAATTTTACCTTATCAACAATGTCGCTATTTAGTATATCTCCTATATTCAGAATACTAAATATTTAAAACTGAGTTCCATGGAATTAAATCGATGTAATCAGATGCCGCAAAATTAAAATCTAGTATGGTAAATGTCCTAACCGTTGGTGAACCTGCCTTCATTAAAAATCTAATTTTAAATATTGATCTATAAGCCAATTTTCGAACGGTGGACCCTTCATCAGATAATTGCTAAAAGAATGTTTTCGGGGTGCCTGAAATATCCATTTCTCTGGATAACTGAATCTACCATGTTTCTTAGTTCGTCATTTAGGTAGCGAGAAAAAATAAACAGGTGTTTCACACCATTTGGGCATGATGCTCATAATTTAATTTACTAAACCGGACGGGCGCGTAAACTCGCATTATGTACCTATGTCGCTAGAGTTCTAAGATTTTCAGAGGGCTCAATTGTTACAACGTATAATCGTAACACTTGATTAACCACCAAGCATGCGATCCTTTTCCTGAATTTCTCTGACCCAAATCTGATAGGCAATAGCCCACAGATATAGTTTGACATATTTCCAGTGGATATTTTCGATCGGTGCTAAGATCGGAATGATCAATGTATCAAAATTTTCAGGAAAATCAAACTCAATTTTAACAAACAATACCATAGGAAGTCTCTCACTGTTTTTAACTGCTTTTCAATGGACTCTGAAAATCCGCGAGGTCCTGTGGTTTTGCCATCGAGATGGTTTATTTAATGGCGAGGTGGTAGTTCGTTAGCATGGAACTGATATGCGAGCCGTTCTAACGGTCTTCCTAACTATCCTTGATACGTATATTTCATATTTCTGCAGAAAGGCTATAATTTTTCCTGCAACCCAAACTGCTTACTTACAATACGTAATTACTAAATGGCTAACGGCTAAACGATAACGTCGTTCTAACCGTGGGATTATCCCTACCACAATGATTAAACGATGGTATGGGATGGGATGGTAGAGATGCAGTCTCAAGGTTATTAGGAGCGTAGTACGACCCGTATAGCAAATATTACATAAGATACTGGCTTGAATTCAATTTCGGTCACTTTAACAAAAACTAAGTATAAAGAAAGAAGTGAAAATGATCTAAAAAATACATAAATTGTTTGTGAAATTTTCAGACGCCTGGATTCTATATAGTTTTTCCCGGAGCTGTAATGAAAATAGAAAAAAAATGGTCAAAAATATACGTTTACATGCTGCGCAGGACACTTTTTTGTATCGTGACGTCATTCGACTTCCGCAGCATGAAGAAAATTTTTGTACGCATATTGTATGTTAGTTTTAACCCAAATTGAACATTTTAGGATCTCATTCACAGATTACTCCTACCAGATGCGAATCTCTTAATAAATTTCCTATATCAAGATTCCGCGGTCTTGGCGATACGGACAGTGCGGCCAGTCGCTTAGAGCGTCGATGCCGGTAATGGAATTTTCCACTCGTTGGGTAGGTTTTAATTCAGAGAAATTTTGGATTATATTTTAAAATATTAAAACATGATATTGTGTGGCATTTTATATAAAATTATATCATTAACAAATACAAAAACGTATATCGTTTATTAAAATTACACTACAACCTAGTACAGCCACAATTTAAGCCATAAAATCAACGCAACAAAACTGATGTAATAGCATTTGCCTGCTATCTATTCCTCCAAGCCGTTCGCACACGCTCGCACCGACAAATTCAACGTTTGGCAACATATTAAATACGGAGGCAGTAGGCACCTTACAAGTTCTCTAAATCGGATCACCCTCGAAAGCGTAAGATTCGCATCTGGTAGGAGTAATCTGTATCTCAGGCGTTTTAATCTAAAAATATTTTTCGAATTTTTCCACCCCAATGTAAAATGCGTCCGGTAATAATGTCCTGCTTATTCCGTAAATAACTATTACCAATACTTTTCATTTAAAAATGCAAGCAAAATTGATATGTCTCCAGTGTGACTATAGAAATAATTCGGGGTGGTCAAACCTACAATGACGTCACTCGGAAATATGGTCAATAAAGACAGTGCATGAAAAAAGGTTGAATGTGGCAGAAATGAGAATATTAAGATGAATGTGTAGAATAACAAAGGGAGCCAAGTTCAAGAATAAAATATTATTGGGAAGAACCAAGGTTGTAGAACCTTGGTTCTACTTGGTTGTAGATCCAGAAAAGAAAACTGTAATGGTATGGGAATCTAATGAGAAAAGATAATAATTCTGTGGAATGGTATGGATGGAGTAACGAATAATCTAAAAGAAAAAGGTTTAACTGGAAAACAAAGCTCGAGAAGGGCGCTGTTGAAACGATTGATTAAAAACGTTGGCCTCGTATAAAGAAGAAGAAATAGAATAATCTATTTATTTCTTGACTATTTGTTAGAAGCTCTACATTTATTAAAAAAGACAAAAGACAAGCTATTTAAAAGTTGGCCACTACGTCTAATCTATGAATTTAAAATGGATCCAAAAACGTATTTTTAATTTTGTGTATAAAAAAGAAAGAAATTATTACCTAGCAGCAAGGAAAATTATTCTTTCGAAAGAGTCCTTTTACTAAAATAACAAGTTTATTTTTCCCTATTAAACTTTTACCTTGTCCCAATTTGGTTCTCTATTCTCGGGCTACTTTTATATGCAAATTTATCTTACCAAATACGACACGAGTCACATTTCTTTAACACTTAACTTTTATTATTCTCGAAGGAGGATATGAGGTCAAAGATAATACTCTTAATTTTGTAAAGAAGCGTTTTTCATGGGTATTAAAAATAAGTTTATAATTTATTCTAACGCCTAAACACGAAGAGTCGTTTTGTAGATGTTTTACCGGAAGGTAAACAAACTACGGCTGCCCTTAACCAGCTTTAAATGAGCCTAAAAACCCCCGACATTTTTTACTGGATATGATAGAGGATCCCCCCAGGAACATTTCCGACAAAAAATATATTTCTTTACAAATCCGTTTTTTAACTCGTAAACAATCAAAAACCTGTATTTTCAATGTTTTCTTTATGATATAAACGTCAATAAATTTTGTTAGATATTAGAGTGTTCCTTCTTTCATGTATCATTAATATTTTATGATAAAAAAAATCGGGTATGAAAAATATTTTATCCCTAAATAAAATGATGAATCTAATTAATTTGTTCATATAACTTAAAGAGGGAATAATAATACTCCATTTACATTAGATTTTAGGAACAGCTTAGTGTTCGTATCTTTTTATTTATTTTTTGTTCTATTTATTTATTTCTTTATTAATAAGTATTTACTGGCAAAGCCCTTTTGTATAATACATTCTTTATAACACATAATTTTGCGCCGTTTGATCAAAAGAATGATACTGTCTACTGTTTGCTCGTCATGCCTGAAACTTGATACATTTTCATAAATATAAATTTGGCTTATCGCTGTCATTAGGCCTAATTGCCTGTGCATTACGAAGGTAACACCGGCACACAAAAAGAAAAAGTGGTCTGTACATTTGACCAGACCCATCTATCTATATGTATTTTGATGCGCTGAATCCAAATCCGAAGTCCGTTTGGCCGGTACACGCTCCAAATTTTGGGTAAATTGCAAAAAACTGATAAAAATAGCTAGAAATTGCAATTCAACTTCGGAGGACTGATTGCTTGTGTCTGTAACTAGGGCACCTCCACGTGGTGACGGTGGGCAACAGAACCGTCTGGCAGAGTCCTGGGTTAACGGCGTGTATGCCGTCATGTCAGGCACAAGCGACAAGTGCTTTACGATGCAGGGATTCGGAACCCCAGTATCGGCGTCTGGTCAGGGTGAGAAAGCAGGCCCGCAGACGTCGTCATCAAGTGACTGCAGCTCTACATTACTGGGTAACTTGGCTTCTGTAGAGTATAATGTTACAAGAAATCACTCTCACATACGTAATAAAAGCCCTCATTGGTACGTAAGAACAATACTGTTTTTTGCTATTTTCTGCTACTTCATTGTTATTTTTTACGATTTTTGATAAATATATGAATGATTGAGATTAACAGATTCTGAATTTGGATTCAGCGCATCAAAATACATAAGAATCATACTTGATCTAGTTCAATAAAATTTTCTTCATTTTTGTAACTGCAATTTTTCGCAATTTTTAGTCATTTTCAGCGATTTTTCGCAATTTACTCAAAATTTTGAGGGTGTGTGGGAGAAACGGACTTCGGATTTGGATTCAGCGCATCAAAATACATATAGATGGATGGGTCTGGTCAAATGTACAGACGTGCCGGTGAATTAATGCACCTTTAAAAAATTATTAATACCTTAATCTATCGATCATGCCTGCGTCGCTGGTCTTTTGTAAATGTAATTGTGGTGCTCTGCCAATGCACCACTAAAGAGCCTTTCTTTCGAAGCTTTAAAAATGATGAAGGTTAAAAAAAATTACCGAAACGTTAAATAATATATTTATGTGAATAACAACCCACAAACCTATATACTTTTTCCCCTGGATACAAAACTCAATAACATTAAAATAACAATATGCCATATGCAATTATAGCACGTATAATGGTTTCCGAAATTTAAAATAAATAATATAATAAAATGTATAGAATGTTGGAAGAAATAGGAATATATGACAGTATTACCTCCTAAAATTTTAAAACTTTTGAAAGCAAATTAATGAAAGATATAATAATAAATTAATATACATACATAGCGTCGCCGCAGAGACAACTATTAGCGACTCACATTAAGGAAGGCAGCTTCAATCAGCTAATTTTTAACGGGAAAGAAGAGCCCACTAGACCAAAAAATCGACGAAGATGCCAAATAACACGATAATGAAGACATAGACAAAACGAAAACATTCCCCGATATAGTAGTTAACCAATCGGTCGATAAGGACGCTCCTGTTTGTGGTCCTAGTTTTTTCTTCTTTTTAGGTTACACCCGTAACTGCGTATGTGGCTTGTGTTCCTCGACCTATATTTGGTGCACAACCACATACGTAGCCCTAATGAAGCCAGTGAGAAGAAACCAATAACTTGGATTAAATTCGACTAATATTGCTTGGACCAAGAATGCCTCCTCCGACCGCGCGCAGTGCCACAGAAACGCAGGCGCAGTTAAAAGGTTAAAGCATTTTTTAGTATTAAACAAGACGGGTCTTAATATTTGTGTATGGTGGTAGGTATATCACTTTGCATAGAACACACGATTATGGAAAATTTAGTAAATTTTTAGTTTAATACGCCTATGACCATGTAGAAATGTTTATTTTAATGGGCTGAAAACTTAAGTTAAAAATATTTTTCATAAAGATGTGCATGTTACCTACGTAAATTAAAACTACGTAAGTGAGCTCTATGGATCCGGCAATCGCAAAGCGAAATAAAGGTTGCTTGCAGATTTCCATCAGAAGAAAGTCCTAAATACGGCTAAGAACCATTTAAAGTCTAGATTCAACAAAGTAAATATTATATTTACCTGGAAATACGGCGACACGGTTTTTCACCATGCCAAAATGAGATTTGTGCATTCGACGCACTTCTCCTTAACTCCAGGATGATACTGACACGAACAAATAGTATCATATTTAGCAAGACGTGACTGGCGCTACCTGCAGTGTTGCCAGAAGACATGAAAAAACAACGCAAGAATTGACCGCCGAAATTCGTGAGAAATCGCGAGACTGTAATGACTGCATCGGAAAAAAAAATAATAGGATTAAATAAATTTGTGCTACATCATTTATTTTAATAAAACTCAAAACATTTTAACAATATAAAAATATTATTAAAACACATTTACAAACAAACAACACAACCTAACATTTTACTTGTATTATTGGTGATATCAAAATCGTAACAATTTTTGTCTCTTAACAAACTTTTGGTATATAAAATGGCATTTATTATTTTCACTTTAAGTTTGTTGCGTAGTTGAGTTTTTATTAAATTAATTTCAGAAAATATTCTCTCCACTGCTGCGCTCGAATGTGGTAAACAAAGAATCTGAAAGACAAATCTAAAGACCCGGAATTTTAGAGAGTCATCTCCTATTTTTACTAATTTAATTTTTTTCCAAGACAACAAGATATCGTTATCGAAAACGTTTAAATGGTGTGATCTTAAGATTCTCCATTCGTTATTAAGATCTTGGATTTCATTTGGATTAACTATATTGGGAAAGTGTAACGTTAAATCACAAACTGAGTTTCAAACCTCAATTGCAATCGAATTGCAATTTTGTTTCAATGAAGATCAAAATCGTGAGATTCGCTGATTGATATTTCTATAAAGGTAAAAATTATGAGATTTTGTACTTGATTCGTGAGATCGGGAGAAATTAACCGAAATCGTTAGATATCACGAAAAGTCGTGAGCTCTGGCAACACTGGCTATCCGTACGAAGCAGACCAAGAATGGACTTCGGCTGCTGCTCCGCTCCTGATCCAGGTATTTTGTGTTGCATAGATGCACTTGTGTTGATTGGAATTCACCGGCGGACGAACCCGTCTCGTGGTTAAGAATACTATCCTTTTCTAACTACGTATGTGAACAAAGAGAGCACGCTGACTGACTGGAATCGGTTTGTCTTTGATAAATTCGGAAAAAGACTATTTGTATACGGCGCGCGCGTTTCTGTGGCAAGCATTTCGCCAACAGTGGAGTTAAAAGGTTGTGCGCAACCTATGTATTTACCAATGGAGCTTTAAATATCAGCAGTCCAATTTAATCCAAGTCATTGGCAGAAACACGTATCGGACGGATTATCACACTACCTTTTTCTTTTTGCTCTGTTCTTTTCATCGGACCACAATACTCGAGCATCTTTCATCAAAGTTAAGGAAAAATCAATTCATAGTCTTCGAAGTGCAAGAGTTAAAGTAACATTGGCACGATCTGAGCAATAAATTGAGCGAAAGACCCAAATTTAGTCGTAAAATGTATTTATTATCCTCCACCCTTAATTCTGTTTAATTGGTCGCGTTGAATAACCAAACTTCAGCAATCAGATGAAGTCACACTAATAAAATAATTAAGGGAAGATACTGGTTTTATATGTCGTAACACAAATGCTGGCAATCGGGTAATAAAAGGGCACAGTTGAAATCATTCTGAAGATTATTTTATAATATATTAAATTATAGACGAAGAATGTTTAAGAAACATTTCCTTACATACAACATATTATACACCTACGTAATTAAATACTGATATTTACTTACACGGAGTCAATTCAAAAAGTCTCTATTTTTTTTTGTTACCCTAAAACTATCAATTTGCTAGATTTCCAAATGATTTTCATGGGGAGATTTGTTGCTAAAATACTTTTATTACTGATATTGTTAAAAATACACGCTTATATTCTCCTGTTTCTTTTAAATTTGCTAAAAAACTCTGAATGAAAATAATAATACAGAACTTATTTTTGACAGTGGCGCCGCGCCTTTAGGCGCGGGGGCACAATGATTTGGGTGGCGCCAAATTACTTTCCTTTTATTTAAGATTATGTGGTCATCGTGAGCAGGTGCGATTTAGGGGGAGCAGCCCCCCTTCCAAAGCCTTGTACAAAAGGATTTCAATAGAGAATTTTATAAAAATTAATATTGTAACATAAACATTAACCATTCCTACATATTATACAAAATATTATAAACAAAAACAAACATTTGCCGTCTGTGTAAGGTCTCTAAAATGAATTATGTCACAAAATTATGAATAATAGATCAATACTAATATGTAATATAAAAAATGCAAGCCTATTTTGGCATTTTTGATTTAGATGCTCTGAAAACATTTCTTACACATCTCACTGTGATCTTGTCAAAATTTAAGCCGGATCGTTTTGGCTTCTAAAGGAAACAAACAACCAATAGCAGAGTAGAGAAATGGGGGAGTAGCGACACTCAGCAAAAATTGTTTGAAGTTTCTGCATCAAAGCAAAACGCCGATACACACTGCGTTCTCCGGGCAGCGTATTACGGGGACGTTCGATAAGTATTAGTCGAAAAAATATTTGGTCGGTTATTTGATACATACAAATTTAAAAGGCGGTACGTAACTCTTTAGTATTTCGATTCATTAGTATTAATGGCTTTATTAGACACTTATTCCGAGGGCATGAAACGAGGACTAAACCACTGCGAAATATCCATGGATATTCTCGTTCATACACTTCCCAAGGACATCTCATGGATACTTCAGGTTATTAGTAGGAAGTCTTGACGATATCTTGGAGACCTATGTATTCTTGAAGGATCAGTGGTTTGCTCCCTCGGCATGAAACTGCCTTATAAAGTTATAATAAATAATAAGAGATATTTTTCTAGGCAGTTAACGAAGCCTTGCGTTGTTTCCTAAACATGCTAAATAAAGCACATACCAGTCTGAATGAAACATATTTACTTCGCATCTGTTTAAGTGGTTTGAGCAAAAGAGTCTGAGCTAAAAATATATTTTTGACAGTTGTTTAAATTTTGACTATAAAAGCTAGGTACACCTATCAACTTAAAGAGTACAAAGACTGAATAAGTGTAGCCCCCTTAACCACAATCCTTTATTTATTATTATTTATTTATTGAGGGAAAATACACAGGGACATACAAGGATATCAAAATAAAATCTTGCCAGATTTTGGTTAAACCAAAATGAAAATATAAATATATACACACACTGACGCTTATTTTAAGGTGTTGTAGAAATAAAATAGCAAATATCTGTATCCAGTTATTTTAATACCTCCGTTTTCGCCTTGTTGTAAGCAGAATATGTATATCAAATACGTATTCTTATACATTATTTCTATAAATCCCATTCTCTAAATTTCGTTTCTTTAGCACAAGTAGTTTTAAGATACTGCCATTATGCTCACATATACTAAAAATCGACGAGACACGACTGAAATACCTACTTTAAATTTTAATTCATCAATCTGTATATATTTCCAAAATTTATTTAATCCCGAGGTATGGGCAATCAGCTAAGAAAAAAAAAATACATTTACAGTTGACAAGTCGCCTTCTTAGCTTAAGTAATATAAAATATAATAAGTAAATGAAAATGAATACTCTTATGTAATATACAGAACACTGAACAAATATAAAATCAATCTTACCTGACAGGGTCTTTGGGACACTCCCTCGCCTTCTTTATTCATACAATTTTCTACGTGGCAATAACACACCATCGCGATCTCGACTGTATTCAATCAGACTAATTTTCTGACTGTCTCCGTAAAGACGCCACGAGTTGCCAGCAACCGGATAAAACTAGTTTAGCGAAGAGTCGGCAAAAACAGGAATAAGTGGCGAGTGTCGCTACCGTCTAATAGTTCTACCGTGCTAATAGTTTTTTTTAAACATCTCTAAAGTAAATTTTTTCGAAAACGGATTAACTTTATTCTTACTTAATTTTTTCAAAAATAATTTCTCGAAAACACATTTATTTCGAACGTAAGTTTTTAAAAAAATGTCCGGACAGAATTTTCAAAGATGCTTTAATGAAAAAGGAATTTATGAAATATTTTTAAAACATTTTTTTTTTAATTCTCTCACTCATGTGTTAAAAGTCCCGTAAGATGAGTAAAGTTTTTTAAAATTACATCGATAATTTTTTGACGTTACGTCAATTAAAAAAAATTACACCGATAATTTTTTCCTGTCATTTTATTGGTTGTCATATTAATTTCGATACAAACAAATGGCTTGCAATTGGTATAAACCCGTAGTTACTGTTAACAGTTTGTGTTTTCATTCGTCAAATAATCCCCTAAATACCACTCGAGCTTTAAAATTGCTGATAATTTTTCACTCTTACGTGTTTTCTTTGCAAATTTCACTCATCCTGCGGACTCGTGAAATTATAGAAAACACGCAATCGTGAGAAATTATCGGTAATTTTTAAGCTCTCGTGGTATTATCCCCGAAAACACGTTTTTGGAAAGTAAATTTTTTCAAAAATTTCTTCAAAAATATATATATTTTTTTTAATATATGGATACATTTTCCGAAAATATGTATTTTCGAAAAGAGTATTTAAAAAATTAAATTATGAAGTCTGGTAGCTTGAAAAACGTGTATGAAAAAAAAACGGAAAAAGATCCTGATCAAACCTAGACGAACCTTTTTGGGGTTCCATAGGTTTGGAACGTTGCTTTCTCGTAAACTACTTTTTCAAAAGCCGTTGCTTCAAAAAATTAATATCCGAAAAAATTTAATTTCGAGAAATTCAGTGTGTTCCCAAATATGGAAACCTCGAAATATTTTGCAAACCGTTCATCCGATTTTTATTAGGTTTTATTTTCACTGAGGTACAAGATTCCGACAGATTCAATGGTGAATTCTGCATTGTTGTCAAGTTTACCGTTTTCCTGAAAACAACGAACTTTTTTTTTAAACGGAATGCTCTACATTTTATTCGATTTTCGAATTCAGCCTAAAATTCTAAATATTTCTTATTGGGAACATTTTAGCCATCTGTTGCACTTTTAGGTCGGCCAGAGGCCAGAGCGTATAGCATTTTTTACGTTTCGAGTTGGACGAAATTTTTTTAGAACTTTACTTACAGTAGATTTAGTTAATGGATTTCTGTCAGGATATTTGTTCTTAAAAATATTACAAACTTCTTGTTGCGTTCGCATTTTGTCCCCATAACCCAGTTGCAAAATTGCAATTTTTACAACAGAAGATAACGCGTTTTGAGCTACCACTTCAGTATCACTTGGGGTCTCGAAATCGGATATTTTCAATATTTTTAAAAGAAAAAATTTAATTTGTGACACGACACTTTGCAACGTAACTCTTCGTGGGTTTCTCAGGGATTTTGGTTCGAATGCTGGTAATGAAAAGCAATGTTTCGGTTTCTCGACAGGTTGTTTAATTCTTCCGTTAATCTACAATCTTTTACGAAAAAAAAAGAAATGTTACCAATTTATCAGCTAAAGGATATTTCAAAAAAAATACATATCATAAATATAAGCTTGACATATTTTATGTAAGAATATCATAGCAATTGTTTACCTTTTACGACCAGGCACGCAGTGACTCTAAAGTAATACTTTACAGCTCTGGTAGTCACCAAAAGGCTCGCTTCCAGTTTGTAGATTTCGGGAGAAAGAAATTAAGGAAACGGACTGGCTACGACACAAGCGATGGTAAAAATGATCTGATAAACCTTTTTACCTGGTCAAACGACAAAGCAACGAAACTCTGCAAAAAAACTGCACAGTGGCGGCGACTCGTCGTAGTAAAACGAATAGATTATACGTATATTAACATAGGCGGAGGTAACGGGTTTCGTTACATCTTCTTTACAAAAATGAAACTTCAAAACGACATCATGACAACACAGACAACTGTCTGCTTAGTATCTACTAGATGAAATAAAAATGTCTTCGTCTGATACATATTTAGATGTTTTGATACAATACTTAGAATTAATAATTTTATTTACATATTTTTGTCAACATTAAAAAAAAATCTTGTATGAAACACATTAGAAAATGCAATTTTGATTAACTCGTATAATTTTGAGGAATTTCGCTTGGCTCGTCCCTCAAACATTACACTCGTTAAACAAAGTAAAGTATTTCCTAACTAAATAGTTAAATAAATAGCTATTTTCTACGACTATTTAATAAAACCATTACTTCCATGCAAATTTTTGAAAAATAATATTAGATATTATTTGCGGGTAGTGAATAATGATTCATTATTCTCGATCTGATGATGAACCAATAAATCCGGTAAAACTTTGTGACCTGATAGACGTGTTATTTGCTTTCGTTTTAAAATCAGTTACTCTATTATCCTTACATCGACAACTATCACATAAAACCACCGTTTTAGTTTTCCTGGTTCATTTTACGACGCAATCCAACTTTGCTGTAAAATTTATAGCTCTCAGTGTTTTGTCGCTTCATGTCCAATGATAAGTTTTCTTTCCGACTTTTCATATTTATTAAAAGTTTAAGTTAAGGTTTCTTACCTTAAGGCTTAAGTTTAATTGCTATTTATTATTTATTCATTAGAAGAATATTGCCAAATTTGAACGAACAATTAGTAAACTTTTACAGAATTATATTAACGGTTTGAAAGACATGTGTTAAAACATTAATAACGGCTAGATTCCCCAACATTAAATAGGTGTAATTTGATAACGAAAGTATTTGGGCCGGGCCAAAATACTGACGAAAATATTGATCGTGTCAGAGCTAGACCGTCAGTAATCAGCGTTGATACATCTCGCCCGATCGAGCGTAATCCTGGCCCCGGATCACGCCACATAGAATTCTATTCTACGTGTCAAAGTCACATGACTACTCAAACAAAACAAACGATCCATCACATGGCCACTGTCATTAGTGTCAAAATCGCGTAGAATGCTATGCATCGTGATCCAGCACCTGCTCTTTTTTTCTGTTTCACTCTCTCGCTCCTCTTTGTCAAATCTCGCTCGTTTTAATGCCCGTCACCACGGCTACGCAGAATATCACTTCACAGTTGACGCGACGGATTTTCTAGTTTGACTATTTTGGTTCAGATGGCACGACTGCGGATTGTGATTCCGTTTGAGCAAGCAGAACAAGTTAGGGCGTTTGTTTGGGTCATTCGTTTGCTGATATTGCTTGCTTCATGTTTGTAACTTGTTTGGTAATATAAGGCTTCAAGATATTATAGAGCTTATTGTACACATCACTGCTCATTTGGAAATAGTTTCGAGAATCCTCTGGATCCATTTCTTAAATAAAATCTAACAATTATAAATGCGTCTATTTTTCAGTCAGACCTATCCGTTGTTTGATCCAACGTCTTTTTTGCTTCTTGCTTTTTAAACTT
The DNA here is from genome assembly GCA_963971165.1 of Philopedon plagiatum. Lineage (NCBI taxonomy): Eukaryota > Metazoa > Arthropoda > Insecta > Coleoptera > Curculionidae > Philopedon > Philopedon plagiatum. Next base: position 130,362,241 of record OZ020189.1, read on the forward strand.
GTCCAGTGTAATATAATATCAACGCACGCCTTTTGTTTATGGTCCATTTTTTTTTAAATTAAAAAATAGTACTAACTAGAGAAAGATGGTGCAATCCCGACTAAAACCGACTAAAACCACAACAAAACTAACTACTATTAAGGTGAATGACCTCAGTAATTGCTTATTAGTTGAAAAAAAAAATTTCTAAAGTTTTTAAATAATATTTAATTAAAATTAATATACAATTTACATTAAAGTTATAGTCGCAGATGCGCAAATTTCTTGCACCATATTACTAGTATTAAAGTGCTAGCAAATATCCCACGCTGTATAATTAGCGCAGTATTATTAAATTTTGTCCTTGACTCCGCAATTTCCGCATCACATGCCTTGTAAATGCCAAGGAACAAATATTCTGTGCGAGATATAGTATGAACATTTACGAAATTTCTAGCTCGACTCTAAAATTACAGTCGCTTTGACACTAATATCTATATTTCGTTTACCCAGAATACTTCGAACTTAATAGAAATTGAAGTAAAATCAAAATAATTTCTTTATACCAGAATGAAATGCCGGTCACATTTAAGAGAAAAATATTTTTCATGCAATTTTTGAAAAATAATTTTAGTGTTTATTTACATTAGTCACAGTCTGTAACCAATTACAACAAATCATTTTAATTATTCACGGTTCTTTGAACCAGTCAGGACGCAACTTTAACGAAACTTCTCAAACACCAAAGCAAACTTATCAAAACAATTGCCAATTCATTGTGTCAAGAGTATACTGTTCTTAAAGCTAGGTACATAATTTACAAGATTTTAATAATTTATTGCCAGATTCTCAAAGCTAGTCTGGTCTAATTTGACAAACAAAAGTTTTAAACTCACAAATGTAAAAATAAGACAACTAAGTTTTATACTATGAATTTGTTTCTGAGGTTTTTCTCAAATTTATAGAAAAGGGGAAATTCAAGTGCGTACTTTCGACAATAATAAAACTAAATTCATTCTAGCAACCCCTTCCAAGATGAAAACCATTTGGAAACCAAGCAAATCGCTAAAATATCAAAATAATTCAGAAGTTTTGAATAAAAACTTATTAACAATTATAGGACAAAACAGGACAAAACTTGTCAAAGCATGACTGATCAACTAGATCTTAATTTAAACCAGTACTAAATCTAAAACCTTCTTAGTGAACCTGACTGTTAGTTTTTAGCCTTTTCAATAAAATAGCTTGCAGCTCGTGTTGCAAATGTTATCATCATTTATAGTAATTACTGACATTACCGGTCGTGAATAATATACTAGTATCACAAGAATAAATAAATAACCAGAAGGATAACTTTTCTGACTGTCAAGCGCGAGGACCGGTGGCCTCTAAACCATCGATACCCTGGAACGTACCATGAAACGATCAGTGCGGTAGCAATATCCGGAGCGTTGGGTACTGTTTTAAATATACATAATATGATAATATATTTATCCAATATTTGATTAAATTATTTTTTATGTCTATTATATACAATTATTGCCTAGTTTCAAACATCTAATTATTTTAAAATTCAAAAATAATTTTTTATTATTTACTTTATTACATTATCATAAAACACCCAAATAACAAAATATTTAAAAACATATTTGTACAAGTTCAAAGTCTGAAATACGTCAACAGCTGCATTTAAGGGAAAATAATAATAACAGATTAAAAATAACATATTTCAGTAAGGAACAAGACAAATGTACATAAAAATCAAAATTTAAAAAACAGAGCAGTTAAAACATTATTATTTGTAACTCGTGTATTCCTGAAGAGTATGTGGCTCTATGGTGTATAAATATATCTGAAGATTTTTTCTAAATGTGTCCAATCTTTCAAGTTTAGTTTAGTTTAGTTTAGTTTAGTTTTATTTATTTGTCCATAGGCTATTTACAATAAATAGATTGAACACGTCAAGAGTTTACAAAAAATAATTTAAAATATTCATGCTTATAATATCGCACACAGTAAATGAGATAAAATAAAATAAGATAAGACAAAACAGAATATTTGTTGTCTGTTGACATTGTCAGCCAGATAAGTTTCAAACTCGGCCACAGAGTAAAAACAGTTTTGTGTTAAAATATTTTTAATGTTGTTTTTAAATTGGTTTACACTTGTGGCCTCCCTGAAAGCCCGAGGCAGCGCATTGAACAACCTGCTACCAAAATATAAAGGTGACTTTTCATAGAAAGCATGATGGTGTTTTTTTAAATAAATGTCTTGTCTGCCTCTAGTGTTGTGATAGTCATGATCTCCGCTAGAAGCAAGATTTCCTATGTTTTTGAATGTATAAATTATATATTAGATTTTAATAAAAATATAGATGGAGCACTAAGTATTTTGTTGTCTCTGAAAGTCTTCCTGCAGGACTGATTATAAGGTAAGACAAATATTAATTTTACTATCCGTTTTTGGCAACCAAAAACCCTGTTTAAATCTAGTGAATGACCCCAGACAACAATATTAGATGAGATAACAGAATATACTAGGGAATAATATATGTTGAGAATAATCCTCACGCCAATACAGTCTTTAAGAGAATTCAGCACGTAAAAAGCCCCACTCAATTTCTTGCAAACACAGTCAATAGTGTCGCACCAGGACATGTGACAGTCCAAGACAATACCAAGATACTTTACAGACTTTGAAATCTTTATCCTAGCAGAATCAATGTAAAGATTCACATTGCTAGGATTTCTATGCTTGTTAAAAAAACTCTATCAAAACGGCCTTCCCATGATTAATAACCAGTCTGTTGTGAAAGCACCAATGCTGAAAGCTTTCTAGGACAGTTTCTAATTTTCGCTGTACCTCCATAGCGTTAATATCGCTAACAATAAGAAAAATATCATCCGCGTACAGAAAAATCTTCACATAGTCAATATATTCCGTAACATCATTTATAAATAAAAGAAATATCAAGGGATCAATCACACTGTCCTGGGGCTGCTTAACTTAAAACTGTCAGAAACGACATCGTCGACCCTGACCAACATTTTAACATCAAGCAGAAAAGATGTAACCCAGTCGTTGCCCACGAATACCGACCGCCTCTATTTTTTTCGAAACAAAGTCAACACTTAGAGTGTCGAAAGCTCTTGTAAGGTCAAATGGCAGCCCGAAAACTAAGGCGTTTTCATCCATTTTGTCAAAAATATATTGGGTCATTTCGGTAACTGCTGTCTCCGTGGAGCAGCCCGCCTTAAAACGTGCTTGCTTACAGTTAATGACTTTGCTTGTGCTACAAAACTGTAGATCTGGCTAGGAACAACCTTTTCCACCATCTTGGATCTTTTAAATTCAAAGACAGTCTGTTATAGAACGTAATTGCATAGTAGGGACAATTTTTTTCACTCAAGGTTAAACTATGTTCTGGATAATTGTAGTCAATATTTTTACTTGTTGTATCATAACTGTGATTTATTTTATATTGAGAAAATTTGTGAGGATGTTTTTTTAGGAACATCATACATTCATATATAATCTACTTAATTGCTTCTTGTCAGGACAATATAATAAAAACTACCTATTTATATTAGAAATTTTGCCTAGACTGTAAGTCAAAAAGACGTCGTTAAGACGCCTTAATCAAGATTGCTTGGAGTATTTTATTGGGTCCGTTAGGCAACATAATGCAAACTGCAAAAATTCTACGCCAATACAATTGAAAAGAACACTTAAAAAAATTATTTTGTGTTAGAATTTTCAATTCAGGTAATGAAAATTGTGAAACTGGTGCGGATAACGTTTCATTAAAACTATCAGATCTACTACAAGATGGTGATATTCCTATTTCGGCATCAGCTTCATCGCCACAAGATGCCACACTTAAATTTCAGGCTGATTTTCCAAAGAATAGCTCATTAGAGAAAAAAATGTTTAAGGTACTTTGCGAGCTAGCTTATTAAAAAATATTTAAATATTCATAAATGCGCCATATGTGAAGAGTATTCGAAAGCTCACCAAAACTTGAAAGAAACCTTGTTATTTTCTTATTACAGAGCGTATCAAAATGTTAATTTAGATACATTTGGTAACTTAAAGATAACCCGTAATGATTTTGTAAATTATTTATATATGTGACCGTCTCCGATAAAAGGGCGAAAATATATTTCTGAGAAAAAAGCGTTTAAAATAAGTATGTGTATTGCACAAGTTTGTTGGAGTCAACCGTAGATTATAATCTAAATTTAACTAGCGAAAAAGTACACCGGAGCTATAGACTTACTCCCCACCTCCTCACTCATCCTCTCCCATCGAATCGATTGGCAACCGTTGGAATGTAGAAGTAATAATTGGCGAAATAATATTTGTTTTTAGGATGTTAAGAAGTGGCGCTCCGTCGCATGCAAAATTTATCTGAGCAAATATAGCTGGCAATAACCAACGAACATAAGAAATTCGTAGATTCCGAAGACGAAACTTTTCATCTACAATTACACACGCCGGCTTCTGCCAGTGAGTTGCCTTCCATGGTTCTACCAAACGGATTGCCAATTGAAAGAAAATGGTATCTTTATAACAACATTCGTACTTTATACTCCGATCCAAATAAACAGGACCTTGTAGCGCCAAAACAGCGGAAAAATCACCCAAAAGAAAAGAAGGACAAAATTCTAAAAAAGGTATTATTTGGCTAATTATTTTTTATATGTATACAGCAATCATGTATGTTGTTTGGTTATAAACAGAAGGTTTTAAATATTTTAAGATATTCCACGTCATTCTATATGTTTTTAGGTATCCGAATCCATTATTAACGCAAAAACCATTTTCTGACACGCTAGGTATCAGATAGGTATATAGTGCATAGTGTTGAAATCAGGTGAAAAAATTAATAGTTACTAAGCGATCGAACTAAGAAAGTGGTGGGATGCCATGTTTATTGTAGTATTATTTTATTCCTTCTTGAAAATATTCTCCTTTTCTTAATAAAATACGTTCTTTTCCAAAGAAATGCGTATTCTCGCCTTAACAAAGCATCGAAAACAAATTAATTCTTGCCATATTCATATTCTGCGGATATTCAAGTGCACGATATTTAAGTAGAGTCTTTAATTCCTAATTAATTATAAATTATTTTTCCCATTTTTAGTAAATCTTAAACTGCTTTAATGAATCCTGTATTTAAATTTTTCTTAAAATAAATTTCCTTTTTACTTTTAAAGAAAATGTCTCAAAAAGTTGTTATAATAAGAAAGGTAGAGTCAGTGGCGGCTCGTGACTTTTTTATTTGGAGGGGCACAAATACTAATCAATAAATAATACCTACTTAAAAAGTTGTAAAATAGTCTTTTGTAATAAATATTGCACTGAGTTTATTTTTGATTCCATTTTTTGGAAACGGCAGATTGGGAAAACCCAAAAGTGAAAACAAAACAAAATACACAGTACCTACTAGAATTACTAGTAATTCTACGCACTAATGCACTACTAATAACTAATTAAACTATTTAAACAAACAGTCTACTACAAAAATATCCCTCAACTGATCACAAAACAAAATTATTAGGCCTTCACGTGTTAATATATCAAGAAAACTAAAATAAAATAGTGCAATATCCTATTCCGCCCGCCGCGCCAACGACAACGCCGCTCGAAATCCACAGAATCGAAATCCAAACAATAAGCAAGTGCGAGGAGACACGAAATACAGTGAGGGCATAAAGTCTGGAAACACCTAGTTTTTGACGAAACTATACATTTTCGGAAGAAACGCCGAAACACGTCGACTTTGTTCTCATTTTCTACATATTCTAAAAATATTTGATTATATACAGGGTGTGCCATAAAAGTTGGGCCTTTGTCAAATTTGATTTTTTACATAGAACATCCTGTATATTATTCCATTTTTGAATTGTGCGTTAGAAAATTAACATCTTTTGTGTAAACCGCCGTTCCTCTAAAGTCAATTGTTTGCGAGATATTGCAACTTGAAAATTGGTAATTCTTACACCTTGAATTATTGCGCTACCCTGGAAACCAGCATGTCCCATTATGATAGTTGTGTCAAAAATCAAACACATTTAAATAAGATAGTAATTTGTATCTTAAAATATGCTTTCCGAGACCCAAAGGATTGAAATCCTTATGATGTTTGGCTGGGAAGATCGTCGTAGGCATCTTGACGAAGTTTGCGAACTTTTTAATAACACACATCCAGAGCGACAAGCAATTACAAAATCGACGGTCAGCAAAATTATCAAAAAATTTCATGAACATGGGACTGTAAAAGATCTGCCCAGGACAGGTAGGCCCAAATTAGATGATAATATCAAATTAGATGTTTTACTCAGTTACAACGAGAATCCACATTTATCAACCCATCAAGTGGCATTAGATTTAAACGTGTGTCAGTCATCAGTGAAAAATATTCTGCATAAAGAGAAATATCATCCATACAAAATAAGACTAATGCATGAATTATGTAAACGAAGATGACTATGACCGCCGACTCCAGTTTTGTGAAAATAAGCAAGAACGGTGCAACATGAATCCCTTGTTTTGTGCAAATGTTTTATTTTCGGATGAAGCTACCTTTTTTCTCAATGGTACTGTCAACCGGCAAAACTGTAGGTATTGGTCTAAAGAGAATCCCCATTGGGCTCAAGTGGCTCATACGCAACATCCCGAAAAGGTCAACGTTTGGGCAGGAATATTTCAAGACCAGATTGTTGGTCCCTATTTTTTTGACGAAAATTTGACCGGCCAAATGTATCTAGACTTTTTGCAAGTAGAGTTAATTCCTGCCTTAGCTCAGCGGTATCCAGGTGATGAGCCTGATACACCAGCCTTAACAATGTGGTTTCAACAAGATGGAGCCCCACCTCACTATGCGCTAGCTGTTAGGCAATATCTCAGCGAGATATTTCCTAACAGGTGGATAGGACATCGTGGCCCCATAGAATGGCCTGCGAGGTCACCGGATTTGACCCCCCTTGATTATTTCCTGTGGGGTTATTTAAAAAGTAAAGTTTACTTTAACAGACCTCCTAACATAGAAGCTTTAAAAAATCGTTAAGGGATGAAATTCGGCAAATTTCACCACCTTTCATCCGTAACGTACAAGAGGAGTTTATGGATAGGCTAGGATATTGCCGGGAAGTTAACGGTCAACAATTTCAGCATTTGCTGCGTTAAAATTGTCTCAGTTGGATTGTTGTTGTTAAAATAAAAATGTGTTAAATTATTATTTGACTTTATTTAATTTTGCGGGCTAACAATTTTCAAGTTGCAATATCTCGCAAACAATTGATTTTAGAGGAAGGGTGGTTTATACAGAAGATGTTGATTTTCTAACGCACAATTCAAAAATGGAATAATATACAGGGTATTCTATTTAAAAAATCAAATTTGACAAATGCCCAACTTTTATGGCACACCCTGTATATAATCAAATATTTTCATAATGAGTAGAAAATGAGAACAAAATCGACGTGTTTCGGCGTTTTTTCCGAAAATGTATAGTTTCGTAAAAAACTAGGTGTTTCCAGACTTTATGCCCTCACTGTATTGTGCCCATCGAGATGCCGATAGCACGCGATTTTAACCCTAATTCTCCATTGCATAGACCGGCGTCGCCACCAAAATTGATAATGAAATGGGGACAAATCTGCTGTGTCCCCGGAGATAAGTTTTGATCGTCGGCGGTCGCGTTCGCTGTGGTGTGACATGCAAGGAAAGAGGTATTGAGGCGCGGCGCTGTATTATTTCTTTTTGACTTTTCATAAAAGATTTTTTTATTTGTTGAAAATCTAGAGTGGGCACGTGCCCTTGTGCCCTTTAGGACCAGCCGCCACTGGGTAGAGTAGTGCCGTAAATATTAGATGCGTGTTGAGTGCTTAGTACAGTGAAAGAAGGTAAAATAAGGAATAATGAGTGAGAGATATACTTAAGAAAGTGGACTGAGAGCCGAAGAAAAATGGGACTACAGTGGAGTTAGCTAACATTATTTTATTCTTATTTAGTGAAATAAAAGTTATTTAGTACAATACATCATATAGGAAATTTTATACTTCTGTGAATAAATAACCCATTTTCTTATCCCAAGAAATGCTTATAGTGCACAGAACACCTAAATTAAAGAGGTAACTTATATGAGAGCACATGAAGAAGTTTTACACCCAAGATATTCAAACAACAATAGAGCTTTAAAATTGAGGGCCCACGTCTTAATGTTGACATTTTAGATCAGCAGAGAGCAGTGAATAAAAGAGACCGTACTATTATATACGCAGGGTTGGCAGGTGTACCGACATATCGATACAACTATAATCTATAGGTAATTCCCCGAACTGTCGATTTAATCATAGAATCTAACGATGGGGTTGCAGATCTAACATCTTCAAAATTGGGTATCAGTGGTTAAAAGCTGCTTAGAAATCGTGACTTGGGGTAAAAAATCGGGACTCTATTTTTTGGCACTAGAATTTAATAAATAAACAGAAAAAGCAAAAATATCAACTTTTTATGAAATTCGAAAATAAAAATATGTTTTTTAGGAAATTTTAAAAATTGGGACAAATCGCGACGCGATTTGTCGGGACGCAGGACTTACCCTTTGAAATCGGGACTGTCCTGATACAATTGGAACGTCTGGTAACCCTAGATGAGTATGAAAGGCATCACACAAGCAAAAAGTTTATTTGTTTATTTTAAATTGGTTGGTCTCATGAAAAAAAAAATTAAAGTTAAAAAAACAATTTTCTATTTTTTTTATCAGACAAAGAATAACACCTGCGGGCCAAAGCACACAAGAAACACTAATGTAATATTAAAAAGACAGTCATTAAGTTAAGATTGTTAGTTGTTCCTGAATGATTACTATATTTAATTCAATTCTTAACTTATTCTTCTTTTAGCAATACCGACAATGATTGATTTAACAATACGAACACATTGGTTTATATTAAAACAACATTTGTTTGCAAGAGCAGGCTTTATTTGAGGCAAAATAATGTATACTTCAGCACTACTGCTTTTTAATAACAAGGCACGACAACCTACAATGCCTTTAAATGTTTATTATATTGTATCGTTAGAAGGGACTTAATTTTCTCAAAATGTCTGTTATAGCGGCTTCCAGTGACACTGAAATGTCTGGTTGATATGAGAATTTACTCACCACTAGCAACCCTCAAGAAACCAGCACACCATTTGTCATGATTTTTTTCATAAATAAAATATATTATATTATAATATTATACAATATATAATGCTTTTGAACGTTCGCGACGGCAGCTGTTCATCGGTGACCAATAGGCTATAAGTTAGTAGTGTGGTTCACTTTTTTAACAGGGCGCCACCCAGTCAGCATAATTTGCTTTAAGTGCAGAGGAGAGACTGGGAGACGAACTCTTAGAAAAGAAGGTGTTAAAATAAAAAGCAGATTACCATTGATGAAATTTAATAAGTATTCCCAGTACTCATTTCCGTGGAAGACAGAATAAAGTCATTAACACTAATTAGAAAAAATTAACGTTTCTCATCGCAGAATTTCAATTTTTAAATTCCCCCCACCCAACGTAAAATTACGCATTCGAATGGTTGATTGATCAATCAAATTGACACGCACAAAAAAATATAACACTAATATGAAATCAGAAAAGTTTTACATAAGAGAATAATCTTTGAAGTTAATATCATTTTAAATTAGGTAATAATACGCATAAAAAGTATAAAAATAATTATTTAAGGCATGGCAGATCATATTTGGTTGATGTTAATTCATACATATACTGGCCTTTGCTATCAGCATATTTCTTTGGCAGGAAAAGGTCCATAAATGTTTGTCAGGAATTTCTCAGGAACTAACCATGAAACACGAATTATTCTGGTAGGAAACATAAGTAGATAGGAGGAAAAACGTACTTGAACATTGTACACCAATGTGTACCCCAACAAAAAACTCTAGAATAACAATAAAATAGCTATAAGTAATGGCATATTATGCATTATTTGTGAACTATTTTTGATAATAAAATAATGGGTTTTCCGTGTAGGGATGCGTAATTTTGATCCCTACATTGATTTATATCGTTTTATCTAGCACAACGTGCTAGGGATACCTTTTTCTGTTGCGTGGATTAGGTTATTTACGAGGAATCCAAAGACAAACAATAGTAATAAAATTCACAAGTTAAATTAATGCGAGATTCCTTTTAGCCCAGCTGAAACATTTTTTCCTGCCTGCCACTATTTCCCGACGCGGAATAAAGTCAAATATTAGATCCAACTTCTACAATTCCAAGGAGATATGTGGTTGCGAGTGGGAAAGGTAAGATGTGGGTGGGGTGCTTAGTTTAGTCATTAAATGATACAAAAGGAGCTGCAAGTGAGCAAAAGGGGTCGAAATTTGAAGAAAAATCGGATTTTGAGAACGTATAATTTGTAATATTATTTTACTTAAAAAGACTGATGGTATTAAACAAAATATAAGGGTACTACTTGTTGGGAAAGATTTCTATACAGGATTTCCCTTTAGAGATGGAGAAGTTAGGAGAATAACCGTAGGATGGCGCAAAAAGTTTTTCATCGAATGAATGTATAGAAGTTACCTATATAATTTGGGTTCTAATGTGGTATGTTGGTAATTATTTATTTGTGATAAATCGTTTGTATCCTCGACTCCACAAGGTATGCTTTACAAGTAAATTTGTCTCTTACCACGATTTTACAATATTCCTATCGATGCATACCTGACTCCAACATTCATTTTTCCAGACAAGTCTCGAATCAAGAGCTGGATAATAGAAGCAGAACTATGCACCTACCCCTTTCCCAAGATCTTCAATCATTCTGAGACTGGGATGTCAATATCCTTGTTCATTTCAACGTCACCAAAACCCAGTCTTTCTCCCTGTCACGCAAGAGATCAGACAACAATTACCCCATAAACAGGAATGTCCAAACTCTACAGAACCATGAAACGCTCGATCTTGTTAGCATTGGTTTCTAACATGATCTTAGCTGGCAAAAATACATTACTTCAATAGCCACATCAGCAGCAAAAAAGCTTGGTTTTCTCTTTTGATTCAGAAAATATGTCTCCCCTTCTAACTTACAAACATCCTATGTTTTCCAAATAAGACTTAACCTATAGTACTGTTCCCACATCTGGGGAGCGTCATCATCCTCGACACTTAGCATCCTTGATTTTGTCCAAAAGGGAACCATTCGACTTATCAAGTCCTCACAAGAAAACTCCCTTCTTTCGCTCATCGCTGCTCTGTTCGGGATTTATCTTTTTTCTACCGATGCTTCCACGAACTTTGCTCTGAAGAACTAGCCGCTATAATTTTCCCCTGACTGTTCAGCTAAAAAAGCTTAGAACAGCCCACTTCTCTCGCTCATTTATAGCTAGGGTCTCCATATTATGAAATAAATTGCCTGCAGAATTTTTTCCTTTCCCTCCCAACCTCTAATCCTTTAATTCTCTTGACAGTTGTTTACATTTCCCTTCTCTTTAGATGCCCGCCTTATGTTAGTACTTAGGCTTGAAGTCTACGTGGGCTGCCTCTGATAAAAAAATAAAAAGAGTAAGTAGAGCGTTTTATTCTTTCGATTACAGAACCTTTTTTCTACATATACGCTTGTTGAACTGGGCGTTGCCTTAACTGGACTGTTCCCTTTAAAACTAGAACGCTTACAGAATACATATAATAAATATACATAATATACACTTTAAGATAGTGAGATCCCCACAGCAACAACATATACGGAAAACACATTATTAAACATAATCCGATAACAACCATTCATCAAATACGTGGCAAGAATTCCGACAACTTGTTCTTAATGTAGTTTTGATGACTAAGCTCCTATACGTTGCCGCGGCTTATAGCACAACTAACTGGATGTGTTTCCGAAACGGTTTAAGACTTAACGCCACACGTCATTAAACGTCCTCAAATCTAGGTCAATCATGATAAAGCTTCACTGCAAAAAGTAGGTTTAGAACCATTCAGTTCCAACTTGGCAAATTTTCTTTTGAAAAATGAGGTGATTTTTGTTATGTATGATAAATTAGTTGACCAGAGTTTTTATAAAAAAATATGTGGAATAATCTGTGATATTTTTATAGAGATGTGCATAACATTTTAATTATGTAGGGTAAAGTTACCGCTAGTTGACGGTGTGCTTGGAGGTAACACTTCAGTACTTAAACCTTAAAAATTAGGATCGGACTACCATTTTGTATTAAATTTGGTATGTCATGTGTAGGGTTCGCAAACACGATGACTGGCCATGTGCGGCGGGACAATATATAAACTGCGTTAAAAAGTAAGAGGTAATTTACATATTCCTAAAAAACATCTACCCAGTAAATATTACAACTCAGAATGTGTTTTGATAAACACCTTCACATAGCGTATATCTTCACAGTCGTGGCTTTGAGCCTTGTTCGCAGCGGTGAAAAACGTTTTTAAATAAGGAAAACGACTGTTCGACAACTAATGATGTAACATTTGCATATTTAAAATGGCATCTGAAACAACTAAACGGATCTGTGGGAATGCTGGATCCCGATTTTTTTGTAGCACACTATTAAATATGTCTGTAACACGCATATTTTCTTCATCATTTAAAGTTTGTAGACCAGCCTGCTCGTTATCCACTATCTCTAATGATTCTACTAACGATATCAAAGACTTGGTTTGTAAATTAATTTTAACTTAAGGGTCTCAAAATTCCAACTGACTTGCTTTTATGACAGCAGCTTCTTTTGCGTTCATTTGCAAAACTAGGGATAGTACTTGCTGAAATTGGCATTGATAATAAAACGCTGCATTTAAGTACGTTCCTCATCGTGTCAGAACAGGCTGTGGAGGTTCTGGAATGTTCGGATACTTTTCATGAAATTGACGAATCCGTTTGGGGGAGTTGGGAAAGATTGCTTTTGAATGATCTATTAGCACATCCATATCTGAATAACAGGAGCAGATAGTTTCTGCTACAAGATGTAACGCATGCAGCATATAAGTAACATGAAGTAAGTTAGGGCAAACATGTTTGAGTAAACGGCCTGCACGAAGCATGAACATTACATCTGGTTTGCTGAAATTGCAAATTTATGTAGAGTGGTTACTACCAAATTTTTTTCTTAGGTTTGCTTAGGTTCAACATTGCCAATTGTTTGTTAACCGGTTGTGAAAACTTGTTTAATTTTTCGTTAATACGATTTACAATTTTCTTACCACATCTGGTTTACAAACAAACCTGTAATGTCGTTTAAGCCTTCCCTTACATTCATTACATTTTTTGCCAGTTGCAGATATTTTGGGCAGACAATAGTAATATTTCGCATAAACTATATTCTGTAAAACGTCATTTCCGTAACGTTTTACAGATATATCAACCGCAAAATTATAGATCATCAAATACGTTATCTAGTTTTTCAATTTTTAAGATATTTTTTGTATGCTTGGTATTTGTTCAGTTCACTTACATATTCAATAATTTAGCTCAAAAATGTAAGTCTGGATAATAAAAAACTAACTACGACACACCTTTTTACAACAAAGTCAATTTAATATGGCCCTGTGATACAAACAGCCGGATACAGAAAACTTTTAATCAAGCGTTAAATCCTAATCTATCGTTAAAACAAAAGATATTCATCTTTTCTTTCTGCAATTGCCTAAATTTTTAACTAATCAAGAATTAAACTAACAATTGCCACTACAATACCAAGGAATTATCTACTTTTTGAATTGTTTTTAACGAAGAGGGAACTTATCGATGAATTAAACTAATTACAGAATATTTAAGGTGTAATTAAAGTAATGTTTTTGGGGTAACATTTTTGATAAAATATTGGTCACTTTGGCAAAATTTTATGTTCCAATTGAAGATATTGAAATAAAAATGTTTTGTTTCATATTTTAAAATAAAACTATATACAGTTTTATTGCAGATGGACATCTAGTTTATTATAATGCTTACTAAGTAGGTACCTACCTTTACAAACACTAGTAAAAAATGTAGGAAAAATAAAGTTCATCGTTTATAATGTGAATTTTAGCAAAAAATATACCTTTCATACTCAATGTTCAGTTTTGAACTAAAAATAGTCATTTTGTATATAAAAATAATCTTTAATTTTAGTTATTATTTCAATTTAAGTAGGAACTTAAAAATAACATTTGCTTTATTGTTCTCTTGTGCCCTGTAAGTTTCCTACTTTTGGGGTTTTTTCAGTTATACCTAAAACTTCGCTTTTCATTTAAAATTTGAATTAATTGCTAAATGTTTATTTATGGGTAAAATCAATATTCTAATAAAACGCGATAGCTCGCAAAAACATCCAGTGCTTGATATCACATCAACCAGGTGATTTTTTTGGTCTCTCTGACCGCTGGAGAATGCGTGCAAGATGCGTGATTTTAGAACGAGTATACTAAAGGCTCATTTACACATGGCAAGTTTAGTGGCGGAAAGTACTTGCCGCCAGTAAACTTGCCATGTGTAACTTAAAAGGATTGTTGTACTTGCTACTTGCCGGCCAGCAGCAAGTAAAGTTGAGGCGTCGGCTAGTTTTGTGGCCAACTTGCGTGTCTCGACAAGTAGCTGTCCGCGTGTGAACAGGTTTTTTTTATTATATTTAGCAAGTTGCCGTGTAGATTCCCATTCCAGATAAATAAATTCTAAACTTTATAATAATAAAATAACAATATATAAAACATTTGAATATTTTATTAAAAATAATTGCAAAAATATGAAGTGGAATAGTGACCAGATTATAACCTTATTAAATCTTTATGAAAAATATACTATATTGTGGGATACACGTTCAAAGGAGTACATCAATCAATTGAAAAGGGGTACTGCTTTTGATCTTCAGTTGCTATCTGTTTTAAAAGTTGAGCAGAAGCTCCTAAAGTATTCCGACGCTTAATCCAGCTCCTGACCCATACTCGTTTCTTCTTTTTTTCTTTTGTTCCTCAAGAATACTCATATTTTCCACAATACCTGCTACAATAACTTTCACAGCAGCACGTACGATCGTACTCGGAGCCATCTTGAATTTTGATAACTGAGCAAGTAATATATCCAATGTGTATACACAACAAACGAAGCAAGTTTACTGGTGGCAAGTACTTTCCGCCACTAAACTTGCCATGTGTAAATGAGCTTTTAAGTACCTAGCCAAGTGTATAGTGCTCAACGCCTTGTTCCCGTTTTTTCTGTGCTGCCGTCGTGGGACCCCCTATGAAACCAGCCTGCTAGCCAATGGAAAGTCACCTCTAATCTTAATGATATAAATCACTGGCCGCCGACTAGTTTTATAATGTTAAATTGATAATAATGAAATAATAATTTTTTCTCGCTAACCATACGTCTTTTATCCAACCTTGGGGAGTTAGGATCTACCTAAACAAACATCATGAAAAAAGAGAGATACAGTCCACTAACACTAACAAAAGTTTTCGGAATTTTTTCTTCTGTAGTACAGAAAAAACAAATTATTGTTTTGAAATAATTTACTTTGGAACTTAAAACAATTTATTTGCTTAACAGAAAACAAATCAAATTATACTTAAAAGTCCATTATTTTTAATAGCACGGAATTTTGTTTTAACCTGTCGCACCATGTTCTGGACGGTCATGTTTTCTATTTCGCTTCACTCGCTACACTTTCCACCGGCGCGGCGCGGCGCGGCGCCCAGGCCCGTAGCCTGGTTTTAATTTCAGAGGGGGCAACTAACGTTTTAGGGAGGCAAACTTATGATGTAATATTTTTCTAGTAGACAAGACAATGATTTTAGTGAATCTCTAGAGTGGGCAACTTTTTCATTCAGAGTGGGCATTGCCCACGCTGGCCCCTCCCTAGTCTCGGGCCCGTCGGCGCCCCTAGGCAAGGGCCTAGTCTACCTACACCTAGCAACGGCACTACTTACTCAGACAAAAATGTTTTGTCAGATGCATTGGATAAAAATAATATAGCATGCATGTTAGCTATTACAGGTAAATATAGAACTTGAGATAAAAATCGGAAACAAAATTGCACTCAAAAGTTTTGTAAGCAACATAAGCAGTGATAGAATATTAATGACAATATTTTACCTTATCAAGAAAGTACCATCAAATTTCCAAATTTTTCTCCTGGCAGTAAGGTATTTCACTGAACATTGTGGCTAGGATAATCTCTCAAATAACATTGATTTAGGACTCCATCCTTACGTGCAGGTTTACCAAGTCTAAGGAAACATGTTTATGATATTTTTGTGTCTTAGGTATCTTCTAACCAAGGTCTGGTTTTTAGGGTTAGGAATTCATATTCTTTAGAAATAAAACATACCTAAATTGATAATGATGACAAGGGGATGCTGTAGGAAGCTGAAAAGCAGAATTTTTTTTATGAAAAGCATTTAACCAAGATTTTCAAAATTAATAGAAAAATTATAAAAAAATTTCGAGCTACACACTAGGTGGCGCATCCAAGGGAGGGGGTGGGGGTCGACCAACATTCTAGAGACACAAAAATTAAAAAAGTACACTACAATTTTGAAGAAATCCACCGAAATGCATTATTCATCCCCCGCCCCCCAAAGAAAAAATCCTGTGTCCGCCCATGCAATACTTTATGGTTCAAGGGTTTTATACTACTTACCTTTAAAAATATATGTTTAGAAGTTAATTTTCTTTTATTTTTATGTTATTTTTCTATTCACCTTGCCTATTTTCCCATTTTAACCTACAAAGATATTTTCTTTGATACAATTCGATTCGCTGTACAAGAAATACCGCTGAAATTTAAATCAAAGCAGGCCGGTATTTAATACTGGAATCCAATTATTATTTAACAACGTATTAAATTTAACACGTTGTTAGTTAATCACGAATTAAATGTTCTTTCTGAAACCCGCTGTTATTGTGATTGTTTATTTCATTGTTTATTAATTGCTAATTTATTGTGTCTTAGGGATAGATGTATACCTGCCTGCACTTTTATTATTGCCTAGGTGGTATAAAAAAAGCTAATAAAACGGTTTCACCAAAAGTGACATTTCTTTAACTCAAATCCGACACTCATTTTGGCAATTTTTCAAATTCAGAATGACATTGAGGTTTTTTCGTCAGAAAATTTATATATTTCGGTTAAGTAGTTTGTTTTGCAAATCAGTATTATTCAGAAGAGGAAACTTTGGAGTCTCATAAATATTATTTTGCGAAGATTTGGAATATTCTTACGATTTGTAAGTAGATTATATTATTTAAAACGTCTTATTATGTATGCCAATTCTCTCATTCATTAGGAAATCACGTTTTCTAGTCTACTATCCTTAATTGGAGACATACTTACAGTGGCGGATCCAAATATTTAGGGGGGGGGGGCGACTAAATGAAAAATTAAAATTCGTTATTACTATTTTCAACAACGTTATGTTATAAATTCACATTTTCGCAGAATAATCCGCTAGGTTTTTTAAAAATTTATTTTTTTATTGCTGGTTTTTATTTTGTATTGTTGGTAAATAAAAAATCTGCCGTCTACATTTGTTTTAATTACGTAACCCATATATAACAAATGTAACTTTGGGATAATGTTTAAAAAAGAAACAATTACAAGATTGGATTGTACTGCGCACCCCATACTAGACGCCAAAAAACTGATCCAACTGATTAGATATTTCTTCATATTTAACAGTTTGTAACTTTACAGCAAGGAGTATTTTTCTCATGTTATTCGGAATAATGGCAACACCGAAATTTTTGATAAAGTTTGGCATGATAGTTTTGGGTCGTCGATTATGAAAATTTGCAATCATCTTCTCACAAAAATGTTAGGAACTTTTTACAGCATGAAGTGTGCCGTAGAAGTGTGTCCTATATCCGCTACAGTAAAATGGATCCGTTGCATACTTTTTTTTATTGGCTTCTTAGAACTTATGGTCAAAATGAGATGCAAATATAGTTTTTACAATTTTTTGAGAAGCGGGAAATGCCCTAAAAACCCAATTAAACTTTGGCGAGTTTTATCACATAGGCGAGTGATGTCATCATTTCCCTGAATGTTGAGTTGTTAGACTTTTGCAATGAATCGTTCGTCGCTCGAGCTGGCATTCAACCAAAGATACAAAATCAATCTAATATAAAAACCTCTCTGCCTCAACATAAATTTGCTTATTACGAAAACAGTATATTTAGGAAATATAGATAATTATAGAGAACAATGTGAGAAGCATAGCTTTTTTGTGCTAATCGTTTTAATTTTACATTCCGTATTTCCGCGATAAAATTTTCTGCATTTGAAAGTAAATATTCAAGTATTATCATGTTCATAGTAGTCTAGGGTAAATTGCTCGAATCAGCTTTTTCAAAGTATTAATCCATTTTACACTGAAGAAGCTGTCACTAATGGTGAAAACATTTATACAAACGAATAAATTTTCAACTATAATATCCCAAGATCATTGATAACTATAATTTTATTGCAGATTTCGAAAGCACGTTACTGGAAAACAGCCCGATACCGTAGGCAAAAAGCTGTTGTCAAAAAGTAACGTGCTTGAGGAAGTTGTAATAGAATTTTGAGTTATTTATGAAGGATATTCGGGGAGAAAATGTTTTTCAATTTTTTTAAATTTCATTTAAAATTATTTATTAACAATACAATTATTAGAGAACAATTAATTAAAAAATGAAAACTACGTATAGATGCAGGTGACGTATTCGATTCCATTGAAGAGGTGTTTTCATGCATATTCCTGATTATGTTATTATGGTGGTCTTTATAAATATTTAGATATGATTTTATGGAATTAGCATTAGCATGTCCTGTAATTTTTAATAATTACTATTCTTGTACTCCGCTGTTAGCATGCTAACTAATTGCAGTAGATGTGATTGAGTGGTTGGAAATTTTTGTCCTCTTTGTATTCAAACCTATTGCTTCAGCAGAAGATTTAGTCCACTCGTTAATTATATTTCTACCTATTGGGATATTATCATACCAGAGATTATTTTCTGTCTTCCAGTGTCGATTTGGTCTTAAAAAGGCTATATTTGTTTTAATGTTTGGGCCCCGCTTAGGTAATAATTTGAGAAATAGCCTGACAGGACATTGTTTCGAACAGTAGCCATTTACTGCCAGTGCAGCTTTTTGAGCCCCCCTGGCAGGTTTTACTTAAAACTGGGTTATATTCTATGTGATTTGTTGGAGAAGCATCATTATTTCTCTCGATATGAAAAAATTCAACCAAACAAACATCGGCTTCGCCACCTCGCCAAGCTAATTTAACTGCGACGATATGGTAAAACTTTCGCTGAAGTCCTTCAGTGGTATTTTCATCCCTGAAGTTGATAATTTTATTTATTTTCAATGAACTTAATGCCTCAGGGCTCATTTTACATTTAGAAGGGTCCATTTGTGGCATTACGCGCTTGTGTAAAAATCACACCCTTGAACAGATCTATGTTAGGTACTTTGTATTCATTGTAGTACTTTTCTTGTAATAACTTACTTGTTATATTCCACATAGTTTGAACTGTAGCCTCCTTAAACTCTGTACCATTTCTTTTTCTCATATTAACTGCCTAATCCTTAAGTATCAATGCCAGTTCTTCCACTGTACGATTTCAATCTAATGTATATTTCCGCATGCTGCAAAACCCCATAAATATTTTCCAAGTATATTTTTTACTCTTAGCAGTACTTTTTGGTGTATTTTTTTCAATAATGTTGTCGATTGAAGCACTGGTTTGTTCACCAAATCTTGACGAAAGTGATGACATTTTAAATTGTAACAATTATAGAATTACATAATTTTACAAAATTATAAATTTACAGACTTTCCAGACAAGTCTCGAATCAAGAGTTGTATAAGAGACGCAGATCTATGCACCTATGCCTCTCCCAAGATCTACAGTTAATCTTAGACTGGGGTGCCAAGAACCTTGTTCAGTTCAACGCCACGAAAACCCAGTCTTGCTCCCAGTCACGCAAAAAGCTGGCAATGCTTACCCCATCCACACGAATGGCGAAGCCCTACAGTGAAACGTTCGATCTTGGTGGCGTCGCTTTCGAACATGATCTCAGCTGGCCAAACACATTACTTCAGTAGCCACATCGGCTGCAAAAAAGCTTGATTTTCTCTTGCTTCTCCCCTTCCAACTTATACACTCTCTATGTTTCCTAAATAAGACCTAACCTAGGGTACTGCCCCCACATATGGGGAACGGCATCACCTTCGACACTTAACATTATTGATTCTATCCAAAACAAAGCCAACCAATCGACTCATCAACTACCCAGTCATCAGAAGAAAACTCCCTTCTCTCGCTCATCGCCGCGCTGTTGGGGATTTATTCCTTTTCTATCGCTACTTCCACGGATTTTGCTCTGAAGACCTAGCCGGTATTATTCGCCCCTTAACTGTTCCTAACAGAATAATGACAGGCGCGTTACGTATGCATCCCTTTACTGTCCAGGTACAAAAGCCTAGAACAGACCACTTCTCTCGCTCACTCATACCTAGGGTCTCCAGATTATGGAAAAAATTGTCTGCAGATGTTTTCCCTTCCGGTCCCAACCTCCAATCCTTTAAATCCCATGTCAGTAGACTACATTTCCGTTCTCTTCAGATGCCCATGGTACGTGAGTACTAGGCTTGAAGTCTATCTGGAATATCTTAGATAGAAAAAAATTTCAATTTTTTTTTCCATGGTAACGTATGGTGACATAAGTGATAACTACCCATGGACTGTTATTATTGTATTGTTATTGCCATTGGTTGCTTTTGCACACCTGATTACAAATAGACGAAATTAATTCGATCGTTGTTCTTTGATTGGCTGATTTTCTTTGAAAACCAACGAAAACATAAAACAAACACAGAGTTCAAAAGATTTATTAGGTTATATTGTTCCACAACTTCACTTCGCTTTACCTGACAGAAATGGTTTGTTCCACGATTACATTTATTGCGAACTTCTCGATTCAAAGCCGATAACATTGTTAAGCTATCCTTGTTTAAAGAGTAATACTGAAGGAGTCGGACAGAAATCTTTAATTAACTCCCAACTTTATGTTGCTGATTTAGAGG
Organism: Philopedon plagiatum; assembly: GCA_963971165.1. Taxonomy (NCBI): domain Eukaryota; kingdom Metazoa; phylum Arthropoda; class Insecta; order Coleoptera; family Curculionidae; genus Philopedon; species Philopedon plagiatum. The sequence goes on from OZ020189.1 coordinate 130,383,318, forward strand.
TATGAAACCATTTTATATCGAATCGTTTGTACCTGCTATCACTGATATCGACTTTGTATTATATGTCAGACAATATAACAATAAGGAATATGCACAAATTTTTTTTATTGCATAAATCGTTTGGAAGTCATTACAAACCCAAAAAAAATATTTTGAAGAAAATTACTCGGATAATTTAGCTACAAAAAATGTTTACTTTTCGTTATAATTTATTACAACTTAAAAAGCGGCCATTTGTCCTCAGTGACAAGTGACGTCAGGAGATCAGCAAACATCTACAGGTTAACGTAAATCTTAACTTAAAGTCGTTTGATTTTCTCGGAACCAGTCAGAGGGAGAGAAATCGAATTTTTTGGGTTGATAGAGGAATAGTGCAACTAGCTTCGGTAAATTCAGTTATACAGGATGTTTCGTTTCGGAGCCATTAAATGTCAAAGTCGAAATTTCCGCGATTTCCGTTGAAATCGGGTACAGGTCGCAAATGTGAATTAAATCGATGCAAATTTTCGGAGATTGTAGGGGACCCGGAGCTTCAGAACTCCACTGAAACTGGTGAGGATCAGAAAATGGCAAGTAATTCTTTTGAATTTTTTTAGGTCGAAAAATGCCATTTCCAGACCCCTCCTTGATACCTAATAACTCGAGAACAAAACGTCAGATCGAAAAACGGACTCATAAGTGAAACTTTAAAATCTCAAACACTTCTTTGCAATCATTTACCTAAATCTAAAATCACTGGAAAATGGAAATATTTGGAAAAAACTGGAAATTTAGATTTTTGACCCAAATATTTCACGGTTTTTAATTTTATGCGGGTCAAAATGGTTCAAATTAAAATCCCATATACGTCATCAGAAAGAGCTCGTCAAAGTATGTGTTATCCATACTTTTTAGTTTCTTCATTCTCTATAGGAAGGGAGAAATCGCCGATTAAATTTCGATTTTTTTACTTTTTTTGCCCTCGACATCGGTACATTTGAATCACTCTGTACTTTTTTCCTATACATTTTTTCCCAATTTTTCCACACTATCTTATAAAGGAATAATCGCACTGTAAAATGAATACCGAATGGGTGATCCAGGAGCGTATTTAAGGGGTAAAATTAGGGTTTTCTTGATTTTTTCCGACAAATCCTATTTTTAACCGACTCTATTTCACACTATTTACCCTATTTAGCGATTCTTTTGGGTTTATTTTATCCGTTAATTATCTAGAAATACCTCCCGCTAATTTAAATCGTTTATTTTTTCCGTAAAGTTATAAATAAATAGGTTTATTTGCATCGGGGACAACTAAAATTTGAAAATTTTTGAATTTTCGAAGATTGCTATGAAAATAAAGAATTGCAGTTTATTTACTCGAAATTATTAAGATGATATGTTAAAATGCCAATTTTGTTGCAAAATTCCTGGACCGATTTCCTACATGAATAAGATTTTAGGAACCTTCTACTTTAAGAGCAGGGATATTTCATTGGATGAGTTAGGCATTAAATACAATTTTTATTGAGTTGTCGATCACTATACAACACTGGAATTCGACATATATTCATGATGAGTCATAAGTTCAGTTTTGACGAAACAGCCAATGGGATCACGTTTTACAAGTTTCGAAATACGCGCGAAAATTTGCAGTTTTAAATCCTTTTTTTTTGTTAATAAAGACCAAAATAAATGAAAAACAGCAACCGCCATAAACATTTATTTATGTAGAAAATATAAAAAAATATATTTCAGATTTATTTGGGTTATATGCATATTCCCTATTGCGCAAATCGGCATATTATTTTATCAATGTGTAATTAAGTGTAAAATATGGCGGATTTTTTAATTCCTTTTAAATTTTCACGTTCAATGTATTGCCATAGACATTTTTAAGAAAAGTCTGATTCAGTTTTAACAAACTGCGCCTTATTCACTATTGTTTTACATATAAATAATATTTAAATTCGATTGAGTGCGACAGACCCACTGAGGCTGGATTATCCCTTTTAGCTGTAAAAGCCTCTCTTTACTAATTCTTTCGGTAATATGTCAAAAACTTTTCATAATTCTAAAGAAAATCGAAATTAAAATTCTAACATTAATTAACAATGTTGACTTAATTGCAATATTTTGATGTTAGAAAGACACTGTTGTTTTATGTCCAAATATTTTTGGACCACCCTGTATTTTATGTAAATGAGGTTTCCTTGTTATAGGTATATTTTTATTGATATACAAAATTTAATTATTTTCTAAAACATTGGTTAATTTTAAGTCAAAACTGTACTTTAAAGTATTTATCACACTATTTAAATTTTCTTTTTCGGGTAAAGGACAATTTAAAAAAATATAAAAAAAATGTGTATATTACGTTTAGATTACTCCTTTATGTCTTGTAACCTCTTCTTTTTTTCCAAGGTTTTCCTTTAATATTCCGACCCTATTCTGAATTGAGCTTTCAATATTGTCTGTCAGCCAATAAAATTCCTTTCAATTCCATGCCGCGGATGCTTCGAACTCGTTATATTGCGTGCAGCATTGGCAAGTAGTGTTGCGGAAAATCCGAAGACAATAGGCGTTATATAATTTTTTGTGACAGAGAAAAATGACTTTGAGAAATAACCAAATATTGAAAATTGTCAGTAACTTTTAATGAAATAACTTCCTAATATTTGAAATAAATTAAGACCTCTTAAAATGAAAACATTTATCTTGATACCATCCTCTCAAATATAATTGGCGCGTTCGGCAATGCAATCTTTTCAATCGTTTTGCTCGGAATTATTGACAGGCACGTGATCGGTCGTACTGTTTACAATAATAGGTCATGTGACCGTCAAAAATTCCGAGCAAAACGATGGAAAAGATTGCATTGCCGAACGCGCTAAATGATTGTGTTTTTATTAAACTACCAGTTAAACCCAATTACAATATATCAACTGGTTCTTTTTTGTTTAAACAGGCAGTTCTTGAATTAAGATACTGGAGACGGTTAAACGATGTCGAACGTCCAGAAGGAAAACCATGTTGGCACAGAAGGATGACATTGTTGTGTAATAAAAAGTTACGGACGTTAAAAGTACGGACAATAAACTTGGCGATAATTTTTTGGATCAAATTTACCCCTCTTTTTGAAAAAGTGCAATAATGATTAGTTTTTTCCAATCCGCAGGTACTTTACCTTTCTTTAATTGATCTGGGCACTAACTGTGTTAGGAGCCTTATTACAGATGATGTGGATATGAAAAAGTTTCGATAATAATTATTGTCAGGTGCAGGGCTTTAACTCAGACAGCACTTTCTGCACTTTTTTTTTCAGTTATATCAATAATTCCGTCATTATGTTATTTGTGTTTTGACTCTGAAAGATTTGTGTTATTCTACTTGTGGTATGATTTTGGACGTATTTCTTAGCAACAATGTTTGCTACTAGTTTGTGATCACTTATTCTGTGTGCTTTTTCATTTCTTAATACAGGGGTACAAACTCTCGATTTTAGTTAAGATTTTACATATTTATATAAGCTTTTATTACTTTCACATTCGTATTTTGATTTGGCTATTCTGATTTGAGATGTTATTTCGTTTGTAGTAGTTCTGTAATTTCTATAATCTACCTGGGCGTCCGTTTGACAGTATTGCAGTAAAACATCCTGTACCTAAACTTTTTTTATTTACATCGATACAAATTTCTAAACACTTAAAACGGCAACGGCATTGGCTGATGTCGTGTGTCGCACAACTCTAGTAATCACCAAAGGAAGCAAGACTTCTTTTGGACTATTTTAGGATATTTTGTAACAATTTTACCGAAAATAAACAGCAGTGAAAGTGTTGTTATCAGCAAGTTAAACCCTGCTCGCTCCCAAATCTGAAAATTTATATGCTCGGTTTTAATATGACTGTCCAAATAAATAACCAACCCCTTTTGAATAATAATTACGCTTTATAAATTATAACAATACCGGCTAATGTTTGTGACGCTCGAAAGCGAAAAATTTTTAATTTATATATTTGTAATAAAATGGTTAAACTGTTATTTATTTGTTCAGGTTACAGTAAGGGTAATATATAATTTTTTGGGCATTTTTTTTATTTTTTTCAGTGTGATAATAAAATTCTAACATATTTTTGTTATTGTTTCGGTTCTAAAGATTTGGTTTCAGCTTCGAATTTATTTTATATATTTTGCTGTATATTGTCGCCTGATACGTTGATAATGTTGAAAGATGAATGAAATATACATATGCACTCGTATTTTTAAAATAATACATGCCATTATGCTGATTTGGATAAACTAAAAATATCAAATTATTCATAGAACATCTAGTTCTTAGCCTAATGTTTTCGAATTCGATGTCCGGAATCAGATATCTTAAAATTGGTAAGGTATAAAGCTTAAAATTTGGGAATAGTTAAAATCCTAAACACAAGGTTGCACCAGGGAGATCGCCGGCTTCTCCCGGATGACAAAAACCCCCAATTTAGCTTCAATATTAAAACAATATGTAAACCTAAACTATAATAAACGTTATAACAATTTTACTGCATTACAATCCTTGACCCCATTTCACCCCTTGGAGTATTCCTGTGAAGTTTCGCGTTTTTAAGACCATTTCATATTCTTTCTCCATGCAAAATTTGAAACTCCGTTTCACCCTCTTAGGGGTTAAATTTTGAAAACCCCTTCCATAGTGCACGCCTATGTTACATAAGAAACCTTTATGCAAAACCCCAAGTTTCTAGACACAGTGGTGTGGGCTGTGCATTAATAAGTCAGCTAATCAGTCAGTCAGCCAGTCAGTTTCTTCTCTTACGAGTACATAATATATAATCTCTATATATAAAAGAAGAAACTGACTGACTGATTGACTGAGGTATCAATTCATATCCCACACCGTTGGGTCTAGAAACTTCAAATTTTGCACAGAGGTTTCTTATACTTATATAGTAGGCGGGTACTAAGGAAGGATTTTCCAAAATTCAGCCCCTAAGGGGATAAAACAGGGGTTCAAACTTTGTATGGAGAAATTTTTTAAATGGTTCTATTAACTCGAAACTTCATAGAAGTACTTTGAAAAATAAATGTTTAAACACGTGTTTCACAGTTTTTAATAAATCAACCCCCAGGGGGGTGAAATGGGGGCTCAAAGTTTGTAATGGAGTAAAAGTGTTATACGGTTCTATTACCTTAAAATTACCTAAAATACTCTAAAAAATAAGCCCATTTTTTGTAACATTTTAGAAAATCTAATTTTGTGTAATACATGTTAATCAAACTAACGTGGGAGGAGGGGTATAAAAAGAAGCGGCTGGAAATTTCTCCAAGATGTTAACTAATATGTATTTTTCGGGGTTATTTAGCTCAGAAAATCTAATTTTGTTAAACAGTTGTAAAAAAATACCGCGGGTTGGGGGGGGGGGGTATAAAAAGGAGCGGCTGGGAAGTTCTCCAGCAATGTTAGATGTATCATTTTTGGGGATATTAAAGTTAGAAAATCGAATTTTCTGTAATAGATGTTAAGAAAATTAATTTCTCCAAAAATGATAACGAATATGTCAGTTTCGGGGATATTGAGGCCATAAAATGTAATGTTGCCCAGTATATGTTAAAAAAATTACCGGGGGAGGGGTGGGGGGAATAAAAAGGAGCGGCTGAATTTTTCCAAAAATATTAAATGTGTAATTTTCGCGGTTACAGAGATCATAAAATCTAATTTTATTTAACAGATTAACAGATGGTAAATATTAACGGGGTTAGAAAAATGTTATTTTCGGGGCGATTAAAGTCAAAAAATACAATTTTGTGTAATAGATGCTAAGAAAATTCAGGGGGACTGGCGATTGGCTATTTGTCCAACAATGTTAACTAATGTGACATTTGTGGGGTTACTGAAGTTAGAAAGCTAATTTTGCCTAACGGGTGTTATAAAAATTAACTGCGACGTGAGGAAGGGGGGAGGGGGGGGGGGAGAATTTCTTCAAAAATGTTAACTAATATATAATTTTTAGGGTTATTGAGGTCAGAAAATCTAATATAACATAGCTAATACAAATTTAAAGAGCAGAAGATAAGATGAAGGGAGGGGGAAGAATAGGTGCACTAAAAAGAGGAAAAATGTTTTGTAAAAATGAACACAATTAAGTTGACCATTAACAGTAGTAATAAATACGTAACAATAATATTTCACTCTTTTCAGTGGTTTTCCTTTTGTGACGTTGGTTCGCTTTTTTGAAGAAAAAAAAAGGTTTTTTATAAGCAATAACTCGTAAATAGAACCTGACAAAATCTAATATTAATTTCATTTCATTTATCTTCCTTTTCTATTAGTTACCTGTGTCCGACCCCGATTTTTGCGTCTTGTAATATTGAAATTCCTCTAGATATAGCTAACCTAACCTACCCTAACTCATGTTTCATGTATTCATAATAATGACGTCAAAACTATACTATTATCACCTATACCACGCGGACGAAGTCTCACTATTGTGTCCTGTCATTTTCCTTCTGAATTATTACAAAAAGAAAGAACACATTAACGCTAAATTGATAGAATTAAGTATACACCCTTTACTTTTACTTAGAAAATGTCGAAAAATTACATTAGCATCCAATATTTACGCCACATTTAATACCGACTATAGCGATTGTACAACTTCACTATAAAATATAAATGAATATGTCAATTTTATATTCTCTTTCTCAGAAAAGTATGCTATAGCAAAAGCAATCTAAATAAACTAAATTTTATTTTCTTTCTTTTGCCTAGGAACCTGAACCAAAGTATGCAATTTACTTAAAAAACAGGTAAAAATGGCGTTCTTACAGGCAACTAGGTCAACAACTGTAGGACGTTTGATGAAGTATGTACATGCCAATAACGTACCCCAAATTAGCCTTGCAAACAAGCACAAATTTCACAACATCCTCAACCTTTTAGCAAGTTGTTTCATAAATTCCACAGGTACGTACAGTTTTTCTCATCGTTGCTAAAGACGCTTAAGTGGTCCATAGTGTTGGTATCATCATTTTCATAACTGAGCGAGATCATTACATCGCCATCCCGTTTACAATGACAAAATTTCTTTCCTGTTATATATTTAAAATTGTGTGTGAAGTATGTGTAGTTAAAAAAAACGCAACTTTAAATAACTGTAACATCCAGGCAGAAACCAACGTATCATATTCGGAAAATAAAATGTCTACGGCGCAAAATACCGAGTGATGCAACAGTGATGTTTTGTTGAGTTAAATTGGTTAATTTTGGGAACATGAAAGTTTAATGTTATCAAGAAATGACTAACTTTTTTTTTAAAACCATAGCACAGTGATCCGCGATATAGGGAAAGCGGTCATAGGGTCTTAGCACCAAACGACAATTCCAAATTTAGGATTTTTGTGCACAAACTAGCTTTTTTAAATGAATGTAACATACTCGATCATGAATTCCCTGTTTATCAAGAAATTTGAGACAAAGGAAATTATGAAAATTAAATGACACCCATCCACTGCCTAGGTAATGCTAAGGTTAATGATGATAACAGGCAAACCTTTTCTTGAAAAAACGAGTTTACAATTCTTTTTTTATTAAAATTAATTAAGATATTCTTGGGTTGTTCATTGAAGCCAAATTATAAAGTATTTACATTTAACGAGATTAAAATAATTAGAAAATTAGTAAATTAAAATAGGGCGCTTACTAAGGAATATGTTTATTATAGTATAAGTAAATACAATAATTTTGGTCTCAAGTTTCTAACAAATCAAAAACCTCTGGTGATAGCACGGATTTATTTTTTGTGGTAATTTTCTCAAACTAGGTATAAATTGATCTGAATACAGAAGAAGTCTATGTAATAGGTCTTCATTAGTGGTAACACGAGATATTTTCCTAGCATTTTGGCGCCCAACTAATTTTATGTTTTTATTGGCGGATTCCGCAGCTTCCTCGGAAAGTTCTCCAATAGATAACAAAGCATATTTAGTAACTTCAGATCCATGAATTAATACTTTAAGGAGCGATGCAGGTAGATACTACCAGGGATAATCCTTCACAAGTTGTTTGGCTGTTTCTCAGGCATAAGTTTTGAACTTAGCTGAGTTAATGTTGTAAACTGATCCCATACATTCTAAAATAATGCAGCGCATGGGTAAATTAAGTCTTTATTTATGCCTGAAATTTCAGCTGAAATAGCCGAATTTGTAAAGAATTTTCGCTCAGTATTGCCATCGATCGATGTTTCAGTTCCTCCACTTCGAGGCTTATCAACGATTAAGCCCAAGCCAAGAAGAGCTTTTTCTTCATCTGACCTAAGTTGCCATTTTTTAACATCTAATCTATAGGAAAAATAAAGCAAATATTCGAAAACCCGAATCTAGGAATGAAGTGGGGACAACCCAAACCGAAAATTATCAACATCATGAGGTTTGCTTAAACAAAGTTCAATATTAATTATTTCTTTCGATGTTGCATTACGGATGTAACACCTACTTGAAGAAGTTTCAGCAAGAGCACAACATACCTAAGGAATATCGCACTTTTAACTCACGATCATTTTCGTACTTAAATGTGGTTGGTTGCAAGTTATTGATTTTGTCTTTAAAATATCCTACTTCTTCCTTTGCGAATTGAAGACGCATAACTCTACACAATCTCGTAGAGGAAGGATGCGGATTTTTCCACAAAATACGATCAGCATCTAAAGTTACCTGGAGGCTTTCTTCCGATGCTCGCTAAACTTTTTGCAAAGATAAGAAACACTATTTTCTAAGCTGTAAAAGTTGATGTTTTCGACATCAGGTAATGCGCTGGTTAACGTTGCCAAAACCTGGCGGGACTTCTCCAAATTACTACATTTCTTCGATAGCTAGATGTTTAGGAAGTAGGTACATCCTCGTAAACTTGCATGTTGCGACGTTTTCTGTAAAAAATTAAAATGTAATTGATATTAAAGTACTTAATCTGATAAAGCCTAAATCTGAAGCTAGAGTCACAGGTAAAATCTTTTAAAAAATTGCCAATTGCCCCCCGTTAGTCTTTTTACCATCTGTTAATCTGTTCGAAAAAATTAGATTTTATGACCTCAATAATCCCGAAAAGGACACATTGTCATAAGTTTACGTTTTTAATGAAATTGACAGTCGCTTCTTTTTATCCCCCCCTCCCCACCTTAATCTTTTTAATATCTATTACACAGAATTAGATTTTCTAACCTTAATAACCCCGAAAATGGCATATAAGTTCACTTCTTTCGAAGAAATTGTCGATCGCTCCCTTTGTATCCCCCCCTCCCGGTTAGTTTTTTTTTATCATCTATTAGACGAAATTAGATTTTCGGACCTCACTAAACCCCAAAATGATAAATCTCACATTTTTGAAGAAATTCTCAGCCGCACCTTTTATCAACCCCCTGGTATATTTACTGTAAGACAAAATTGGATTTTCTGAGCTCACCCAACCCAACCCGAAAATGACATATTAGTTAACATGTTGGAAAAATTTCCAGCCGCTTTTTTACCCCCCCTCCCCCATGTTAATTTTATTAATTAACATTACAGAAAAGTTAATTTTCTGATCTTAATAACCCTGAAACTAACATACTAGTTTACATTGTTGGAAGAAATTGCCAATCGCTCCCTTTTTATCCTCCCCACCGTTAATTTTTTTACCATCTGTTAGAAAGAATTAAATTGTTGGACCTCAGTAATCCCATATAATACAGCCGCTAGCAGTAGTTCTGTATTAAGTAAAAGGTCCCCGAGATAGCTTAAGTGCATTGTGTTTCTTGATGTTAATATTATTGTTTTTTCTTTGTTACCACACAAGAATATGGTCACTTTAGTTTTTATAAAATTACTAGACATCGAGTAGTAAAAAATAACCAACACTGAACAAAAAAATTAATTTTCTGCTATGCTTACCTATTTTACAACTTCTTTCATTTAACAAAGTTAACTACATTCATTAGTTGCTCTCTGACTATAACATAATTCGCCTCCCTGACTATAACATAATAATTCTTTAACACACCGTGATCGTGGTGATCGCCTTATTTTGCCAGTTCGCGCCGTGCCGGTAGCGAGAAATAATAAATCGATTTATTATTATTATTATTATTATTATTATTATTATTATTATTATTATTATTATTATTATTATTAATTATATTCTTCAATATGGTGATTTGTTTTGGCCTGAAGTTGAACTTCTATGTAGTGCTACAAACGCAGGAGAATATCAGACTAACCTATCACAATCCCATATATGTATATTTAGTTCATCTTTATGTACCTCCATGTACATATGTAGCATGTCGTATGCAGGGAAAATGACATGTGAAAATATTTTTATGTAATAATTGTTTTAAAAGAGAGTTAGATTTAGACAGGTTACAAAACCATGATATAGAGGAAGCAGATACTCGAATGATGTTGCATACAATGCACGCATCAAATAAAGGACACGAGAAAATTTACATCCTGTCTTCAGACACTGACATAGTTGTTATGGCGTTATATCATCTACAAACCTCTAAAGCCAGTGGACTAAAGGTATAATTTAGGAACTTTGGATAAGAGCAGGATCAAGAGCTATAAAAGGAGATGTTCCACTATATATTATTGCTGCCCGTCACGGTGCAGCATTGTGCTCAGTTCTTGCTGCACTTTATCGCCTATCTGAAGCTGACTATATCTGACTAGGTGAATCTGAATTCGAAGTCGAAAATTCAGTTAGATGCGCAGATGAGTATTTGATACAAGTGATACAAAAGGATAATCCTTCCAAAACTTTGGACAACTTAAGGTATTGGAAGTTTCATCATGGGAAGATGACCTCCTTATTAGAGCTTACACCTACGACTGCATCTATTATTGGACTACATATTTTGAGAACACTGTATATTGTTTATACCCAAAATAACTGTTTAGCAAAAAAATGGTACCCCTTGATCCTCTTTTATTTGGGTACAAAGAAGCCAGAGGATATCTGGCACCAACATTTTCTCCTCTACTGAAGAATTAGTACCAAGCTGCAACTGTGTCAAATGCTCTCGAAAAAATTCCTGTTGCAGTCGCGTCGCGGGCCTACCATGTATCTCTTTTTGTAACTGTCATACTGCAGACCAGTGCCAAAATCCCTAGTGAAATAAAGTGTACGTAAACAAATATAATTTTTTAAAATATGTTTTACATGTACCTATATTTTTATTCATTTATTACAAACCCTGATGTAAATATTGTTTTCGAAACTTGGATGACTTCAGACCTTTAGTGTCATACCATGGTAAATTAAACCGATAAAAATAGATTACTTAACTTTAAAATACGAACATAATATACGGGTTATATGAGGAAGTAGAAGCAAAATTTACGAATATACAGTGTGTCTGCTTAAGTTCGCAGCATATGGGAAACTTTTCTATTATTCATTTTACGAAAAAAGGTATTCTTCATAAAAAGTTCTACATGGCCCAAAACCTAAAATTCACCCATCAGATATCGAAATTTCCCATATACGAGATCTGTCAGAAAATATGAATTTTAACAGTAAAATACTTTTATTTTTGACAATATCGAAAACTTTTATGAAGAAAATTTATTTAGAATTGTAAACTAATTTCTAATAAATAGTAATCTTTTTATTCATTAAAAATTTGATAACATTTATGTTTCTTAACCTCTGTCTTGCAGTATTTTGATGATGCATTAAAATAATTGATACATAACAATAGTATATTATTCAATGAGCATATAATGGTGGCTGTTATTCACGCGGATGAAGTTTATGACACGAGCCGCAGGCGAGTGTCATAAATCATCCAAGTGAATAACAGCCATTATATGCGAGTATAATACTATACTTTATCCAGGACTATCAAAAAAATTTAGATAATATTAATATATGTTTTTATTTTTAATGTCAAATGTTGACGTTTTGAATTAAACTCGGAATTAAAGTAACCACAACAGCGCGACAACGCAACGTGACGAAGCTAATGTTTTCATAGCCACCTTTGTTTTTTATTTTGTGCGTACAATCGCATTCCAAGCCGGTTTGGATCGAGCACAGCTCTTGTTTGGAGTTTGGATCGAGATATCCGTGGAAGCGGTGAATAATGAAACCATTATTCACTAGTGAATAATGAATATTATTATTATTTCATAAACTCATGTATAATAATCAAATTATAGACGAGTCGTGGATAAAATAATTTATTTTACAATTATCAACTTGAATACGGTACTAATATTGTAATAATTACGTAAGAAGTTAATAATATTTGACGTTTAATGGCAGGTATGTAAATATCATGGCAAGCCAATTAGAAATGCATTCATATCAATGTGTTCACTTTGTAGGGTAGAGAATGGAAAAATGTACACAATCATAACAATTTTTATTTTTATGAAATTTTTAATGAAAAAGAGATAACTGTTTATTAGAAATTACTTTACAATTCTAAATAAATTTTCTTCATAAGAGTTTTCGATATCGTCAAAAATAAAAGTATTTTACTGTAGGGTAAAATTCATATTTTCTGACAGACCTCGTATATGACTGGATAATTTCGATATCTGATGGTTGCATTTTAGGTTTTGGACTATGCAGAACTTTTTATGAAGAATAACTTTTTTTCGTAAAATTAATAATAAAAAAGTTTCCCATATGCTGCATAAGCAGACACACTGTATATGTTGAAAAGCCTTTAAAAACATAACTGGCCATTTTTCAGCCTGGTAACAAAAAGAATATGTTTTCTTAAACTTATTAAAATGATTTGCAAAAGAAATATATCGGGGACCTAAAAAAAATACAGGATCGTACCTAGCATATGGACTAATAGTCTTGTCAACAATATTTTTAATATTTTCTGTGTGCATTGTCTTCCCAGCGAAGGCCGTTCCTGAAATTTAATATTCGAATCCAGTCTCTAGTTATATCCATCATTAAATTACAAACTTTGAACCCCCATAGGGGTTGATCTCTAAAAAGTTATAAAACATGTGTTTATTCTTTAGAGTACTTTTACATAGTTTCAAGGTAATAGAACAGTATAACAATTTTACTCCATTAAAAAATTTGAACCCCCATTTCACCCCCTTGGGATTGGTTTATTAAAAACTGTAAAACACGTGTTTAAACATTTTTAGAGTACTTCTATGAAGTTTCGAGTTAGTAGGACAATCTAATATGTTTTCTCCATACAAAGTTGAACCCATGTTTCACCCCCTGAGAGGTTGAATTTTGAAAAACCGTTTCCTAGTGCACGCCTGCGTTATATAAGGAACCTCTGTGCAAAATTTCAAGTTTCTAAACCCAGAGGAGTGGGCTGTGCGTTGATACGTCAGTCAGTCTGTCAGTTTCTTTTTTATATATCAATATATTATTGGGACTCAACGGTAATTTAGACATTTTTGTAACTGAACAAAATATTGTTAATTTAGAAATATACTTCTTTAAACATGTATACATACTGCCTGCGTCTAGCATTTGAATAATAATTATAACCTAGACGAATCCTATATTTTGTCATTGTTCACAAAAAAAAATTCTTTAGTCTTTAAACATGTATGGTAATTATGTAGTATACAGTTTTCAGCTATTTTTGCGTTTTTTGGGAAAATTCTTTTATGGTCACATTCTACTGCCTGTCCTGATTGCAAATATAAGTGCGCACATAATAAATTATGAGCAAACCTGGCCACCTTTTGGCTCACCACCCAAGCAAACCTGAGCAAAAAGGTGGTCAGGTTTGCTCAGTTTTGATTGATATAGATACATCTATATCAATCAAAACTGAGCAAACCTGTCCACCTTTTTGCTCAGGTTGGTGAGCAAAAAGGTGGTCAGGTTTGATCATAATTTATTATGTGCGCACTTATATTTGCAATCAGGAAAGACAGTAGAATGTGACCATAAAAGAATTTTCCCAAAAAACGCAAAAATAGCTGAAAACCGTATACTACATAATTACCCCATGTATTAATACATAATTTATGTATGTACCTGTATGTAACATCAAGGTGTAATTATTCTGCGTGCGTCTAGTCTTAATAATAATACAACCTACACAAATCTTATATTTGTGTCATTGTAACTGTGGTTTTTTACTTTAATACCAGTAACGTTACTGACAGAAAAGTCATGTCTGACAAAAAAATTTAAGTTCAACTAAAAACTCGTTTAGAAATTAATCCAAATTTAAGTGATATTACAGAAGGCCAGAAGTATGTCTTGCTCTAGTAAGGTGTGCAACCCCCTTGGCGGGGAGAGACCTGAAGAATGGTTACATCAAAAAGTTTCACCACAAGTTAAAGAAGGTACGAAGGAACTAGCCGTAGACAATAATATGTTAAGAACGGAAATGGATTTATTTTTGGACAATATTAAGAGAGGACTAAGAAAAGATACTAACCCAACTGCAATTGTAAAATGTTTCCCCACATATGTACAAGACCTTCCAGACGGTACATGCACAGGTAAATTCTTAGCTTTAGATCTCGGAGGTACCAACTTTAGGGCACTTCTTGTTATACTGGATGGTGGAAAATGTGAAATGGAATCAAAAGTTTTCGCAATTTCCCCAACTCTTATGGTGGGCCCCGGAGAAGCGCTGTTTGATTACATTGCAGAGTGCTTAGCTACCTTTGCCAGTGAAAAAGGTGTGGCAGACGCAAATCTTCCACTGGGTTTCACCTTCAGCTTTCCATTGGAGCAAAGAGGCCTAACAGTAGGGATTTTAGAAAGGTGGACAAAGGGCTTTAACTGCTCAGGCGTTGTTGGGGAAGACGTTGTCAAATTACTAAATGAGGCAATCGCAAGAAGAGGAGATGTAAAAATTGATGTTTGCGCTGTTCTCAACGATACAACCGGAACACTTATGTCATGTGCATTTAAAGAACGAAGCTGCCGAATAGGTATAATTGTTGGTACCGGAAACAACGGCTGCTATTATGAAACTCAGGCAAACGCCGAACTTTTTAATGAGCCAGACATGGGTTCTGGAATGGTTATCATCAATCTAGAGATGGGCGCCTTTGGAGATGACGGTTGTTTGGATTATTTCCGAACTGATGTTGATAAGGTCATAGATGAAGCCACTGTAAATCCTGGAAGGCAACTTCATGAGAAGCTGATTTCTGGAATGTATCTGGGCGAATTAGTACGCCTATATACACTGAGATTTATTGAAGCTGGAATCATGTTTAATGGCAATGCTGATCCATGGAAAAAACCGTTAAGTATATTTTATTATTTACAGCGGGTGCTTTAATAAATATTGACTCACCCTCAAAATAATAAAAAACATTGTTTAATTATTGAAAAATAATAAACATATTTTTTATGTACCGTACTTATCTAAAAGGTTTCGTAAGAAATATAAATATTATCTATACAAAGTCTACTCTCAGAATCCTAAATATATTGTACTATTCCTAAAGAACTTTAAATTTAAGGGTAATATTTAAAAATATTGTTTACTTTAGAGGACGTACTAATTTTTTTCTCTTAAAGGGGAACTGACGAAGTAATCTTATTCTAGAAAATATGCATTGAACTACCTATTACTCAATTACTCAGAGGGACGATGAATAAGTGTAAATTTTATGTACAGGGTCTTCCAACGAGGACTGAACTGGGGCTCATTTTTGAGCTTCCTTGTATTTAAAGAAAAATCTAAAATAGCCAATCGATGTACTTTTTCCTGCAGAATTCAAAAATGAAACCAAAAATTTATTTGAACCAGAAACAAAAGAGTTACGCTATGGATAAGGTGTTTTTTAAATGGAACATAGGTTTTTTATACGATTTTCGGAACGAGTGATTTTTTTTATGTCCGTTCTGATTAAAATATTTAATATTGTGACAGCTATTTTTATTAAATTTTAATGTTTTATCCAGTATAATTTAACTGCAACCTGTTTGAAACATACACTAGGTAATAAAGGTAAAATGACCTTGAAATCCTTCAAAGTCAAAAAATTTGACAAATTTACTATAATATTGCCGAAATGAAATATTCATTAGATGAGAGATTGCAGATTGTTATCTTGTTCTACAAATGCCAAGAAAATGCAAGAGGAGCAAGGAGAAGATTTATTGCAATCTCTCATCTAATGAATATTTCATTTCGGCAATATTATAGTAAATTTGTCAAATTTTTTGACTTTGAAGGATTTCAAGGTGATTTTACCTTTATTACCTAGTGTATGTTTCAAACAGGTTGAAGTTAAATTATACTGGATAAAACATTAAAATTTAATAAAAATAGCTGTCACAATATTAAATATTTTAATCAGAACGGACATAAAAAAAATCACTCGTTCCGAAAATCGTATAAAAAAAGCTATGTTCCATTTAAAAAACACCTTATCCATAGCGTAACTCTTTTGTTTCTGGTTCAAATAAATTTTTGGTTTCATTTCTGAATTCTGCAGGAAAAAGTACATCGATTGGCTATTTTAGATTTCTCTTTAAATACAAGGAAGCTCAAAAATGAGCCCCTGTTCAGTCCTCGTTGGAAGACCCTGTACAGGATTTACCATTATACTTTAACACCCAACCACAGCTTTAATTCTTAGAGATACCTAAATAAGAATCATATATACAGAATTTGAAGGGCTTTTCTTCTATTATCTTTTGAGATTGTTAGCGCTTCAGAGCTAAAAACATTTACCCATACACTGTAGAGAATTTACCAGCAAAAAGATATTTTTTTCTGATTTAAAAATTATACAGGGTGATTCAAAAGTACCTTGACAAACTTCAGGAGGTGATTGCTGGCATTATTTTAAGGCGAAAAGTTCATATAAACAATGGTCCTTGGCGGCTTCGTTACGGAGATACAGGGTGTTGAAAAATTAGATGCCTCCATCTTGTCTGTGGGTGGACATTTCCAAAAATTTATTTAAGGCAATTTTATAACTGTTACTTATTTATTTAAATAAATTAGTTGTTATTTTAATAATGTCTGAATGTTTGATCAATTTAAAATAAATATTTTTGATAAATTTAAAATAATTTTTTTAATACATTTCTATAGCCGAATAAAATAATGATTTACCTTTAAACCGTTCCCCGTATGAAAAAAGCGCAAGAGACTTTTTTTGTTGCAAATAAAGCAGGGACTCACAAAATGACACTCACAATAGTTAAAATAAAATAAGTCAGTGGCGTAGCATAGTTTTCACAAAAAATGTTATATGAAAGTTTCGTGCCGACGCCACTGGATAAATTAAAGAACGCGATATATTTTTAAAATGAGTGTCCTTAGGTGCTTATCTCATCCAGCGAATTTCATAACACAAGCTCAAAACGTTTAGAAGCTATTTAAAAATTCTTATTTCTTTTAAATTTTTCAACACCCTGTATCTCCGTAACGAAGCCGCCAAGGACCATTGTTTATATGAACTTTTCACCTTAAAATAATGCCAGCAATCACCTCCTGAAGTTTGTCAAAGTACTTTTGAATCACCCTGTATAATACAGTGTGGGGATTTAAAAGTGTTACGGGGCGATATCGAAATGGTTTAAAATATTTTAGTACAATTTTTTTAAAGAAAATAGAACTACAGCGATATATTTTTAACTACGTTTAACACTTACCTTCTCCCACATTTTAAAAGACCAAAGCAAGTTTGAAATATTAAATTTGTAAACGTATTTGTTTACAGTGAATGGGTTTTAGTCTGACGCGCGCAAGGAATCTTACAATTGGGTAGAAACAAATACACTTCCAATACACTTTGGAAAATTTGAGTACCTTTTCAGTTTACCATGAATTTTACTAAGTGAGAAATCGAATGTTGATGGTAACATTCTAAAGTATTTGCGGTTGTTCTCTTAATTATTTCAAAAGAGTAACATAATCTCATTATGGATATATTTTTATAATATATGGATCAATATCCCTTGTCTTATCCAAAATAATAAATTTAAAAATATAGGGGTAGGGATAAATGATAAAGTCTTTTTTTCTACCAAATATCTGGAAACTGTCTCAGAAAAATTGGCAAATACGGACATTTATTTAGTAGGCTGACCAGCATAGTTTCAAGAAAGTGATAGTTAGTTCCTGTCTGACTTTGTCATTATAGGGTCGAATCAAAATATTTTCAAGTGATTTTTTATAATGCCTGATATTAATTTGCTCAGGTTGGGTTTGTGAAAAAGCATTTAAGTGCTCCAAAAAATACTTTTTTCTACAAACGTGTTAAAAATGCATTTTTTAATACGCCGCAGATGCCTTAAAAATGTTACTTTATGGCACTAGTGTTAAAAGTACTTTATAGCACTAGTGTTAAAAGTAATACTATGACAACTACGACTCCAACAATGGTTGTTGGATTTTTTGACAAATGTCAACTTCATAATTTTATATTATA
This sequence comes from Philopedon plagiatum, assembly GCA_963971165.1. NCBI lineage: Eukaryota > Metazoa > Arthropoda > Insecta > Coleoptera > Curculionidae > Philopedon > Philopedon plagiatum. Next base: position 130,401,690 of record OZ020189.1, read on the forward strand.
TCTACGATGCTACTTAAAACTATGTGTTTCCAATATGTTAAACTTTCTAGAAATTGTAATAATTGTGTTTTTGTTTTTTATTGGCGTTTGTAGAAAAAATTTTGTATGATATTTGTGTTAAAAGTACTTTTAAGGCACTCATTTGAATTGCAGAATTCGCTTCGCTCATTCTGCAAACTTTCAAATTCGTGCCGTAAAATTGTACTTTTAACACTTATATCATAAATAACTATTGTAATTTTATTAAACCCAACCGCTTCAAGAAGAGAATAAAAAAAGTACGAGTACTTGATGCAACAAAACTAAAAGACGAGGGGCCTGAACATGATATATTGAATAAACTCTAATTACTTCTCATAAAAATATTTGTACAAAATTTTAGAGAGTGTTTTCTAACCAACAACATATCCGATGTCGAGGGAGATCTAATTGGAAGTTATCATAAAACAAAAGCAGTCTGTGATGGATTAGGTAAATATATCTTTTTTACCCCTAGACCCTCAAAATGGATTAATGCCAGGGTTTTCAGTGTTTAGTTACCTTGCAATACGCTTAACTTTTGGTTTGAATTTAACCAGAACTACCGTTTTGGATAATTATTCAACCACTAAACCACTTTAACAAACTTTAATTTGTCTTCAATTTTTTAGATTGATAACACACATTTGTTCAAATTTTTGGCAAAAGCCAAATTTCACTTAGTTGTATGCATTGCCTTTCAGCAAAAGGAGGCAAAAGTCTTTCATTTTTAACTACTATGCTTGCTTACACGGTGAGCTTGGATTAAGTTTAACCCAAAGGTGCTATTACTTAGGAGTTTTCTTCAGAGTCTTTTCTGTGATGAGCTCCAAGTATTTGATACTAAAATGAAAATCGTTGGAGGGATATTAAAATAAAATGGATTTTCAGAAACTTTTTAACGTTACACGGTTTTATTTCATGGAATATTTTTATTTGTCGATTTTTTGGGACTAAACAAATTTTGTTTGGTGGTCTCAATGATATTTCAGTGTTATATATATGTCCAAAATATTTAAACCCTTACCAAATTTGAAAAAAAAAAGACTAAAAGACTCGTTTTTCTTCCATCTCTAGGACATATTTTAAAAAGGTAAAAAGGGACATAGTAGGGCATAATGAACCGACGTATCTTGTAGCTTATGCAATCAGCTATGTATATATAGCAGCTAGTGTTGTAGTTTACAGAATAATATAAATTTTAATAATTTATGAAAATACAGGACTTAACCGCCTTTTTTTAAAATCTAAATACTTGAATTATTGACGTTAAATATGGCCCACTACGCAAAATTAAATTTCAAAATTAAATAGATCGATTTAAGAGCTAAAAATAAAAAATAACTATAAAGAGTTACATATTTTTAATAAGCTATTGTCAGGCGAAATTTAATGATTAAGAAACATACATTGTGTTCCATTAATAAAAAAAATGTTCGGTTTCAATCTCGAAAAATATCATATCTAATTAAAATCTAACCACGCCACTCGCTTCTATGTAGAAAACTAATTGGACCAATTTCTACCTTTTTTATAAGTTACAAGATAACGAAGGGGGTCCAAAAATGGATAAAAATTAATTTCGTCCAATATGTCAAAAAAGAAGAGGGTCATAACAAATATTTTTGTGCCATCTGTCATTTTATCAAAAAATAACAACCGAGAAACCCTGCAATTACGACGAAATCCGGACACCCTGTATTCAAATGCGATTATATTACCAAACTGTTATACCAAACTGTATACCTTTTTGACGTTAAAGGAGTAAAGTACCTAATTGATTTTTTTAATAGTCAGATCGATATACTAAGCTTAAAAAAAGTTACATCATTTAAAAAAGTACGGTATGCGGTAGGAGGCGCCCTCTACTAGTGACATCAAAAGTATGAACAAATTGGAATTCTCCGCCTCAAGAAACCCCCAAATACCTAATTTTCTGCCTCTATGTCGTTTTGTTGGGAAATTATTTGAAAAAACTCGGAAATAAAACATTTGAAAAAACTCGGAAATAACACTAAAATTTTTATACCCTGTATCTTGGTTATTATTAACTTTGGCATGAGGCAAGTTTGAATAAATCGTATTATTTTGACATAAGATATCTGCTTTTGCTGTACCAGTACTTATGGACCACCCTGTACAACAAGGTCTTGTCATGTGAAATCATTCAAGTGACAACAGTTTTTATTTTTGCATGTGGCGCATATAGAATTGGGAATATTTTATCTAATTTGTTCTTAACAAAAATTCAAATTTTAATAAGTTTTAAAGAATAGTGCAGGAAGTGGTATTCATTTTAAACTTTTTTTGTGGCAGCCCATGAAGGCCGAAGCCTAAGTATCATGTATCGCACATCCAGAGCTGGAAATATCCTTAAGGATTTCACCAACTCTTTAAGTCAATGGATCGTTTATCAATTACTTGAATAAGTTAAGACCAGGGCAGCCCCAAGCTCTTGCAGCACCCTGTAGTAAAATTATCGACCTCTTTATCACATCCTTCTGCCACGTTTTTTCCAAGTCGTTGTTCTTTTTTGGAAACGCTCGCAGGAATTGACGTAGCAGTTCGCAAAATTCAAGTGTCAATAAAAATTGTAGAAACACAGGTGATGAAAACGGTTGATTTTATGTCGCTTTGACATAAAAACAATTTTTTTAAATTTCTTTGACGTTAGCCTTGTTAAAACCGCGTGTCCGTCAACTTTAATTAATAAAATATTATTAAAAAGCTACTGTTCCAATATCAGACCTAATAGATAAAATTTAATGAATTTTTAAAGACTCTAAACGCGTTTGCCAAGGGGTTGGCCTGGTCCAAATAGTCTGCCAGTTTATTTCTAGACTTTACTAAGGATGAAGAAATAGCTATTAAAATTTCAAATTTTGTAAAGACACATGAGTCGAACTTTTTCGCAAGAATGAGGGAAAAATATGGGGTGGTTTTGCCCGGAAATAGACTGTTAGCCCCTTGTAGAAACATATAATAGTCATATTTTTTGAAAATAGTTCTAGGTTTTATAAAGACACACAAAAAAATGTCTTATGAGCTCTCAGTTTATTAAATCCCGTGTCAACAGATTACATTTTCCTTCTCTTCAGACGCTCATGGTACGGTAGTTCTTAATTAGGCTTGAAGTCGACGTGGGTTGTCTCAGATGAGAAAAACGTTCAGGGCTAAGCGAAACGACCAGTCCTATCTAATTCCTTTAAGGAGTTAGGACGCCCCTAATAATTGTTGGTCCAATGGGCTCCTTGTCGTCCTTGTAAGCATAAATATCGATAATCGTCAAAATCCTTTAAAAAAGAGAAATATTTCGAAAATATTTAACTAAAATGTGAACTGACAGTCCAACGTCCATCAACAATGTATACATGTTTAAAAGTAACAGAACTTTAATTTAGTTAACTTAATCATCCGGTTTATTCTCTAGTTATCCAAACTGCGAGTCAAATCGTGCTTTCACGACAATCGATTACAGGAAAACGTCAAAACCTAACTAAACAAAACTACCAAATATACCTTAGCTACAAGTCAGCAACTGGAAAACCGGGGGTACGAATGGTTTTGCTTTTTCACCTTTAAAGTTTTAAAATACAATACTCCACTAATATTTCTCATTTCATCCCCTCCCTAATATAAGTTATGCACAGAGTATTCAATTTAGGGCGACATTTAACCAAAGCAACATTTTGGAATCATGAAATATGACGGGAGAATAAAATTTGTATAAAAATTAACATTGCTAAGCAATGTTGCTAAATACAACATTCTTTACGATTCTTAATAAAGCTATACTTTGTAGGAGCAACTAATGGAACGGAGCAAGATTACATCAACTTAAGATTTATTTGTCATCGTGTGTCGAAAAGATCTGCCGATTTAATTTCAGCAGCCATATGCACACTTATACATAAAATGGGTGAAAAACACGTTACTATTGGTGTGGATGGATCTGTTTACAAATATCACCCACACTTCAGGTAATTTTAAATACAAGTATGATAAAAACTTTTTATATGTTCCATCTTTTTTCAACTCTCGAAGGTACTAGATCCTAGTTCCTAGATGATCGTCTTCCAAAGCCCGGTCCCGAGCTTCTCCTGTTAAACCTTTTTTTCTTAAATCATTCTTGACTCTTATATGCTTCAATTGTCATTTCCTTGCTGATTTAAATAGTATACATTCTCATTCTATCATATCACCATAGTCTTCTTCATCGTACCTTCTTAGTAATTTTCATAATTTAATAAATAAATAAATTAAAAAAATAAATCTATTTTAACTTTCTTATTTCGGTAATTCTCCTTGCATAAGTTTCATTTATGTTTCCGCTCCACAAGTCATTGCAGGTCTGACCATTGTTTTATAAATTAATCCCCACTTCCTTGCACTGATCTGATGGTCACACAGTAAATCGCAGACTTTGTTTCAATTTACCATATTGTGTGATGGACAGAATTACATAAGCATCCTTACCTTACTTAACTTCTCTTTTTGCAACCTCATTTTTCCTTTTCCTGCTGCACTGTCACTTTTCTTTCTACTGATTTTTTGGCCTCTATGTTCTAGTGATTTCCAATCCCCCACTTATTTTTTACCATATTCCCTGCCTGTTCTACACATAATATTGTTGGCAACGTCATGCACCAGGAGGTCTTATCTCTTACCTGATGGTCCATGGTTTTATATCAAGGCTGAATATGAGCGAATCTTTATGAAAGCACAGGAATTCGTTTGACCGTGTTTTTTTACAAGATGCGAACGCGTTTTGTAAATTCAGACGTTATACTAACTTTAGAGCGGCCTTCAGATGTTCTATCAGATTGACATTATTTTTATTGACTGACAGTATTACTGGTCATGTTAGAGCAAATACTGATGGACTGTCAGTATAACTGAAAAACTTTCAGGAGTTCGAAAGTCTTTTATCAGTGTTGTGAGCGGAGCTCATTGATTATGAGAATATTGATTGTATCATTACAGTCTAACTAAATGAGATGCTAATAGTATGTTGATCATGTGAGTTCTGTTATCAATATGCTGATGAACTGAAATATTGAGAGTATAATTAACCATCTGAGGGCCGACTTAATCTTACACTGAGAAAAATGCTAATTATTCCTTATAAGAATTATTAAACTCGTTATGCAACTGTTTAGTACTATATGGGACAGCAGCGCACTACGCTACTTCAATACAACAAAAGTTGATAGACTGTCTTACTATGGTAGCAACATGGTGACAGCCAGTATAAATTGAAACCATAACTAAAATATAGCTTTCTAATAGGTATTCATCCCCTAGACTTTTATGGTATCCAACCAGTAATATTGGGACTATTATGTAGTTTTGTAACTGTAATAATATAACTTACAGTTTTTTGGGCTAATGAAACTGTGTCGTAAGCTATATGCATCTCTCTTAGTGTCTATAAAATTTGATACTGTTACCCTTAACATTCAGTTGTATTTGGACCACTTGTCTTATTGCTGCGGTTATATAATATTTCGAATTGCAGTTATAAAACTGTTTCATTAGAATAGCAACATTTTCTCATAGACTACACAGGGGTTATTAGAGGGTTTCTGTAACGTGCAGATTATTGGAAAAAAAATTGTATGCAAAAAGTTCTTATAATTGTTAATATAGCATATTTCAGAAATACTCTTAACATATAGGATCTATTAAAAAAAGCGTGACAATAATTCACAACTAACTTTTTTTAATGAAAAATCCCTTGTATTATTAAATTTTTGGTTTCGTCTTAAAATTTCAAGATTATTCACAAAATTAATTTGGATTATGGGGAACCCAACCGGATCAAACTCGAAAATGAATAAAGGGTTTTTCATTTCAAAAGAGTAAGTTGTGTATTGTGACGCTATTTCGTAGACATCGGATAATTGAGAGTATTTTTAAAATATATTAGGCTAACAATTAAGACTTTGATATAAAAAGATTTCTCTTGTCCAATGATTTGAGACAACTAAGACAACAACAACAAAAAACACAAACCCACTAAGAAAACACACTATATAAAAAAGTTTAATTGTATACACAGTGGCACATCTCATAACTTTAGCCTTAAATAATTTCATAAATTTTTTAATATGCAGTTGCTTGCTTTAATAAAAAAATATAGTTTTAACAAAAACACTTGTATTTACACACCGAAACGCAAAAGCTCACGCCTGGTCTTCTCCTAGAACGAGACTAAAACGATAAATCGCCGACAGCCTATGATATTGTGCGGAAATGGTAATCCCGCCCTTTTTTGGATTTTTTAGTAACAGATACAAAAAGATTTTTTACAGTTCCATGACAATTTTGCGAAGGTAATACAGCGTTGTATTTTAATTACTAACGTGTAGTAGTACGACTTGAAATTTTTACCCTTATATGAAAGTTGTATTAGGACTGGACTGTATAAGACAGAATTGTATAGGCAATGTTACTAATGCATACTGTTTATAAAGGACGTTCTAACAGTTCAGGGATTACTGTAGTAGTGTTACTACCCCAATAGTTTAAATATTACTGCTTAATAAAAAAATTGTTATCCGTACAAAATAATTCTTAGCAGTTTTGTTTTATTAGATCATTTCCCTCAGTGAGTTGCCCAACTACTATTTTCGAGATATTTTTAGGCGAATGATGATAGAAAAAATGAATGAGCTGATTCAACCTGGCTACACCTTTAATATTATGCTGTCAGAAGACGGCAGCGGTAGAGGTGCTGCATTGGTAGCAGCTGTAGCTGCCCGAAAGAAGAGAGAACTAGGATTATCATAAACCACAATATATTTAAAACAATATTTTTACCCATAACCTGTAAATTTACTGTTCATTGATATAAACATTTCTAAAAGATATAACTAATAGTAACTGTTTCACTTAAGGAACCGAACAACTATACCAAATGAGTTAGTCTTATGACACTTAAATTAGATATTTTGTTAGGTTATTTCAAAACACAAATCACCGCAACAAAGCAAAGTCACAAAATAATGGGACCATTTACAAATGAGGGTCCTCTGTTGATAAAAACTATGTTTGATGATTTTGTAAGTAAATCACCCCTGAAAACTTCTACATAGATGTTTTAAAACCCGGGAGTTTAAATGTGGCCGAAGACAGCAACGAAAACGAAAACAAATTTAAGTGGCGTACAAAAATAGTTGTAAAATACGATTTGAAGAGATGTGACGCTGCTTCGTGGCATTTATGTCTTTTAGGGGGTGTAATTGGGTAAGATCTCTATAATAAATATGCAATAATATAATATTCCGCGGTTTAAAGGGGTAAAAACCACCTCGTAGATACGTAAAATTCAATAAATTTTTAATGTTTCCTTGTCTCATCACAGCTTCTTTCAAAAATGTATATTTATGTTAGCTCTAATATTCACATAAAAAAACTTAATAATTTAGGGGATAAGCAACTACTCGAAAAATACGTAAAATTCAGTAACTTTTTAATATTTCCTTGTATCATCACTAAGGCTATAATTTTTAGAGGCTGGCATGTCTGGCTTAAAATACCATAAGTTTGGGCCAGGGTTTAATAACTATAATGCATACCTTTAGCATAGCAAGAAGTAAAAATATGTACTATGAAGACCGTTGGTGAAAAGAACCATGTCCGGGTGACAAGAAAAGAGGCACCCAGTCTTACGATTAGTGAGCGTCGATGACGATAAACTTAACCACGCGACATCGGCCAGTCCGCGTTGCGGTAATTGCAATGTCTCCACACCCAGCGGAGCATCCTTGTCATCTCTATGGAATTGATGTCATGTAGCCCAAAAACAAGTTTGAATGATTTCCTAAATCACCAGTGGTAAATTTGGCTATGGTATTTATTGTGAAATGAAAAAAATATATTTTAATCTACATTACAGTTTATTTGCGTTATATGAAATGAGCAACATTTTCTCAAAGTTTATTTCAGTGAAAGACGTTCCTTTATTGTTAAGTATACCTCTAAGTCTCGAAAAGCTTCTTTCTACGTCACAGCATGTCACTGGAGCGAAACGAAAATGTGGATACATATCACAACTATCTTTTGGGGTTTCAGAAATAGACTTTGGTTGAACAAATCGGGATTTTTCTAATATTCGCGCCATGTACAATTTTAGTTTCACACCAATTTCATTAGAAACTTCTTTAAGCTTATCTAGGTTCGTTTCAAACAAGTGAAAAGATGTTAAAAGGGGTAAATTTTGTGTCTCTAACTGCTTAATAATATCTGGGAGATATCCGAAATTGGTGGGACACCAAATGTGAAGTGGAAATATCCATTTTTATTTTATTATGTTTCCTGAGAAATGTACATTTTCTTCTACTAATACAACTGCAGCATCCCAGCATGTCAGGTACTGGTCTCGAGAAAACCCCGAATTTAGAGTAATGAGGCGAATATAATAATTCCAAATAATTTTATTTAATTTTTTTTTGGGTACAATGTCATTTTCAAAACGAGAGAACTCTTTGAAGTTTATCGCAATGAAAGTGTCCCTTCAAAACGCAATCAAGCCGTTTTAGAGTATGTTTTTGCTAAAACTGGACTAAACAATAGTGAAAATGAAAAACTGTGGACACAAATAAAACAGATTAAGCAAAATTTTACCACTAGATTACGTGATAAGTATACGCAATCTAAAAGAACTCTAAGTGTGTTTGAATTCCGAAACAAGCGATGGCTAGACGCAGATATTCATTTACCAGAGTTAGAATCTAATATACATACTCAATCACTTGCTTTAAACAATACATAATGTAGTGTAGTTTTGAGATTCACAGATACCTACATGTTATGTATTTTTTAACGGCTTCAGAAGTGTAACAGTTTAGGCTTGGATAGAGACAGTTTTAACATATTATGTAAAAAATACTGTTTATATATTACATAGATACCATGTACGTTTATAAATTTCCGATTTTCCAAATTTAAATCTCTAGAAGGTTAGGAATACATGATATTTATTTACCTTTATACATATATGTTGCTTCTTTTAGGCATTCAAAGCTTGTCTTACATATTACCTAGATGCGTAAATTTTTCATAGGTGTATAACCGTTTGTTGTAATTTTCTTTGGAAACATAAAAAAATATAAAATATATTGATTTTACGTCAACTAAAATATATAGTTTTAATTTAAGTTTTCATTCCTTAGAGTGTTGTTAATTACATAAATCGTTTTAATTTACTTTCTAGGATTTTTTATTTTAATTTGTGTTGAAAGGCGATCCTTTCTGATCATAAGCCTAAACTTAGGATCGATATATTTTACAATATTTACTTTTAAAAAATGGTTAAATCAAGAATGCCCTTTTGGTTTCTAGATTCGTTTTTTGACCCACTGTGTGTCGGTGTGGAGCAAATTTCAAACTTCCAGCGCATTTTCTTACCGACCTTGTATCATGGAAAATAAAAAAAGATGTAAGCGTTTCAAGTTTGAGCTTTTCAGTCGCCAAAGTTATGCAGTTATTATTATTATTATTATTTCAGTCGAATTTTTTGATCGACGGTCGGGCAGCTGCATAGTAGGCCTCGCATTTCTGGGTCTGCAAACGTGTTTTTTTTCTAGAATATCCCATCAAAACAATTTACGGTGTCGTGCTCGTATAGCTGCCGGCAGTCCCGGAATACGTCCTGCCGGAGGGACCGCCCTCCTTGCGGGTGAACGTCCTGCCCGCAGGACAACGCCTCTGTACAAATGTACTTCTGCAAGAGCTTCCAGCCGGACTATGGTCAGTACAATGGATCCTAAATCCCATTCGCGGACACACTAAATAAACCCATGTTAATATAAATTTTTATTTATTACTTTTGGATAAGGAATCTTCCGACAAGGGATAATACATGATTCTTTAAACACACTGTATATGTTCACGAGGACGGGATGTCCGAAAAAGCAGATTGGATGAATTTAAAAAGTTTTTCACAAGGTTTTGCGAACTGAATCTGAAATAATTTTTAATGGTTAACTACAAAGAAAAGAAGAAAACACCAAAGGGAACAATAATTGTATGTTTTTATTCCGCTTATATTTTTATGCAAATAAGCTGAAAGCGATGAAACTGACCTAATTGTGATTCAGAGGCAACGCTTCCCTTCGTGATAGCGCGGGAGCCTGAATTGTTTGCTGCAAAATATTGTCGTTTTTAGGCTTAACATCTTTCTGTAAAATTTTGTTTTGCGCCACAGCAACAGTAAACATTTTATTTTATAATGCTGAAAAGGTAAACTGCTGATCGATACTTTTTATATTCAGTTGTGATTTAATTCATTTCGTCTACAAGATTATTTATAAATACGAGTACTAGTTATAAATCTGTGAAAATGTTTAAATATATTTTTTCTAAAAACTTTTTTTAAAGTATTTTTTTTTGTTTTTCGTAAGTAGATACATTTTTCCAAAAACAATTTTTTAGAATATTTGTTAATTCAATAGACGCTTTCTCGGACTCGACTTTCTAATAAAAGATGTTTTTCGAAAAAATGTACAAGGCTATCCAATTAAAAGTGAGCAGGCCTTATAACTTTTTTATTTTTAAAGATGGAAAAAATGCTAAACATGAAAGTTTTGGGGATTTTTATGGATCATTCATATCTCTTGTCAGAAAAACAATTATTGAGCATCGAATAAAAAAACATATAGGACAAAACATGGAATTTTTCCCATATTTTAAATTGGATGGTATGATTTTTATCATTCTTTTGGATTCTAGGAGAAATTCTAGATATATTTTGTATAACATACCCTATGTGGTTTTTTAATCGTTTTTGGAATATTTCAACTTGAAAATTATGTTCGGATAAATATACTTTAAACATAACTATCCAGGCTGCGAACAAAATACCCGCTACCTTTTTAAATTTTCTTCGTAGGTAAGTCAAAGTTAATGTCGGTGTTAAAAAATAATATTTTAGTAACCGTGAATTTATAATTTTAATTTTATGCAAAATGAGTTATTCTATTAAACAATCAATGTTATTCTATTAATAAAAAAAATAATATTAGTGTGAGAGCGGCTCAAAAATAATATGAAGAAAGTATTGAAGAGGGACAAAAAACTCCATCATTAAACAGCATAATAAAAACAAATATAAGACAAGAAGAAAGATGAATTCTGGGCAATGAAAAAACAAGAAGAGAAAGAAATGGAGAAAGGGACCTAGCGATTTTATTATATTTTCAAGAGAATCCAAAAAAATCAATTCCCGATTGTGTGCGTTATCTCAGATATGAAAGAAGAAATAAAATATTGACTTAGGGAACAGTTCAAAGAACGTTAAAGAATTTTAAGTATATACCATATAAGATTATGCCAGTTCAAAAGATTAATGCTGATCACAAAGAAAGGAGTTATAGGTACTTTTGTCACAAATAATAACGAAAGAATGCGGCAAGATCCTAATTTATTTCATACTATCGTTTGGACAGACGGAGCAACTTTCTCAACTGCGGGAATGTTTAAGAGACGAAATGTTCATGTTTGGTCGGATGAAAATCCCTTTACCGTCGAAGATATTGCTTTTCAGGAGTGTAATTCAATCAACGTTTGGTGTGGGATATTACAAAATAAAATTTTAGGACCAATAATTTTTCTGGGAGCGTTAACTGGCCAGCGCTATCTTAGTTTTTTTGAAAATAAAATCGAGGATATTCTTGATGAATTGCCACTTAAAGAACGTCGACGTATTATATGGCAAGAGGACGGAGCGCCTCCCATAATATAATTGAGGTTCGCAATCTTTTAAACCATCAGTATAGCGAATGGATCAGTAGATATGGAACGCTACATTGGCCTGCAAGTAGGTCAGACCTCACACCTTTAGATACATGTCTTTGGGGCCATTTGAAGAATGTCGTACACAGCAATCATAATGAAAATATTGAAGAAATTTGAAGAAAGGTAAGAAATGAAGTAAGAAATCTGAACGAAAATGATGCTAAACATATAATAAACACACTTTAGAGGCTTAGAAGAATGTATGAAAAGTGCGAAGAATTAAATGGCGGACATGTTAAAAAATTTCTATAAGCAAATAAAAAAAATAAATGCTTAAGTGTTAGGATTTTTTGTTTAAAGCTAATTTTGAACTAAAATTTTTGTATAGGTACTCTTTTTCCTCCAAAAATTTCGTGTCTTCCTATTCGAACAAAATTTTACTCTTGATTTGAACAGCGGTTCTCTTTATTTTTTGTGTTTTATTATTTTAACTTTTTGAAATTTATTTTTTTGAAATTGTTAGTTGGATTTCTTACTTTAAAGATAACAAAAATATTATTTTTCCAAACCTGTTACGTTGGAATATTATATACAGACTTGGCAATTCCAGAGCGACTAACTGACTTGACTGACGTCGAAACAAAAGTGTTTTTTTCTGTAACTGACATTGCTCGTTGTTTTTTATATGGCCATATGTTTATTACTAGTAGTGTGCAATTACACAAAAACAATTTTTGAGGGACGATATCTACTTTTTTTTATCGTGAAGCGCCATTTATGAATATTTTTCTTTAATCTGAATTTACCAGAATATACCGGTTTTAACATATGCAGTGAATTTCATAACACCCTGTATATGCGAAAAAAATATTTGCCAATAAAATTCGTAGCCCCTTATGAAAAATTTCTGTTTTTGAAATAACGTATAGCGTATGGCGTAAATAGTATAATAAGCGCGATCGAAAATGAATAAGAAAATAAAATTAATAATTTAAAAATTAGTTTTATTACGTTTTAACATGACCTAACTGATAATAAATCACCTGTGCATAGACTTGCAGTTGCTTGACAACCGCTGTTTATTTACTGTTGTTTCTGTTTGACAAGCGGTATCAACTAAAATTTCGCTTTTTGCGTTCTGCTTGCGTGCTTCAAGACGACGAAAAAATTATAACATAATAAACATAACGAACACATAAATAATAAATACATGAATTGTCCTTTGGAATATTAATTTTATTTGACATTTGCAAGATTGTATGTATGTATGGTGAATGGTGAATAAAATCCGGTCACGAAATATTTTCGTACTGTTATGTCAGGTTGCTTCCCAGGTAGCATATTTAGACACAAATTGGACACAAATTCTTTGCTGCGAAACGTTTCGAAACATTTTGGATACAAATTATAAAATTGTGTCCAGACACATATGTTTCGAAACTTTTACGACACATTTTCGAATTTAGTTACTTGAAACACTTAAGAACCGTTTGTTTCGAAATGTTTTACAAACCACAGTGTCGATACATTTTCGACACGCGGAAGAGAATATATTTCCAAACATTTTTAGATAAAATTAAAAGTTGTGGTAAGACACACGCGTTCCCAAAATGTAGCGACACATTTTCGAATTAAGCTAATCGAAACAAATTGGTATTTTTTTGTTTCGAAATATTTCCAAACAATGATATTCATTCATTTACGAAACTTGTGAGGAAAATAATTTTCGAAACTTCGAAAAACATACACACTACCTCTTTGGAACAAATTATCATAACCTATAATTTTTACATTTTGTTTACTTTGTTTTTTTGAATCATCTATTTAACCATTTTACGTTTATTTTTTTAAAAATATGGGAAGAAAACAACAATATAAACATTTTTCAAGTTTTACAAGACACTAAAAAGAAAAAAGAAAGAATTTGAAAAGGAAAAGGAAAACCACAGTCGGATTTTCTAATTATTAGTGATGTCCCATCGACATCTGTAAGGACGATTTTCCCTTGGATTCCCTTGGGTATTGAGTACATTTTTATTTTCTGTTCATTTTGTTTAGAAAATATTAATGATCTGAACTATTTCTGTAGGTTTTGGTTTTAGGTTATGATTTGGCAGTGTTGCGTTTGTTCCGCACATTTTCGATACATTATCGAAACAGTGTATCTGTTTCGACACATTTTCTATTAATTATAGCTACAAGATGTATGAAACATTATAGAAACCAAATACTAGAAATTGTGTGTTGACTCCATTTTAGGCCCGAATAATCCCTCGCTTTCTGGCGGCCATTTTGACAAATGAATGGTATCTTGTTAAAATTGATGTTAATTAAATTCCTGCATTTTTCGAAAAGCCAAGAAGCTGTTACGTTAGTTCCGTTTTACTAGCTAATTCAATTTAAAAAAGAAAAAAGTAAAATTATAAAAATATTTTTAATTTAAATTTTTTACAAAGTATTATTTTTTCTGTAAATGCAATTAAATAGAGAGCGCGTTAAATATATAAAGCTAAATTACTAAATTGCACAATAAAATTTATTTCGACAATGATTTTTGGTTCTCGTTTGCAATAACTATAAAATAAATCTGCCATAACCGATAGAAAATACAGTTGTGACAAATTCATGATGGCGAAATTATTTTGTCGTCATATTGGTGTTTCTTTATTTTGTCCATTATGACATATTCAAATGCAAATATCAGCCACTGTTGGAAACAATTTTACCAAAATATTTGCACTGGTTTTGCCCATGCTCCAACAGTACAGCGCCCTCTATAAGATGTTGAACTGTCACTTGTCACTCTTGAATAAACACATTTGATGAAACATTTTCGAAACATTTCAGAAACATTTTCGATAAAGGTTTCGATTGTGTGTCGAAACAGCGAAAGTCACAGCTAGTACCAACCACTTGGAAGCACATACAAATGCGCCGTTTAAAATGTATACGTTTCGAAAATATTTCCATATTTGTTGCCAATAGTTTCCAATTTGTGTCAGAAACGGAAACAGTGGTTTCGATACATTTACCAAAATGTGTCTAAAAATGCTACTTGGGATAGTAACTGTTAAAAATATTGGAATAATGACTTTTCTAGCGTCAAAATACGCCAGAAAGTGGTCATTTTTTGGACGATCGCAAGGAAATTAAATTATTAAAATTTGTATGTATTATGTGCCTACATTTAAAACAAAGAAATTTTGACCGGTTAAAATTTAGAGTATCCTTTTGACACAATAATTTGGAAATTTTGTTGTTTTTATGAGCTTGCTTTGGTAGTTTGGAAATTTTGTTAAGGTTACTTCCTCATTGGTTTAAATATCTTTCAATAAAGAATTGAAAAACCGCATAGGGTATGTTATGCAAAACATGTCTAGAACTTCTCCTAGAATCCAAAAATATGATAAAAATCAACCCATCCAATTTAAAATAAGCGGCAAAATCGATGTTTTATACTATTTGTTGCGTTTGGTCACAGACTGTAAATAATGAATCATTATTCACTACCCTTAAATACCTAATGGCTACTTTTTTTTTAATTGCGTAAAATTGAAGACTTTTTTAAATAGTCGCTTAATAAAAATATTTTCAAAAAATTAGTGTTTTATAATTCAAGCGGTTGTAGACAAAACGTTGTACCAACGACATGGGCTAGAGCATATTACAGAACTCACGTACGTGACAATGCATGTGAATGCTGCTTCTCTCACAAAATTATTTTAAGCTATAAATACTTTATACAACGTGTTCTAGAAAGTTCTTAACAAAGGGAAAACGTGTGTTTTAAATTTTACAAAAAAAGTTGCTCTTCACAAAGGTCTGCTTTATAGCATATACAGAGTGGGCGAAAAATGGAAAAATCTGATCATTACCAAACAAGAGAAGTACCCTTATTTTTTATTTTAGGATAAAATATAATAGAAAATATTAAGTTGATTTAAAATTACATCTTAAGCTTATGGCCTCCTATTAAAAAGTATTGTTTCCAAACATTTCTAAAAAAACATTTTAAATAAGCAAAAGATGACATTTAATTATGCTACTAAACTACTAAACTCTGACTTGCTTCCATTACAATTTTACAACAATATTGTAAAACTGATAGTTAATAGGACGAAATAAGTCTAAACGTACGTAATTTTTATTCTAACTAACTTTCTCTTATTTTCTTTTACTCTAAAATAAAAGGCAAGTAGCACTTTTAAATTCTTCTCTTTTTGGCCGCTTTCAAGATTTCATATCCGTGTGTTAATATTATTTTATCAGAAAGCCGAATTTTTTATAATGGGTAAGTTTTTCAGTAAAATCAAAAATAAAAAATGTTCCTATTTGTTAAGAACTTTTCAGGACACGTTGTATATAACTATGGCAGGCTTGAGCCAAAAAATTATTTTGACTTAACAGTAAAAAAGAGATGTGCAGTCGAATTCATTAAAGGTACAAAATTGCACGACCAAGAATCAAGTATACCCTGAAGTGCTATTTAAGCAATAAAATTGACCTCTGTCCTCGAGACGATTTCTATTATGTTTTTATCAGAGAAATTTCTACTTTTATGTTCTTACCTGAACAGTCCATTTAGACGGTGCACCAGCCAGTTATTGCACAGAAGTGAGTGGACTCCCTTGCTTAAATTGTTTGTTTTTTTTTTTTCAAATTGCGCATTACCGTCGTGATTGTGAAAAATGTATAAAATAATTTGGTGAGACGTATGATTTTTGTTGGATTTCTTTCGCAACGTTGAGTCTCAGTAACAACCACGTGTGTACGCCGAAAATACTTGTATTTACCCTACTGGTAGCATAGTTGAATTTTTGAATAAGTGAAAAAAAAACGTAAAACCCATCAAAACATACCGTAAATTTATCCAGCGTCGTACTTTAAAAGGTTTAGTATTTTCTGGTGAGGTTAATTTTTTCTTTTTTAAATTCGCACAAGAAAAATCTAATGGTGACAGATCAGGAGAGCCTGCAAGCTAATTTACAGCCTGACCACCACGACCAATTTATCTTCAAATAATATGTCGTTTAAGGATGTCTCGGACTTGTCGCTCAAAGTGTCGTGGGGCGCCATCTGGCTAAAACTACAACTCCTCTTTCTGATTTTTTTTTATACAATGTCAAATCGTGTACGCAACTCCTGTTAAAAAATAATTAAAAAATTTTTGGAATTAGATAGAGGCCCTTAGAAACACCTTTTACAGCGCGATCGTCGTTACATTTAAGGTACGGTATGATTATTTTACTCTTTTTCATTGATTACAAAATTCGCAACTATGCAACCAGTAGAGCAAATGCAATGGTTTTTTTGCGTGCGCACTTAGTTTTCGGTGAAGAATTCGAATTTTCGAAAAAAAATATACTTTCTCATTTGAAATTCTTAATTTGCCACCCGCCCTTCATACTGTGGTGGGGCCTAAATATCAAACATTTTAAAATATGTCTTCCTGATCTTTCTGTACTATTTTTATTAAAATATCTCCAATGTAACACTTTAAAATGCTCACCCTTACCCTCACCTTCAACTTTACCCTGCGGCGGTAAGGTGGAAAAAGTATTAAGTATGGTAAGGTGGGGTATGTTATACCCGAATAAATAAAATACATCCGCTATTGCTTTTAAAATTGCATGTGAAATTTATTTATTTTAACACCTTTTTAATACAGAAAAAGATAATCATGAAACCCAATCAATAAATAGACTAAAAATTAGAAAAACAGCAGAGCATTTAAAAATCGCTTTTATTTAAAGGTACAATATTACACAAAAAGAGAAAAGAAAAAAAAAACAGTGAAAATTCTTACTTTAAATTGTCTGTTTCTAAAAATAAATGAACCAAATAACAAGAAAATATACGCCTGTACCATTTTTTACTTTTTAATACCTGGCAGTTGTGGCATATTTTATAGGCATGCTCCATGCAAATATGTATAATATACATTGATATATATCTGCTGCATAACGTACAAGTGTAAAAAGATTTACGGTCGTGTGCTCTGGTGCATATTATGTAACATCTTCTGTAGTATCTTTGTCTTTTTGCGGTTACCCCAGTGGCCTCTGTAATGGCAGCCTCATTTATATCTGCAGTTTTACGACTTGACGTCAAACCAATTCTAGGATTTTGCAATCTATCTATTTAGTATGGTTTTACCAACGACAATGCTAAATCTTTGATGAAATAGCGGAGCTGCTGTTTTGTCCCAGTGTAGCAATTACAAAAGGCAAAAGCTTTGATGGATGCCGAATTCAGTAAAGAAACAAATAATGTTAGTGGCCATCGGCTATTTCTGAAAACACTGTATGTGACAGACAGTTGATCCACAGTGTCTATTCCTCCCTTCATCATGTTGTAGAACGTTATTTGTTCTGGCTTTCTTTGATCTCCGGAATTCAGATCAATTTTGTTGTCATGGTGAAGGGTTGACAATAAGAAAATATTTTTTTTTTTTGGTTTAGGGACATAAGACACTAAAGTTACGTCTGATTGAAATGAAAATTTCGAAGATGTATTTTCCCAATTTTTATTATCTAGCATGTGGAGGTATTTCTATTATGTGATATTCTTTTAGAAATTATCAAAGCAAGTTATAGCTCTTGAACCAATCGTCAAAGGTAACGTTACGTCTCAATCCTCTTATGGACTCAACTAGTCGCAACCATAGAGAAAATATATAATAGAGAAATAATGTCATTTGCGAATGTGGCAAATTTACCAAGCTGAATCCGTAAACACAGACGGTCTTCTGCGGGCTTGCGCCTTGTCGAACGTTTGCCTTGTGATAGACAGAACCGTACTTTAAAATTTATTTCACATGACGTGAATCTTTTATCGAGTAATAAATGCTAAATATATTACTTGTAATTATTCTTTGTATTAATGATAAAAATGTAACCATTAGTGAGATTTTAACAAAAATTGTACAGTTTGTTGGCTTAAATCTGAGTTTTCTTGCTATACAAAACTGTCGATAATTCCTCGAAAGTAGCTCAGTTTATACATATACAGTGCGTCTCTTTAATGTCTCCCTGTTAATTTTTTAAACGTTACATTTGCAAAATTGAAAGTTGAAATAAAATATAACCATAGTATTCTAAACAATAGAAGTAAAATATGCAACTGTTTTAAGAAGTAAAATAGTAAATAAAAAAATTACCAAAACTATGTGTATATTTTATTGGATTGGCATCCCACCCTGTATAATTATTGAACAAACCAAGTTCTATGGTAAGATGTAAATATTTTTACACCTATTTACAGTGTGTGCACCTGATACTTTGGTGAAAGCGCCATATCAATCTAATCCACTGATATCTTAGCGATCCTTTGGCGAAAGCGCTTTTTTCTTTCGCCATCGCTTTTAAAATACTCCCCTCTACCCTAATCCACTAGTATTTTTAGTGCCCTCTTTGGCGAAAGCGCAAATATGCCTTTTTGACACTCACCCTTCTAATCCACTGATATCTTAGCGATCCTTTGGCGAAAGCGCTTTTTTCTTTCGCCATCCCTTTTAAAATACTCCCCTCTACCCTAATCCACTAGTATTTTTAGTGCCCCTTTGGCGAAAGCGCAAACATGCCTTTTGGACACTCACCCTTATGCAATATAGGGGAAGGAGGCATTGACACTATATATGACCTTCTTACACCATCTTACCTCTTATACAATGCCCCTAATACACACACACCCCATCAATGCCTTTCTGACACCTTGGCCCCACTCAATATAAGTCACTGATAACTATTTCTACTTCTCCGTGTGTGTATTCACTTCAACACCGGAGTGCATTGAAGATAAATTATATTTTTTACCTACTGTTCTTTCACATATTGATATAATTTAAATTTGGAATTAAACTATTTGTATTTATGCACTAATTGTAAGAAATAGACTACGAAATCATTCCTTATATTTAAAAGTTTGATACATAATTGGCGAAACAGATGAAATGTCTTTAACACTTTGTAAATAAACTTTTTGTATCGAAATAACAAGCTTCAGAGGTTCGCTATATGCGCCACCCCAACCAAAAATACCATAACATAAAAATGAGAGATTTTTTCGGACCGGTTCTGATCGCCGAGTTGCGTCATCGAGTTCAACAACCACTTTTGCGAGACGTCCCGAGTGCGCATGCCTCGAGAGGACCGTCGTTTAAAAATCTGACTGGCGCCCAATGCGTACAAACGCACTTTTTCGCCCATACATTGGACGGATTCAGCGGTGTCGCGAATACGTTGTGATGGTCTAAATATATGCTGTCTACACTGAAAAAAGTAATTGTAAAATCACAAAGTATTTACAAGAAAAATGAGGGAAATATACACACATTTTCAAGTAAATTTTATATTTTTGTGATTTTTCCTAAATTTACTAACTTTACACAATTCTACATGTAAAAATAAATCTTTTTGTAAAATTACCATGTATATTTTTGTTATTTGTGAAAATAAACGGTGTTTTTAATAAATCCATATAGAAAATGTAAAATTCCATTCTGTTTGTGAATATAACATGTGGAAATACAATAATATTTAGTTACATTACAAAATGTATGTATAATTACTTATAGAATGTGAATTCACAAGCTTCTTGTAAATGCTGAACAATAAAACGCCAGTAGTTGATCATGTGACGCATCTTTGTGCGAAGATAACACGGAGAGCTTGTCGATCGCCATTTATGTACCAAATAGATATGAGTTATCACAGACATTGTCCCGGAATTCGATTTGTGTGTAAATATAGTAATTGCCCTTTTTCTTGTAAAATTCAAAAATGGACACTTTGTACTTATACTAAAATTTAGAAAAATGGATCTAACTTATTTTTTCTTATACTTTTGTAAGCTGTTTATACCTAACAGTATACAGGAGACCTTTTAATTTAAAGTTTTATGCTAATAACTGTAATAAACTGTTTTTTATTTAAAATGGATTTTTATTTTGAAATAATAATATTTTATTTGAAATAATAATATTTCAGCAGCTTTACAATGCGATATTACACAATATCTTAATTATTAAAAGTAATAGTACATTGTAAAATTCATACGTTCCCCTAGCCTTCCGTTGTAATACTACAAAAGTATGTAAATATACCAAAAATTTAAGTAAATTTAGGACGTACTTTTATACCAACGCTGTGAAAATGCCATGTTCTCTTACAAAAAATCTGTACTTTCACAATGTGTTCTTACTAAATTAATACTATATAAACTTAATTTCACAAAACATTTGTAATGTAATTTCACAAGAAAAGTGTAAATACGCGACTGTCACAATATTTTTGTAACTTTACAAGAAATTCAATGGTCGCACTAAAAGCGCTAAATTTCTTGTAATTTTCCCGAATTATTTTTTCAGTGTATGGTCGCAACACTTAAAGCTTGTTACTAATGCAAAACGGTCCTTTCGGCTGCTGCCCCACGTATGGTTCCAAATAATTGAGTATGTAAAATATTTTTGCATCCACAAGAGCAAACACTTTCAAATCATTTTTCGCGGGCTTATTCGGTATGTATTGTCGGAATCCACATCTACCCCGAAATGCCTCTAAGTTTTCGTCAATGGTTACATACCATGCTTGGCAGTTTTCACAAATCTATGAAATATGGCCCCTGTTGCCGTTAATTTATCAATTTTGTGCCTTTCTTCCCTATTTTCTTTATTGTCGAATCTTAGGGCACTAAGCAGAAATCGGAATCTCTTCAAAGGCATGGTGGCTCTAAACAATTCAACTCCAGACCCACAACTATCCCATAAATCTTTCAAATTCATTCTACTACCTCTAAGCCTCCCTGTCATGCAAAGAAGATCAAAAACTGACCTTATTTCTATGTTTGTTGTTTCTTGTACAATATATTTGTCTTCATAGTTTACAGATTTCACACGAATAAACTGATTTGTGCATTGAACTATAGAAGAATATTCCATATATATATATATATATATATATATATATATATATATATATATATATATATATATATATATATATATATATATATATATATATATATATGAGGTAACGATTACTTATGCCATGTTTAAAAATTTAAAAAGAATGAAAATTAAAAAGGGCCTATGATTTCAACTATCACCACTTTTGGCATTAAGATTATAAAAATCTTTGACAATAATAAAAATACCTACAATTTTTCAAATACCATAACAAAATAAAAAAAAAAAACAATAACAAACCGAATAAAGAGGCTACAGAAGTGACGTATTTTGACCCGCTTCCGTGACAACCGTATCTTGGGAAAATATAATTTTGTAAAAAAACATTTCTGGGGAACATTTCGATTTTGGGGGGCCGTGCCCACCCCTGCTCCCCCTTAGCTACGCGCATGAGTACAATAAACAAAATTCCGACTTTAAAGTCGGAATTTAACAAAATTCCGAGTTTAAAGTCGGAATTTAATAAAATTCTGAGTTTAAAGTCGGAATTTAACAAAATTCCGAGTTTAAAGTCGGAATTTTGTTAAATTCCGACTTTAAACTCTAAATTTAACAAAATTCCGAGTTTAAAGTCGGAATTTAGTTAAATTCCGAGATTAAACTCGGAATTTAAGAAAAAAAACTACGTGGCACCTCTACGCCTTCGTAGGATATTAGAGATAATTCAATGAAATTTGAATTCTATCGATAAAATCTGACAAAATTTATGAAAAAACAATTGGAAGAAAAATTTTCTTCAGGACTTTCTCAGATCTCAGGTGAAGCGGCCCAAAAAATTAGCTTTTTTTTCGCAAATTTTAAAATTAAATATTTTTTTACAAAAATGTTTCTAGAGTACCCTAGTAGTAAATTTGGAGTGGGTCCCATACATAGGAACTGAGATACGACACATCTAAAATTTCAGGAACCGCCACTGCATCAAAGCAACTCCAATGAACGGCCCCCACTATTCATGTAACAAATTACTCATGGGCAAAAACCTTGTTAACCAGTGTAATTAAACCAGTTAAAAATCTAATATTATGGTAAAAATCTTGGAGTAATTTTTGATCAGTATCTAAATTTTAATGAACATATAAGAAATATAATTAAAAAAGCATACTACAAACTAAGAATTTTATATAAATTTAAGGACTACTTAAATACCGACACTAAACTTAAGCTGGTTGATTCAATTATTCTAAGTGGATTAGATTCTTGTGATATAATTTATCACAAAAATATCAGTAACGAAGATAAACAGAAATTACAAATTCTTCAAAATAACTGTGTTCGTTTTTCAATAGGACTAAAAAAATATGATCACATATATCACCTACCTTTAACAAACATAATATAATTAAATTAGAAAAAAGACGCGAAATCCACTTATCCTGTTTTATATATAAAATAATTTTAACTCAGAAACCTAGATATTTATTTGAAAAAATTGAATTCAGGAATAATTAATTCATAATGGAAGACACAAGTGGATGAAGGGCCTATGTAACATTTTTTTTTACGATGCTGTTTTTCCATAAATGAAGGGCCTATGTACCCAAAATTCGTTTAAGATAGCTTCCGTTACAATATATCGTCAAATAAAGAAATTTCCAGTGGATGAAGGACCTATGTACAAGGGAGTAATTTTTTCTTTGCATGGATAATGGACTTATGTACAGAACAATATATTAAGCCCTTTATCCAACTAAAATCCAACTTAATACAAAACTGCGACGTGGATAAAGGACCTATGTACCAAAAAATAGCAACTCTACCACGGATAAAAGGCCTACGTACAGAAAAGCATGTACATAAGCCCCTCTTCCATTCGATACGTACAAACGATTTTATTCTCCGAACGCAGCCTTACAGTAATAATATGTATTTTAGGTTATGAAATTTATTTATTTTCTTGTCATTCGAGCTCTTTACAATAGAATTTTGTGTAGTGTGTATTAAAATGTCTTCAAGAAGTAAAGTTTTGGTTGAATTGGCAAAGCAGGTCTGCGAAGAAGCACTTGTTGAAAGTTTAGGAGGTAAATAATTTTATAAACGTAAACGAAATACGCTAATTTTCAATAAAATGTTAATATTACATTAAATGTATGGTTTTTGTGTGGTTTTCAGAGAACAGCGGTACAAATTCTTTCAACAAGCCTGCTATCGATTTTGAAAATGGTAAGTAAATTATATTTGTCAGTAGATTTTATTTTAATTGTAAACTATTTTTATAGAACTTTCTTCTGACTCTGACATTGAAAATGGCTATAGAGT
The DNA here is from genome assembly GCA_963971165.1 of Philopedon plagiatum. Classification (NCBI taxonomy): domain Eukaryota; kingdom Metazoa; phylum Arthropoda; class Insecta; order Coleoptera; family Curculionidae; genus Philopedon; species Philopedon plagiatum. The sequence goes on from OZ020189.1 coordinate 130,425,667, forward strand.
TTACACTCCTCCTGGGAACATAACTGCCTCGAGAAGTAAGTATTTCCGTAACTTATTTAAAATCAAGAGTGTCACTGTTTGACAATACTTTTAACAGACATAATGATTTATATTTTTTTCCAGATAATTTTTCTGAAAACTTTGCTGAAAGAAGTCCCAAAATTTACACACCTCTAACAAATGTGGTTCCATATGGTAAGATTTTTAATTACACTTTTTTTTATTTATGTTAAGTTTCTATTGTGTTTTAGCTTTTTCCCCTGACAATTCTTCAGAAGAATATCAGCCAAGTGCTTCAGAAATAAGTAGCGATGATAAAGAAGAAATAAATACTGGTATAAAACACAAAAAAATGCTCCAAGGAGAAGAGGCTATCAACCCTTTAAATGTATGTTTGCGAGATGCAGAGGTCTTGGCGGCGGATACTGTTTTAGATGTTTCAGAGTTAGTACCGAACACAACTAAATATACCAACGTTGAAACTGCAAAAAAAAAACTTTTTTCCTTACCAGAAAAGACATCTAGGAAAAGGCAAAGGTACCCGGAAAATTGGAAGAAAAACAAAGCTGCGAAAGCTAGAGAGAGAGGTGAGAGCTACATTTCTCAAACCGGAAAAGAAATGCAGGCTAAGACTGCCAATATATCAGGTAGTTTATGCAAGAAAGAAAATTGTAAATTGAAGTGTGACGGTAACTTTGATTCTGAAGCAAGGAGAGATATACTTAAAAAGTTTTACAAACTAGATGTAAACGCAAAAAATGCAGTGCTGTTTAAAAGCATTATAATAGAGCAAGTTCGAAGGCACAGAAAAAATATTAGAAATCCCAAATCAGCTTCATTTAAATACACTATAACATATAATAAAGCAGTTATAACGGTTTGTAAGAATGCGATATGTTCTTTGTATCAAATTTCTGAGAAAAAGCTACGTGTTGTACGGAAAAAATTAGTATCAGAATCAAGCGGATCTGCTCCGTCACCTGATAAAAGAGGTCACCATGACAACAGGCCTCACAAAATTGCCACGGATGTTGTTGATGCCGTGAAAAAACATATCAGTCAGTTTCCTGCTGAGTCATCCCACTACTCCCGGCACAAAAATATTAACAAAAAATACCTTTCCTCGGAATTAAATATAAGTAAAATGTATAATTTGTATATCAAGGATTGTAACGAAAAGGGTCTTCCAGAGAGATTCTGGGTCAAGAAATGCACCTATACTAATATTTTCTCCAAATATTTTAATTTGTCTTTTGGACACCCAAGGAGTGATACCTGTAGTACCTGTGATGCTGGTTTGAACACCATAGAACACGAATTTCAATATAAATTTGCATTTGAACAGCAAAAAAGAGATAGGGAATACGCTCGTGCTACAGAAAATGTATGCTATGTCACAATGGATTTACAACAAACTCAACCTTTACCGAAAATAACTACTTCTAAAGCTTTTTATCTACGTCAGTTATGGTTTTACAATTTTAGCATTCACTCTATAACAACCTCTGGAGAAAAACCATTTTTTTTTACGTGGACTGAGGATATTGCCGGTAAAGGAAGTTTGGAAGTTGGAAGCTCCTTTCACACCTTTGCACAACTTTTAGAGAAAAAAATAGATCATTTGATAGTCTGGTCAGATTCCTGTTCCGGACAAAATAAAAATTTTAATATTGTTTCTCTATACCAGTATCTTATTCTTAAAGGCAGATTTAAAATAATTGATCATAAATTCCCTGAAGTCGGACACTCCTATTTAGACTCAGATCGGGACTTCGGTAGGATTGAAAAAAATTTGCGCAAAATAGAAACAATTTTTATTCCCGATCAATATCGCGACATAATCAAATCGTCCAGTATTAAATCTGCCATTGTACTGAACATGGAAAATCACTTTAAAGACGTGCAGCAAATTATTACATCATTACACTTAGTAAATAAGAAAAAAAATATGCTAAATGATAAGATTAATTTTCGAGATAATATAAAATGGATACGTGTAGAAGAGTACGGCAGCTACTTGTATAAAGAATGCCTGGACGAATATACTCCATTTCATAAAGTAAATATTTTGAAAAGTGGTGCCAAAAAAGTTAATCCAGATTCTTTTACCTTGCAAGTCATAAGAAATAAAAGAAATGAGGTGTCAGAAGAGAAAAAGGCTAATATAAGGGAACAACTGGCTTATATTGAGGACGAGTTTAAATATTTTTATGAAATATTTCTTGACAAGTGCGAAGGGCAAGCTGAAACTGATAAAGGGTGCAAAAAAAAATGTAGAAAAGAATAATAGGTACTAGATTTTAGGATTGTAATAACCATTAGATACACATAAGACCTTCTTCCATTTAAAAATATATTTTTTTATATGTTTTATTAGTGGATAAATGACCTATGTACATTTTATTCTGGTTTTTGTAAAAAATAATGACTATTACTTATTTGCGTTTTTACCATTATATTATTTACTTAAATACAAACCTATAAACAAGTTTTTGTTTTTTTATGTCGCTCCTAAGAAAACTGCCAAACAATAAACTTTAAACTGAAATATCTCGAAAAAATGATTTTGCTACATAGGCCCTTCATCCTCTTGTGTCTTCAATAAATACTGGAAATCAGAACGCAATAGAAATACCTAAACATCATACTGAAAAATATAAGTCTTCGTTTAAATATACATCTTCTGTAATTTTTAATAATATTCCTTCTAGTCTTAGGGGCTTAAGCTATATAACTTTTAAAAATAATATAAAAAATTATTTAGTCGGGGTAGGATTGGAAGAATGATTTCTTATAAATCAAAATCTTAAAATTTATGCCAACTAGTATACTTCTGTCATTTTTTGGTTTTCTTTTTTACTTTTATCAATTTTATATTTATATTTAAATTATTTTTATTGGCATAAATAAACATTTTATTATTATTATTATTATTATTCTTATTATTATAAAAGAGTAAAATTAACTCTAGTATCGCCACTTAAAATATTGTAGATTACTTAAGAGACAACCTGTATAAAAGTTTTCTTATTATGAGACTAATTTAAAACATCTCCACGAGATTTATAACTTTTCTCTTCATTTATCGGGTACCTCTTATATATATTTTTATTTTGTAGGTAATATTACCTCTCCAAATATGAACCAAAACATTTCCTACCAGAGAAGGCAACTCGCCTTTGCGTAATTTATGTTTATTTTTTTCCTGGAATACACTCAACCTACATCGCTTTATTTTACCTTAGCTCTTTTTTGTATTACTTTATGTGCCCTTTGATATATAATATACCGACTTAGATGTAGCCCTTGAGGACTCTCTTTTTATATAAGTTTTGCCAAATAGGTTACGACATTTTTCCGCCGTTGTAGTAAAATATTAGTTAAAAAGGCATCTTCAAAGCACAGGCAAAAAAAATCGACCCGGGGGAGGGTTGTTTGTTTTCTTTTTACAGGATGTTTTGTATCTGTTATTCTTTGTTTGCCGAATTTACTGTAGCCTGAAATTTTGTATGGAAGTGACTGCTACTAAATATACAGGGTGAGTTTTTTAAAGTGTTACAAGGCGATATCTCGAAAACGGTTTACAATATTTTCATGAAATTTCGTTTTCATAATAGGGACATGTTTCAACATATTTAAACATATTTCCGACATTTACCCCTTCTCTTTATTGTGAGGGGGGGGGGGGGTAACTTTGGAATTTTAAATAGAATGATGTACGTTTGTTTATAAAATTCGAATCTACGTAAAAAACTACGTGTGTATGTGTACAATTTGTTTTTATTTACGCTTTCGGTTACGCAATTATGGTTAACTAAATTTTGATTAAAAACAAAATAAAAATAAATAAATTTTACCAATAAATCATGTTCACTTATTTCAGAATTATTATTCGTTTCCATGGAAATGCGGTATTTTTACTTAAGTCAGTTGAGGATTTTGACATTTTAACGATTATTTCTCAGTTTACTGCTCAATTAAACATGAAACCGAAGTTTAATGTCTAAGTTTATATGTTGTTAAGTTTGGGGGAGTGCAGAAAAAAACTACAGAGAAGCTGCACTAGCGTGAACGCAGAGGTCTGATCAACTGGCCTGCTAGGTCAAAGGATTTGACTCCCCTGGACTTTTCTTGTGGAATCTTATAAAAGTGATGGCTACTGCACCTACAACTTTAGATGATATGAAAGAGCGAATCCGCTTTGCCTGCTTATTAGTAGAGCTCCAAAAACTTCGTACCCAACTTTGAACGTCGAGAGGAGAGGAGCGCCGACACCCTGCGACATTTATTTTGAGGATGACGTTGGGGCGCGAGTATGAGTAAAGTACCAGTGCGTAAAATCAATTTGCTAGGGCTTCACGTTCGGAGGTTTATTTTTTCACTACCGGACCTAAAATACGATGGGACTCATTTGTGGTGTTCAGTGTGTCATAAGGAGTTATTATATTGGAAAAGATCTCACGGCGAACGTCATGTTATTAGTCCAACGTATAAATTTAAAAAAGCGGCTGCAGACCCTACATTGAGTTTGCAGTAAATTTAATATCTATGATGTGTGCTTGTAATATACCATTTTATACTCTCGCGAAACGACAGTTTCGTACGTTTTGGGAAAAATATGATCCCGATTGGACATTGCCGTCTGACCAAACGTTACGCAAGTATTTACCAACTGTGCGCGAAAGAATGGAAAATACAATTCGGCGTGCAGTGAAGGGTAAACAAGTGTGGCTAACTACAGATGAATCAACAGATTTAAAGAAAAAATGGTCAATGTTGTAGTTCGAACATTAGATCCAGTAAGCCTTCAGTTCCCTATGTACTAGCCAGTAAAAGACTTCACAACTCTATTGGCAAAGCCATAAAAGATTTGGTATTAACCACCGTACAAAAATTTCAAATTTGAGCAAACCAAATGATAATGTTTGTTACTGATGGGTAATCATCTAAACTATTACTCATTTGAGTGGCATTTAAATTCTATTGTACCACCTCTTCACATATAAAAAAACTGTGTAAAATCAAAGAGAAAAAGTCAATAGGATTTTAGGGTTCTCCAGCAGCTTACAACCAAACGGCTAGCTAAAAGTGGTGGCTGAAATTACAACAGGATTTACAGCTTTTTTGACCATATATATCTTTGAACCTTTAACAAAGCGTCCCCCCCCCCCCCCAAACAGAAATTATGACTACGGGCCTGCTTTTTAGTGAATCTGAACGTTAATGTTTTAACAAAACGAGGGAAATAGTTATTTATACTATAAGGGATGTAAGTAACATTTACCAGTCGAGGACGAATTTTGCGCCCGAGCGATAGCGAGGGCTGGCAAAAAAGTCCGAGACTGGTTAATGTACTTACATCCCATATAGTATATAACATTTTTCCCCCTCCCTGAATTGTATGTTTACCAGAAAATGCTGGATATATTTTTGGATTTTTATTATCATTACATTCGATAGCATTCTCATTAAATTATGAAGGCAGCCGTGATCCGTTGCCAGAGCAATATAAGCAGTTTTTATTTTATCAACAACGTCAAGTTGACAATTCATAGCGAAAAGCTTGAAGAAGTCGAATTATTTGATTCTGTGTGGACAAAATGGATGTTTCAGACATAGAAGAATCAGCAAATATTGCTTGTTTATCTCTACTACCGGAAAAGTCGAAAAACAGGTATGAAACAATAAAAAGGAAGTAGCGAATAAAATTTTATACAATAAGACCCAGCCAGAAGTCTCTTGCAGTGCTTCAACAGTGACAGAAACATTGGTTAGAAATGAAGGATCTGTGGAGTCAGAAAATGTAATACACATCAAGAAGAAACGAGAAAACGTGTTTCCAAATTTTGTTAATAATGTGAATAATTGTAATAATTGTACCATTAATATTCATTTCAATTAATATCACCGGATTTTTGTAATATGTTGATGAAATCAAAAATTAAAGTTATTCTTATAATAATTTCAGATTATTATTTCCCTAGGGATGTAAGTTGACTTACATCCTGTCGTTAAGGGCAACCAATACCTTGTTGAGTAACTTTCACTTCCGTCTGTCAAAGCAGTGTCAAAATAGGTTGCTTACAATACAGGGAGGGGGAAAAAAATAAAACCAAATGAAACCCAGGCAATCCTCGAAAACCAAATCATATCTCAAAATATATTTGGAGAACAAAGTTTAGAAAATCTGGAGTGATTTACCTTTTAGATAGTTTGGTTTGATTAGGTTGGTTTTGTTCTCTTTGTTCAGGTTTACTCGGGTTTATCAAAGTATCCTAAACTACAACTCTTTCTTCAAATAAATTATTTTTTGAAAAACAAGCAAATTTTGCTATCGACAAATTCGGCGTCAAAACATTGTTTTTTAGCAATTATACCTTCGAATAACATTTCTTGATAGTTAGTTATGCATCTAGGGCGAAAAGAAAGTGTTTTTCACTCACGCTCACGACATGAAAATTGACGAGTTGGGCAACCTGTCAGGGGTACAAAACACACTTTTCACACTTTTACCGATAATATTTTTGTATAAAATCGCCTTCAGAAACGTTTTGTTATAAGTTATAACAATAAATAAAAACGTTACATAGTTCCTGACAAAAAAAGGTTTCAGTATTAACCAACCAGCTTCAGTTACCAGTATTTGTCGTTCGCGTCCAAAAGGAGTTCAATGATCAATGCATTGAGTAACAGTCATGAATTCATGGTTGCTGGGTCCGTGTAAACCATTTTTGTTTCTGATTTATTTAACAATCCAAAAAAACTAAACTCTAGTTTTAACAACATTTCCACAGACAATGAATAAAAAATCATCAGAATCCATTCGATATAAAAAAAATACATTTGGTGGCATTCCTAAACAAATTGCCGCCTTTTTAAAACTACCAAATAATCGACTATACCGGCCTCTGTCTTCGACATTCACCTGCGTTGTGTACACTGAAAAGGCATGGTAAGTGTAAAAGTAGCATTGTAATTGAGGTATACAGGGTGTTAATAAAGGCTGTGGAAAAACTTCAGAGTAGTATTCCTTAAATAGGCCTTACCCTCCGTACCGTGCTTTTAAAAATGAAAATTTTTACTGTTCGACGGTTCAGTAATAAGTTTTTGACCCAAAGAAATCTATTTAATAAATGATAACTTCTTGTGTACCTACAGTCCAAAAATAACTTCGGAAAAAACACCAATTAAAGGGAAAAAAATACTAATATTTTATTTCAATTTTCCCTAGCGTAAAACGCCAAAGGAAAAGTAATATAAATAAATAATAAATACCTTCCAATTTGAACCGCCAATCGAAACGGATTCTGTTTAACATAAAAACCTCATTTTACATTTTCGCTTTACATCGTCCTTTTTTCATAATTTATTAAAAATTCTAATTTCGATCGTCGATTCGAAAAATTATTTGCATATTCAGAAGTAATCAGACTTATGGCAATATTTCTGAATAACGAATTTATTGCGTAGGGAAGATTTTCGATTCATTTTTATTTAGCAACTGTACAGAAATGGGGAAAATATGTGTTTATCTAAAAAATCTTTCTTTTATTGACATTTGTGATTTTTATAGTGTCCTTTAAAATTTATGAAGAAATATTTTCCAAGCAAATTTTAAGCTTTGTGACACAAACATAAAGTCAATAATTAAATTACATAAAGTACAAAACCATTATTTATGCATTTCTTAACGTACGTAGTATCGTATCAGTACAAGAACATCCTGTTTTTTTCGCTATTTCCTCCAAAGCATTCTCCTTTTGCACATTGTCGTGATAAAACCTATTCTTCGGGTCTTACAAAAAAAGATTAAAACGAAAGTTTTCTACCAAAACTTCGTCCGCCATTGTACACCTATCTCCTCCGCTTGCGTCTCATACTAGAAACAGTCACAGGCAGTCGGACCGTTCGGCAGCCGTCCTAAGAATATTCAGATTTGGCCGGGACATGCCGGTCGTTCCAAGCGGACGAAACCGATTCAGTGCACTCCTCTTCATATAATTGCATTATACCACGATACACTTACAACGGTATGCTGCGCTATGAATCAAAACACGTCGTGGCTGCGCAGATGACGTTACTTCGAGGGAACATCAAAGTGACTAGGCCGATTGATTAATGCAAAATCCCTCGCAGTGACGTCAAAATGGGAGGAGCCTGGCCAGTCAATCGACGCATCGGCATACCGTTGTTAGTGTATCGTGTATTATACCAAATCTTTCGACTGTGTCGTGACGTACCGAACCGAGCCGAGTCGATTCAATGCGCGCCCTGCTTAATATTAGAATAACATGAAATATTGCCTTTATCTTGGTTAGCTTTAAACTTTTAGGAGTATCAATATGGATGAGAAATTAATATTTTTTATGGACAGGGTATGCAGTTCGCGTAAAATTAAAAAAGAATCTTTCTGTTGTTCTCTTCCATTGTAACTTATTAAAAATTCGAATTTTGAACGTCGATTCGGAGAATTATTTGCATATTCAGAAGCAATCACACACTCATACCCCATACATTCAAATAAAAAGTTTCAAGTTTTTTCATTCAGCAGCTGCGTCGAAAGCTTTTTTGATTTCAGATTAATTTTTAATGTTACGATATACATAGAGCTAAAAAAGAGGGACAATTGACTGAGTTTTCTACTGATATGTTGTCGATTTTTACAGAGAAATACATTTGTTGATATGTTCAGTCTATAAATATTTGTACACGTCGGTTTTAATATCAAAATCGATTAATGGAAAACCTTTTAGGAAAAATACGTGACGTAAATATTTACTTGGGCCCTTTAATTTGAAAATCACTGTTGCAGATAGTAAAAAAGCGGACGCTTTTTATGAAAATGATTTTTATTGTTTTACATTGACAGTGTTTAAGAGTTTACTTTTATCTGAGCTTCTACGCCCAGACTTATAATTAGTAGCACTAGGGAAACAACTTAAGGCTGGCCCATTAAGCTTCCTTTTTTGTAGTCCTATCTTTCCCAAATAAGGTATAACCTAGAATACTGTTCCCACCTCTGGGAAACAGTATCACCTTCAACACTTAACATCCTTAATTGTATCCAGAGAGAGAGAGAGGGTAGAGAGAGGGAGAGAGGGAGAGAGAGGGAGAGAGAGGGAGAGAGGGAGAGAGGGAGAGAAGGAGAGAGAGGGAGAGAGAGGGAGAGATGGGGAGAGACAGGGAGAGGGAGAGGGAGGGAGAGAGATCTAGAGAGAGGGAGACAGAGGGGGAGAGAGGGGGCTGTCAGGATATTTGTCATTAAAAATTTTACAAACTCCTTGTTGCTTTCGCATTCTTTCCCCATAACCCAGTATTATTAAAAATTCAATTGTTTGGGTTTCTGTTGAATTATCCATTTTTTGTAAATAAACGAAACTGAAAATATCAGACATTTCAGGTAAACTTTCGTGTGCAGGTAGGTATTTTCCGGTAAATTACAATAAAATAACGATTTTTGACTACCATTTCCTCGAAAACTGTTAACTTTAGGATAAAATGTTCCCAATAAGAAGTATTCATGGTTTAAAGCTGAATTCGAAAATCGAATCAAGTATATAGCGTTCCATTTAAAAAAAAATTCTGGCGATTTTAGGAAAACGGTAACTTCTTACCTTAGTGTACAAAAGTTCATAAAAATCGGATGAATGGTTTGCAAGATATTTCGAAGTTTCTATATTTTTGTTACACTGTGTATGACCAAATATTAGATTTTATTTTAACAGTTTTCGATATGGCTTTTGCTTAAATTTTTCAGATACTGTATATACCTATATAAATGTAAAAAATACTTAATTCAATTTTTGGTGTTCCGTCTAACGAAACACTTATGGAATTACTTCGGTGTCCGTCCGTCCATCCGACCACCTGTCTGTCACAGGCGATTTTCTCTGTAGCTAGTCGACGTAAAAATTTGAAATTTAGCACAGAGATAGGGTGTGGTGGCCCAATTAAAAACGTGCAGTTTAAAAAGGTATATTTTGATTCTGGGGGTTAATTTCGGGGGGTAAATTGGGCAATGCAAAAAAAATTCAAGAGCATCGTGTAGGGTGTCAAATGAAAGTTTATTGAAGTCCGAATTCAACGATATACTATATGACGTTTTTCGGGAAAAACGCTTAAAAATTTCTTTCCCCCACCCTCAGGATTGCTCAGAAAAATCTGAAAAAGTCACGAACAAGAAGAATTGGGTGTAGATTAAGCGAAAATTGCCAGGATTAAAAAATTCTAGCGCGATCAATTGTTATAAACAATTTAATGTCATAAAAACATTATTTTCATGATGATCCCGGAATTATTACTTGCTATTATTGCACAATACTTTATTTTATTTCACAAAAGCATTGTATCCCTTTTCCACTCTTCACGTTGTCGCATGAAAATGATTCTTACGAAAACTGGAACCCACACATTTTGTTTGCAAATAAAACGAAAAGAATCACAAAGTATGCGTCATTATATTCTTATATTTTAGAACTTCGTACTTTATATGTTGGATTGTTAACGAATCTATATTATCCACCGCCTTTGATATAAAGAATAATATCAGGTTAAACAAAGGCCTTCCGAATTTTAGGCAACATTAAGAGACATTTGTTTTCTACAAAAGAAAAATATTTCCTTTCAAAGCGTTTTTGTTTCTAGTACAGATGTAATAGGGTTATCTATATCAAAGAAAATCCCAGTGTAAGTCACAGAGCATCAAATTTACTTTTCTGACCATTTTCTCTTTGATATTAAAAAAAATATATTTAAATAAGTTTTATCTTTTTGCTAGAGGGGAGAGGAGAGGAGAGGAGAGGAGAGGAGAGGAGAGGGGAGGAGAGGAGAGGAGAGGAGAGGAGAGGAGAGGAGAGGAGAGGAGAGGAGAGGAGAGGAGAGGGGAGAGGAGAGGAGAGGAGAGGAGAGGAGAGGAGAGGAGAGGAGAGGAGAGGAGAGGAGAGGGGAGAGGAGAGAGGAGAGGGGAGAGGAGAGGGGAGAGGAGAATGGAGAGGAGAGGAGAGGGAAGAGGGGAGAGGAGAGGGGAGAGGAGAGGAGTGGTGGAAGTGGTAGGGTGAAGAGTGGGGGATTTGGTGGGGTGAAGAGTGGGGGGAAGTGGTAGGGTGAAGAGTGGGGGGATTTGGAAGCTCCCTGATTTAGAAACTGTGAAACCATCTACTGAGGATCTACATGGTATAAAGCTGATACAACCGCATAACCAAAACAAAACTGATCACTATTTTGCACATTAACAACAGCCTTTTTCCATTGAAATCTATAAATATGCTAAAGGTAATTTTGCCTACCTTCAGAGAACGTTAAATTTACGAAAAAAAGAAATGTGTAAAGAAAGTTGTCGAGTTGAGTTCGATAGCTTTTTCTAATTTCCGAAATGGTATTCGGCAATAAGTTATTCTTACTAGTAACATTAATTATATTTATATTGTACGAACTCCTTTATTCTAGAGACATTATCGACAAAAGTACCCGTAACACATAAGTTTACGACTTGAGAGCAACGAGTAAGCATTGATAATCCCAAGTGAGATCTTGGCGAAACGTCCGTGTCTACTTAAGTTCTCTACATATGGGAAACATTTTTATTATTAATTTTACGGAAAACAGTTACTCTTTATAAAAAAGTGGTCAGAAAATAGAACAATTTATAATTTACCCAAGAGAGAAGTACCCTTAATTTTTATTGAATCGGCAAAAAGTCATAATTAGACACTACTTCATATCAAAATAATCTAATTTGGTGCATTAAATAGCACTGTAAAATTAAAGAAAAAGTCAAAAAAGCATGACTCCACTGTACGATTATCCAAATCAGAGTCCTAGAAAATGACCGGTATGCCGAGCTACCGCGTACTCGAGAACATTAACGTCTGCTTGGATGCAAATGGTGAAATATCTTGGAGGTTGGCGAATGCGCTGGATCACGAAAATTTGCAAAAGTATTAGGACATAATAAGGGTAATAGTTTTGAAAAATTTAAACGCCTCAATCCGTCATACAATATTTAGTCGTGACATACATCACTAATACACGAAAATAATCTCAACTGTTACTTTTTCTGACAAGAAAAACAAACCTTGAGAAAACAAGAGCATTTATGTAACCAGTTAGGAAATGCTTTACTTTATTTAACGAGTGTAATATTTGAGGGACGAATTTTGGACAAAATTTTGCGGGTTAAACAAAATTGTATTTCTTAACATGTTTCATACAGGATTTTTTCTGATTTTGACAAAAATTTGTAAATAAAACTATTAATTTTAATTATTGTATCGAAACATCAGGAAGGCATCAGAAGAAGAAATTTTTATTTCATCTAGTAGATACATAGTAGACCAAGTGCTAGTAGTTCAGTAGGCAGTATAACTGCTAAGCACGCTGTATCTTTTGTGTTGCTTTCTGGAGAAAATTAATACCTCAAGATAAAAATGTAGGTATTTCCCTAAGTAGCCTAAGATTTTTACAACCATTTTTTAATTTACATAAAAATCTAATTGCACCAGGTATAAGAGTATATAAAACTGTATGTTTGGTTGAAGTTTGAAAGCTAATCAATTTTAACGTTAGGTAGTTAAAGCTTTGCAAACGTAGGTACTTCCAGGACAGGCGGCAGAGCGGCTAGTGTCAGTTTCGCAGTGGCAAGTACTGGTATCACGGCGGGTTGCCTATTTGATACATTCGCGTTTAGCATGGCTATGGCGATGCAGAGACCTCGTCGCTCTTTGCCGTTTGGGTACAAAGTTAAAAAAATTTTATATTGATTTCCTGACGTATCGTACAATGGAGAGGAAATAAAATGTTCTGTTTGTGACACCTGCATCATGGGTTGGAGTTCCTTTAGTTTCAGACAACATAATCAAAGTAAGAAACATGTGTTAAACTGGCAGCTGCAGATGCCTTATTGGGGTTTTATATATGTATGATCTAATATTTGTATTAAGCTGTTGCAATACTCCTTTCTACGTGCTTCAAAACGAACATTTATGGCAAAACTATGACATTTTCAATTTTTACTTTTTCTGAAACTCTTGTAATTAACAATACAATATTAAAATTGTTTCATATAAAGTATAAAAAGTTTTCCATTAATAAAATCTTATTCTGATAATAAATAAAGGATGTTCTATATAATTTCCTAAAAGGGGATGCAAAAACAAAACAGAGTTATTCTAAAATATTTGTGTCGTCAGATATTTTGGATTAGAAGTGATGACAAAAACACAACTAAAAGAAAATACTGTTGGGAAACCATACGGTAAAAAATACCGAAAAGAGAAAACGCCTTTTCCTTTGTAAGGGTCTAACAGTATTATCAATACTAAAGAAAGAAAAGTGTATATGCCCTGGGCGTATACAGTATCTTTGAAGTTACTTGGCTAGTCCTTTTCTTCGCGTTGCCTTAAGAGCGGTACTTAAGTTCTCGTTATATGCTGTGCTTGTAAGTTTTACGGGTTCATTATTCTTTACCCTTATTTGTTGTTTTACGAGGTGAATTTAACGAGTTTATTCTGGACTTTTACAATAAAAAAACTTTTTTTAAAAGTTAACATCAAACATAACAAAAGATTTTTATAGTAGGGAATCGTATCATAAAAATACTGAAAAATATTTTATTTTTAATTATATACGAAGTTAGAGAAAATAAGCCTATTAACTTACCTAAAAGGAAATAGTTTTTTTAATGTCTAATGAAATAAAATGCTTTATGTGACCAATAGGTTCAAATTATAATATAGTTTACAATTTGCAATATTATGGTATAGGAAGTACTAACGTCATATATGATCATGAAATTTCTAAATTAATTTTGCAAAGTTTTTCTCCTAAAATACAATTTGAATTTGATTTGATTTGTTACGCTTTTGCACGAAAAAAATGGAATAAATTGATGATAATAATGGATGCAAATCAATACAGGAAAAAAAAAACAATAGTTTTCGGAACGCGTTTTTACTAAATAAAAAAAAATAACAATAATTGACAACATTAAGGGCCTTCACCTGAAGAATCTGTTTCCGAAATATTTGAGCTTCTTGAAGATTATGGTAAAAATGCCAATAAACTTGTTTAATAGAGTTATCTTTGCACATTTCAAGCAGATCTCGTTTTTTTTGCTACAGAAATATTAGGCGCCCTAGAGTAGGCGGCAGGTAAGTTAGCCACTCCTATGCTAGAAGATTTTGCTCTCAATTTTTTTTACAATAATCTTTTTATAATTTACTTGCTCGTATGAAGTTTTGTAAAAAATTGTGTTTGGGTGTTCTTTCTCTGCTCTAACTATTTTAGCATCCCTCGAAATTACCTTTTCTTTCTCTTCATTCAAAGTAAAATTATTTCCGATGTTTGGAAGAAATTTTTTAAAGTCATAATATTGTTGGTTGAAATTTCATCCACAGTATAACGAAGGCCGTGTTTTTTCGCATTGCGAATCACCATCGGGGGGGGGGGGGACGTAAATTTGGCCGTTTTTCAGAACCCTCTTTTTCTCTCGTTCAATACTAGTATGCGTGCTATCACCCTCATTTTGGGTGTGCCCAACTATCAGAAAATTATGTGTTATGTGTAGAAGACAAATTGTTGAATGCAGTAAAGATACATTCCAAATATAAATTTATTTTTATTTTGGCCGACACAGTTGTCGGAATAAAAAATTAAATTTTCTTTTTTATTTTCGGAAAAAAATTTGTGCAAAAAACTTCAGATTTCATTAGCTCCTCGTTTAGCTATATATTCGTGCCATAAGTAGCAGAAACCTTTTTTGTTTTTTAAGGTAAAAATTAAATGTAAACAGTTTTCGCTTGTAGTAAAATGAGTTTACATCACCACATGGAGTTGATAATACCGCCTGCAAATCAAGGCAATATACATCTACATTTTTAGACTTAACATCTCTAGCCTTTTGTTCTCTACTAAGCTCTTGTTCCTTTAGATGATTGTCAAAACTTTCTTTAAGATTTTGTTTTGATTCTTCATTGGAATGTTTTCAGTTCTCGCACAAGGAGAATTGATCCTTCTTAGGAATATGGAAGGCTATACTTGTTTCAGTATTTAGAATCAGCGAATAAACACCATGTTTCACAAATTCCTCATTTCTTTTGCCTCACACTGCTCCACGTATAGAATATAAAATGTTCTTATATTTAAACTGCCATCTAAATAAGTTTTATTAGTGCGAGAACGCCAGTAATGCGAATCTGTTATAGGAAATGAGTAGAAAATATGTTCTAAAATATGATTTTTTGTTTTTTGAGAAATTTTACTTTGCTTATTATGCTTACCTCTTTGGTCAGCCTTAATCATTCCTTTATCATCTATTTTTCAGTTGTTGTGAATATTACACGATTATTAATGGACAGAGTATTTTTGAGGAAAGTTTTATTCACCTGCACAGATCTATTATCAATTTGAAATGTGAATTTGAAATGTTTGGACCGACTACTTCCTGGTTTGGTATGGCGATAAGGAGGGTCAATTTCAGTCATACAAGAATTAATGAAAATTCTCTGCAAATCTATGTTACCTAGTTGCCAATAGTAGTGAAAAAAGGTTATTACGCATTTCTTCCTTAATTTTGAAAGAACATCTTAATCCACATCGATTGAAGGTCAGCGGGGTCAGAGGTTTCCACCGTCTGATTTTTCAAGAGCGCGACGTTGTCAGATGTTTTCCGTGAAACAATTTACTTCAAAGTGATTTTCTTTTTCCTAATAATTAAGGGGTGCATTTCAATTTTTGATTTGGTATTTTGCTGAGAAAAGTTGTACCTCCAGCCCAAAAAAATTTCATAATCACTTTCGTAGTACTTTAACTGAAAACCTTGATCGAAGATTAAATACAATTTTTAGGTAAACGGTTGATTTTCGACCCCTTGTATATAAGACTGTTTTCTTTTACTCTGACCATAATTTCACACCTTAAAATTATTGCACTCATACCCCTTTCACCCTGTATTTTTAGTGTAGTTATTTAGAATAGTATTAGTAATAACAGGTGCAGCTTTTCAATATATATTTTTTTTAAATTAAAACCAGACATTCACATTTCTGTGAAACGCGATATAAACAGGACCACTTCGAAACTAGCTATAGTAAAAGAAGCTGACAAGTTTTAATGGTTTCTTTGTTGTAAAAACTTTGCTTCCAGTTCCTTGTTACTAAAGATGAATTGAACTATGGCACAAAGGTGGAAAAATATGAATTTGATATCTCCTTTGGCAATGCACAAACACACAGGTTTGATAACCTTCTGTTTTAAGATTATCACCGTCATAATTATTTGTTCTACAGACAGGCACACAACATTTTCGCAGTCTGTTAAAAATCAATGTAGGTACATCACTTTAGACCACGAAAATCTACCAATTCGTAGCCGTAAAAGACTGACAATTTGGTCAGTACAATTTGGCTTCGCTTAAAAGTTATGGTCCTTGGAACTTTGTATTTTGATTTACATTTTTTAAGTTAAGCTGTACATTGTTTAAGTTTTTGTTGTTCCACTTGGCATACAAGAGTTTTTGGCGTAGCTAAAAAACAATATGTGGATATTTTTAATGTAAAACGCAGAGGGCGCCGAAAACACCCTACATATACTTTTTCCCTGCTGTTTTTTGTGCTCATGAATCTAAAGTTTTTTTTAAAATCATTCAATTTGTTTTACAAAAGGTACAGCATTCAAGAGAAAACCCAATAAATTGGATTCAACAGTTTCATTACGAAATCGAAGCCGTATCACGCTGAAATAAATGATAAAATGCGGCTATTGAAATTCCGCTCCATTTTGCAGAATATGCAACCTCCAGAAAGATACGTTTTAACAATAAATCCCCATTACCTATCAAAAAATTCCTTGTAGCAAATTAAACAAAAAGATTCAAAAAATAAGTAATTACATGTTGATGAGGATGTGCTTTATTGTCAGTAAAAAAGAATGGATTTTTTAAAATATTTAATTTAAATTCACTTTAGAAAAAACAAACCATTTTTTAAAATCAATGTGCACCAAATGGTATTGCCAGCGCCCTCTACGTTTACACAAAAAATACCCGTATGCCAAGTTTAAATAGAAAAGTTTAAACAAGGAGCGATATAACTTAAAAAATTTAAAATAAAAATAAATTTCTAGGGCCATACAAACAAATTGCGTCGATGGGTACGTCAACTTTACTCTAATTATAACAAACATAATAATTTGGTTGTACTTAAGTTTTCAAGAGCTCTTTACATAAATTATTAATTTTTTTAGTTCTGCTGCTACCGGCCCTAGAGTTTTTTTTACAGGTGGATCAAGATTTTGTGGGCAACTAGTGATATCACCGCACCACGTAAAACACACTTTTTTAATTATGGAAGGTTTTTTAATAATGGGCCTAGTTTTGCCAAGAAAATATTTACCTACAAATAAACACCACAAAAAAAAAATCATAAAATTGGTACTGTAGAATATTGAACATTGGTACTCTAGATGTTTAGGACTTTTAGTATTTCTTTTCTATGTGTTTTAGTCTAAGATTGTTAGCGGCTTCCCTTTTTGATACGCGTCCTCAATAGAGGTTGCGCCTTGTACTAAAAGTATGATTACTCTTAATGTGTTAAGAGTAAATAATAGGCAATACAAGGAAGGATTTTAGGAAGGAAACATGTATTTTTAGCGATTTACATTAAATATAAGTTTTTATACAGTTTATCCGTTTAATTATTATTTAAGACGACTATGCTACATGTAGTAAAGAAAATTTCATTTTTGCTGTGACTTTTCTTAAATTATATGCAAACAGTTTCTTGCACTGTCAACGCCATTGATAGCACAAGTACTCAAGTAAACCCGTTTTCTTTAATAAATACAATGCGAATACAATGCGCATATTAGGTAAATAGTTTTTCATAGTCCAACCCAAATGTTTTGAAACAGTATATTTCACGGGGCGGTTCGAGTGTATTGATCCGTGACCGGCAGCGCCGACGGCCACGCGCTCGCCGAAAGCGAAATTATTGGTGGGCCGACAACAAATGTTGTCTCTTTTTAACTTCCTAAAGCGTCTATGTTTATTTCTCTCTTAGTTTTAATGCATTTATTTACTCCATATAAACCTACAAGGTAAATTTAACATACGACCGAGACCGGAACAAGCTTGGATGGCGATCTTTCGACGACGGCTTGGTCTGATTCTTTCCTGGGGAGTTTTCGCGTGGAACTTGCAGGTTTTTGAAAGAAAAGTTTGGTTTTAAAAAATAAATAATTATTAGGAGGATCATTGAAAATAAATTTAGGTGGGTCATTGACCAAATGACCTTATGGACGAGCCACACCAGGCTGCTACTTTATAGAATATAGAGATAGCAACAGCAATGGAAATTTTGAGACCCCTTGTGTTGTAAAGCCCGTTTCAGTCACTGAATCTATTTTATTGATGTGTTTTTTTAAAAAGTAAATTTTACGAAAAGTTGACGTATAGCTGAGAATAAAATGAATCATTATCAGAATTGTGAAGTGTACAACAAAAAATTTTTTAATTTCATTTGATATACATACAATATACATATATATATATATATATATATATATATATATATATATATATATATATATATATATATATATATATATATATATATATATTTTACAATATTATTTGTTTGACACTGTTCTGCCTTTTTATTTGTCTTGTAGGTTTTAACATTTTATATCGCAAAATATGTTCCTTGATAAAAGACTCAGGGAATTTATTTTAATTACAAGGAAAATCTGCGATTTAAACACTGTTATAGCTACAGCATATTGTTTGGCTTTTGCGCAACAATTACTGAATGTATAAATATCGGGAAAGAAAGAAATAAATTACTTTATTTTTATATTATTTATATTTAATATTATATTCAAAAACCATACCTGTATGACAAGGATTTTAAATTTTTTTAAGGTGTTTTATCAAGAAATATAATAATAAGACTCTGTCTTTATAAGTTATTTAGACATAGTATCTTCATAAATATATTTCGCTGTTATAATAAGAATAGATAAAATTTACATAAAATGACTCCTGGACTCATAAGACCCAACAAGGCCGAAATAATATATTTTCAACAGGATGGAGGTGTAAGTAAATTTCTAAATCATTTTACAGTAATTTTTTATTATTATATTTTAAAAGATTTTGTTTTCCTTGTTGATTTAGTAACTTCAATTTCTACTGAAGATTTAGTTCTGTTTAGATATTTATAACGATTTTCCTCCAAAAAGCAATTAATGTTTAATATATTGTGTAAGAACATAGTTCCTCCAATACCAATAACACAAAGTTTTTTTATCTTTTCCAATATTTTCTAGCTAAGGATATTTGCGAGAAATAGAATGTAAACGTAAAAAATCCTGTAGATATTTTCTTTATTAAATCCTAGGTATTTATTTGATATTATTCAGTACTGCAGATCATGTTTTCTAAAAACTTATTACAGTTTTTTGTTATTTATAAATTGATTTAGTTACCGAACATTACTAATACCTATTATTTACAAAGTCACATATTCAGTAACTTTATTATTATTACTCCTAATGTAAAATATATTAAATTAAGTCAGACATTCTTCCGTTTTCATCAAAATAGATTTGTCATCTTACACACTAATTAAATGCCATTGTAAATTATGCCTCCAGTAATATCCCTATCTTCCGATATATGAATGCAGCGTTGAAATTAAATTGCAGTAGCGGACTAATGTTCCATAAATCATGTCTAAGTGAATTTTAAATAAAAATCAATTCAGATTTTACTTCTTTATTGAAGCAAGGGTAATTTATATATTATTGTAGAGTATATAAAATTAAATTCTTTGGAAATGAGACGAGCGTTATATTATAGAACTCTACGGAATGTTTTATTTGAAAATTTAAGTAGCAATCTCTTCAGAAGAAAAGTAATAACAATAATAAGTAAACGATTTATTTGAGTGGAATTATACGAAAAAATGCTTGAGACACACCAGGCATTGTGATACCGCAACGAAATTTATCGATGCCGTAATAGGTTTCAATTTCGTAGATAAAATTTTTACCATTTGGTCTAAATGTAAAAATGTAACACATATAAAATGTATGGGTATATTTCTTTATTTCGCATTAAATCAAGAGCTGGATAATAGACCCAGATCTATGGGCTTATCTCTTTCCCAAGATCTTCAGTTAATTTTAGACTGGGGTGTTCAGTTCAATGTCTCCAAAATCAGTCTTGCTCCCTGTCAAGCAGAAAGTCCGGCAACACTTACCCCATCCACAATTTAAACTTTATTTAAATAAGAAGTGGTGGGTAAGGAGTTAAGAATATTTTTTAACCTCCTGCTCATGCTATCGTCAGAAGCGTATTTTCAAACCGCCAATTAAAAAATTTCAGCAATATTCATTATTTTTATTTTGAAAATATGTGTCCACAAGCCGCCATTTTGTTACCAGACTGAATAATGACGTAATATTCTAGGAACATAAAGTACTTAATGAGACCTTTAAAATGATGTATCTTCCAATTAATTTAGTTTCCAAGATGGCGTCCACCAGCCATCTTGATTTTTCCGAGAGTCACTTCTGCACCAAAACATAGTACTTGTGTCCTAGTTGCCGTACGCCAACTTTCAATTTAAAGAGCTGCACTATACTACCTATCTGGAAATACATTTAAGTTCTGCGGCAAGATGTTTAAGCAGAGTCACGCTGTGTTAGTCTAAGGCTAAACTCAATTTAGACACATTTAGCCTTGTTAATTGCTTCATTAATAGTGTATAAATTCAGTATAATTTGTCGATTAATACCTTCATATTGACCGGTTTAATACTCCCTTAAATAAAGGTGTAAACTTAATCCTTTAAGGAATGTTAATCGTATCATTAAACACCAAACACCACAAAGAATCAAAAAGTTTACACGCTATTTAAATATTCAGCGATTATTGTTCTTAATTTATTTGCTTATAGGCTAAGCGAGAGCGGCGTCAAAATATACATAATTATAATCTTTTCATTGAAATTTCGTGTACCGTTGTGTTGTAAACTTAGTCTGTCTGGCTGGCAATACCAAATACAGTATATCCGTAGATGGAGGTTAGCAGAGGACAAATGGACCAAATTTTGCAAGATAAGTAAAAATGTCACTCCTAATAAAAAATGTTCTTGTAAAATAAATAATATTCGCGATATGAAAAATAAATTTTTTTATACATGGAACATAAAAAATACGAAAACGTTATTTTTTGTAAAAGTAAACATACTTTGATAATCATTTTCTACCAAACTGATATATTTTACAAAAAATATCAATAAAAGAGAGAACAAAATGATTTAGAAAGTTTTCTTTTTTTCAATGTTTGCAATTACACAGGACCACAAATGGGAACCGAAAAAAGTCCTTTGGCGAGATTGATATCCTACATGTATTTTGGTGCGCTGATTACGAATCCGAGGTCCATATAACCCCAGCACGTGACGTTCAAGGTCATGTGAAGGTCAAATGCATATATTACGGAAAAACAGAAAATCTGACCACGGATTCGGAAAGTGCGAGAAATTTTACGTCCAAATTTGTAGTTTTTATTTTTCCAACATGACCCTCCAAGGTCATCTGGGGGTGAAATGACTCACCGATAGACCAAATTCTTATTTCCCATATAGGTACATCATCACAACTACAGACTTTTACGTACAACTTAGTCAGGTATCTTTACGTTTTTTGACGCGCTGATTACGAATCCGAGGTCCATATAATCCCAGCACGTCACTTTTAAGGTGATGATGTATATGGGAAATAAGAATTTCGTCTATCGGTGAGTCATTTCACCCCCAGATGACCTTGGAGGGTCATGTTGGAAAAACTAAAAACTACATATTTGGACGTAAAATTTCCCGCTCTTTCCGAATCCGTGGTCAGACTTTCTGTTTTTCTGTAATATATGCATTTGACCTTCAAATGACCTTGAACGTGACGTGCTGGGGTTATATGGACCTCGGATTCGTAATCAGCGCACCAAAATACATATAGGAAATCAATCTCGCCAAAGGACTTTTTCGGTTCCCATTTGTGGTCCTGTGTTATTATTATACAAAATGCAACAATCTGGACGTCTGCTTTCCGTAAATTTATTATCTGTATAGCGCCCCTAATACAATATATCAGTGGCAATATACATAATAATATATAATATATGACAATTTTTTTTTTCAATTCCAAAATTCATTTTCACAAAAGATCAGCGCCATCTAAGCTCAGCTCTATCTTTTTCTAACCCACATAATGCTTAACTACATTACATTACTAAAAACGACTATGAAATCATATACAGAAATTGCCACTAGCTACCTAACTATAAGAAACCTCTACTAGCTAATAGGAAATAATTTATTTCAATTTAAAAAGCAGCTATTTGCCCTTAGTGAAAAATGACGTCAGGAGATCAGCAAAAATCTACAAGTTAACGCAAAGCTTAACCCAAAGTCGAACAGGTTTGATTTCCTCGGAAACACTCACAGCGGGTTGCACAAAACTTTAATCAAGCGTTAAATCCTAATTCGGGGTTAAAAACAAATGATATTCAGTTTAACACAGTGTTAAATTTTTTTGTCTTTCTGCAACACCCAAATTTTGAGCTAATCCGTGATTAAACAGACAAATGCCACTAAAAAACCAAGGTGTTGTTTACTTTTTCATTTGTTTTTAACCCAGAGAGCACTTAACGCTGAATTAAACTAATTCCACAATATGGTGGGATTAAAGTCATGTTTTTTTTAACATTTTTGATAAAATATTGGTTACTTTGGCAAAAGTTTATGTTCTAGTACAAGAAATTAAAAGACAACTCCTTCCTTCAATATTTTAAAATACAACTATATACACTTTTATTGCAGATGGGCATCTAATTTATCATAAACCCAACCTAAGCAGGTACCTACCTTCACACACTAACAAAAAATGTAGGAAAAATAAATTTCTCATTTATAGTGAATTTTACCAAAAAATACAACTTTCATCTTCAATAACGTACCAAAATTACTCTGTATACCACTATTTTCTTGTTAGATTTGTGCAAAAATAATATTCTATTTCTGGAATTCTTCTTGGTTTTAAACCATTCATTATAATATTGTACTTAATTCAAACAATTTTCCTTCTATAAAAATATAGATATTCTGCTAAATTTCATTTTGGCTATTTTTCTTCAACACTTCCGAATTGGCAACAAATTTTTCCTTGTATCTCTTTATTTATCCAGAGAGGTAATTTTTTTCAATTACTTTTGTCACAACAAATCAAAAAGAAAATTACTATATTATAAAAGTAAAAACATTGGAATACAAGCAATTTTTACATGAATCACTTCATTTGTTTTGGTCCGCGCCCCCCTATACAATAAGGCATAGCCTCCTAACTATAAACCATAGAAAAATAAAGGGTTTGTTAGAGAAAACTAGTTTTTTTTTTTAATATAAACAAAATAAGATCGTATATAACCTAGGGATTTCATGGTTTTGACGTAACCGCAAATAATATTTCTCTTTTCGTCTTCCAGTACGCTGGCCCGGGCCCATGTAAGAGGTTAGCCAGCTCACCTCCCGATCTGGCGCTTAGACCAGAGCTGTAGCAACCCTCAGGGACGGCGTACACATTACTCCTTACTCCTTTATTTTTCTGTGGTTCTGAATTTTGGAAGACAAGGCGTTTTTCAGAGTTCGCCGGTTGTCAGCCCGGTTACAACCGGTAAAGGCTCTACCACCACAACCGCCTCCACTTAAGACGGCTGTGGCGCTATCCTAAGGCGTATTCGATTGACGAAAATTGGATTGATATAAACACCATCGGCGAAAGATATATAATATCTTTCGACGATGTAAATACTGCTGAATTCCTGTTTACCAGTTACTGGTCTTCCAGGGCTTATCAAATAAAAATTGTTTTGCAAGTCTTCAATAAATATTAAAATTATTGATGATTAATAAATATGTAATACATCCTAGGAATAATTGATAGTGTTTTTGTACTGAATAAAGCCAGAAAGCATAATTATACCTGGCCTCGTCTGTTTTGGGAAGATCTAGTACATTTTCATTAAATTTGGTACTTTTTCAATCAGAATCTAGTACCTAATAAAAACGGTCTGGCAACACTGTGTCCGTTCACTGGTGCTTTAGCCCCTTTTATTTTCTTTGGTTTAGCCAAGTAAAGTGGACCCCCACGGCTAGGTGCAATAATGCCTGGTTTTAATAAAAATTTAAGATGGCCCGCATTTGTTTGTGGGAGATAATTGGAAAAAAATCGGTGCAGGTTGGTGCAAGTTGTGTACTACAAAAGAAAAAACCTTTTGTGTTGAAACTGTAGTTATACTTGCACAGATTTTTTCTAATTGATATCTTCTTACATAAAAAAAAGTGTAGGTTAGTGCAATTTCATGCAACACAAATGAACAGATCTTATGTTGCCCTATTCGACTATTTTTAAATTTAAAAAGATTAATGCCACAAAACAAATTTTAAAAAAATGAATTACCCCTGTAATTTTCTTTAAGGAACTTTTCTAGTTTTATAAATTATCAGGAAATAAAAATGAACAAAAGTATGGATATAAATTAATGTAAACTTATATTTTAAAAAATCCTCTAGAACATATTTTATTTATGTAAAAGTAGCAAATTTCTATTTATAAAATATTTCAACATCTATGTCACCAGTAGGAAGGTACTAAGGTACCTATATTATTTTGAGCCAGTCTTCACATTACATCTCTGATATATTCTGTGACTTATCTATAACCTGTAACAAAAGAAAATGGAACACATAATAACATGTAAAAGTCTACGTACATGATTACATAGTAATCTTAATAAAACCAATATGCAAAACAACCCACGTAAATAACTTCTTCATAGATATTTCATTCTTAAAAGCAACAATATGATTCATATGAGTATGATAAAAATGGTAAGTAGTTAAGTAAATGTGTAACAGAAAAATTCCCATCTTCAATCTCTGAATCTGTAATCACGAGCAAAAAGTTTATTAAATGGGAAATATTTTACTTCGAACATAATTTTGAATGAATTTGTGGTGGATTAAATGAACACTACAGTTTCAGCGTGCCACATGGTTACAAAAATTTTATTTGTGATCTGTATTACCTGTAATTAGGCTTATAAATTGACCAGGATACTTACCCACAATGCCGTTGCTAGGCTAAATTTGACTGAAGGCAAGCCAGGAATTTTACACCCCTACAACAAGACCTAATTGCCACAAGCGCTCATGCAAGGGCCTAGTCTGCCTACACCTAGCTACGGCACTGCTTACCCAGACAAAAATGTTTTGTCAGATGCACTGGACAAAAAAATATAGTTGCATGTGAGCTATTATGGGTAACGGGTAAAGATAGAGCTTGAGATAAAAATAGGAAACAATATTGTAGTACTCAAAAATTTTATAAGTAGTGAGTGATAGAATATTAATGACAATATTTTACCTTATCAAGAAAATACCAACAAACTTCTAAAATTTTCCCCTGGTATTTCACCGAATATTGTGGTTAGGATAATCTCTCAAATAACATCCATTTAGGACTCCATTCTTTACATGTAGGTTTACCAAGTCTAAGGAAATATGTTTATGATATTTGTGTGCCTTATCTTTCATTAAAGGTCTAGTTTTTAGGGTTGAATTCATATTCATTAGAAATAATACAATCATATTTCCATGTACCTAAAACAAGCACATAAATGGATGATGATGACAAAAGGATAGTGTTTAAGGAAACTGAAAAGCAGCAGATTTTTTTTTTGCAAAGCATTTTAACACAGATTTTAAAAATTAATAGAAAAATTATAAAATTTTGCCAGCGTACACTAGTTTATGTTTAATAAAAGGGTGTCCATACTACTTACCTTAAAAAATGTATGTTTAGAAGTTTATTTTCTTCTATTTTTGTGTGAGTTTTCTATTCGCCTTGCCTATTTTCCCATTTTAACATACAAAAATATTTTCTTTGATACAAAATTCTACTTCGCTTTACAAGAAATACAAAACGCTTTGTTGACATTAAAATCTGACGTTTATCGTACGAGTTTTCCCGAAACTGCGATCGCTTCCAAATCTAAAAGCCGATGTTAAGCGATTGCTGTTTCAAGTGGGCCTGGGCCGGCTTTGATTAAATCTTGGGCAACTTGACCAAAATTTAACGTGTTAAAATTTAACACGGTGTTAGCTAATCATCCTTTCTGCAACCCGCCGTATGAGAGAGAGAAATCGATTTTTTTGGGTTGATATAGGAATAGTTAGTTATACAGGATGTTTCGTTTCGGAGCTATTAAATGTCAAATTCGAAATTTCCCCGATTTCGGTTCAAATCGGGTACAGATCGCAAACGTAAATTAAATCGATGTAAATTTTTGGAGGTTGTAGGTGAATCGGAGCTTCAGCACTCTACTGAAACTGGTGAAGATCAGAAAAAAGCAAGTAAGTCTTTTGCATTTTTAGGTCGAAAAATGGCATTTTCAGACCCCTTTTTGGTACCTAATAACTCGAAAAGAAAATCTCTGATCGAAAAACGGATTCATAAGAGAACTTTTAAAATCCCAAATAATTTTTTTTACAATACATTTGCTTAAACCTAAAATCACTGGAAAATGGAAATATTTGGAAAAACTTGGATATTTAGATTTTTTACCCAAATATTTCACGGTTTTTAATATTTTGTGGGGTCAAAATGGTTCAAATTAAAATCCCATATACGTCGTCGGAAAGAGCTCGTCAAAGTATGTATTATCCATTTTTTTTCTTCATTCTCTATAGGAAGCAATCGCCGATTAAATTTCAATTTTTTCACTTTTTTGCCCTCGACATCGGTACATTTGAATCACTCTGTATTTTTTCCTATCTAATTTTTTCCCAATATTTCTACACTATCTTATAAAGGGATAATCACACTGCAAAATGAATAGCTAATGGGCGATCCAGGAGCGTATTTAAGGGGTAAAAATCGGATTTCCTTGATTTTTTCCGACAAATCTTATTTTTAACCGGCATTATTCCGCACTATTTAGTGATTCTTTTTGGGTTTATTTTATCCGTTAATTGTCTAAGAATATGGTCGTATTCGTTAAAGTTAGGTTTATTTGCATCGGGGACATCTAAAATTTGAAAATTTTTGAATTTTCGAAGATTGCCATGAAAATTATTTATTTTTATAAAATATTTCAACATCTATGTCACCAGTAGGAAGGTACTAAGGTACCTATATTATTTTGAGCCAGTCTTCACATTACATCTCTGATATATTCTGTGACTTATCTATAACCTGTAACAAAAGAAAATGGAACACATAATAACATGTAAAAGTCTACGTACATGAATACATTTGCTTAAACCTAAAATCACTGGAAAATGGAAATATTTGGAAAAACTTGGATATTTAGATTTTTTACCCAAATATTTCACGGTTTTTAATATTTTGTGGGGTCAAAATGGTTCAAATTAAAATCCCATATACGTCGTCGGAAAGAGCTCGTCAAAGTATGTATTATCCATTTTTTTTCTTCATTATCTATAGGAAGCAATCGCCGATTAAATTTCAATTTTTTCACTTTTTTGCCCTCGACATCGGTACATTTGAATCACTCTGTATTTTTTCCTATCTAATTTTTTCCCAATATTTCTACACTATCTTATAAAGGGATAATCACACTGTAAAATGAATAGCTAATGGGTGATCCAGGAGCGTATTTAAGGGGTAAAAATCGGATTTCCTTGATTTTTTCCGACAAATCTTATTTTTAACCGGCATTATTCCGCACTATTTAGTGATTCTTTTTGGGTTTATTTTATCCGTTAATTGTCTAAGAATAAGGTCGTATTCATTAAAGTTAGGTTTATTTGCATCGGGGACATCTAAAATTTGAAAATTTTTGAATTTTCGAAGATTGCCATGAAAATAAAGAATTGCAGTTTATTTACTCGAAATTATTGAGATGATATTTCAAAATTTTGCAGAAATGCCAATTTTTTGCAAAATTGAAAGGTTCCTTTTCCGATTTCGGCTTGAAGTATACATGAATGAGATTTTAGGAACCTTCTACTTTAAGTGCAGGGATCATTGGATGAGTTACGCATTAAATGCCATTTTTATTCAGTTTTAGATGTCTCTACCACACTGGAATTCGCCATCTACGCATGATGAGTCATAAGTTCAGTTTTGACGACAGCCAATGGGATCACGTTTTACAAGTTTGGAAATTCGCTCGAAAATTTGCAGTTTTAAATCCTTTTTTTTTAATAGAGACCAAAATAAATGGAACCGCCATAAACATTTAATTTATGTAGAGAATATAAAAAAAAATCAGATTTATTTGGGTTATATGCATATTCCCTATTGTGAAGCAACTAGAGAAAGAGTGCATCACTGGATGTATTCCTAGCATGTCCTATTATGGAATTGTTATACCTGTTACTTAATGTCTACTTCAACATTGTTTAGGATATAACGACAGATGAAATCATATATCGAAATGGCTAGCTCCCGAACTATTAGGTTGAATTCGCATTAGTACTTTTTAAACCGATACAATCAGTTGCGCAACTGAATCGCTTTTGTATCTCTACCAAAGAACTTTTGCTTCATAAACTGGCGTGTAAACATACAGTGGATCGCAACAGTATCGCTTTTGCATCGCGATTCATATGCAAGTACCCTTCAATACAATATCTTCAGGTCATTAAACAATGTTTTCATATATAACTTTGGCCACACTTTCTAACCAGCAAATAAAAAATCGTGGAATACTCACATTACACACATTTTCTAATTTAATTTATAAATATTGTGCTTTATAAAATTACCAGATTAAAAATGTATAAAT
The DNA here is from genome assembly GCA_963971165.1 of Philopedon plagiatum. Taxonomy (NCBI): domain Eukaryota; kingdom Metazoa; phylum Arthropoda; class Insecta; order Coleoptera; family Curculionidae; genus Philopedon; species Philopedon plagiatum. The sequence continues at coordinate 130,454,534 of OZ020189.1, forward strand.
TTAGCATTGATTGGTCTATTAAAATCTTCGTATTGACCGACTTCATTTCCCCAAAAACAAAAGGTGTTAATTTAATCCTTTGAGGGGTGTTAATCGCACAATTAAACAGCGAAAACGACAAGAGCGAAATTTCTCGTTAAAAGTATCCAACATTTTACACGTTATTTAAATATTCGTTGACGCGATGGGGCGCTTTTGGAAATTATTTGCTTAGAATATTCAGGTATTACTGAAAATATTTACGAAAAAGCTCAAGTTGTTTGTATAAAGGAAGCTAGTCGGTTGACTAGCTTCAGGTGATAATAGTGTGGTTTTGATGTTATTATTATGAATACATGAAACATGAGTTATGTTAGGTTAGGTTAGTTATACCTAGAGACCGGATTTCAATATTACATAACGCAAAATTCGGGTGTGAACAGGTTTATTATTATTTATAAATTATTTCTCGTTAAAAATTTGTCTTTTTTTTCAAAAAAATTATCCAACTTTACAAAAGAAAGAACACTGAAAAATATGAAATAATATTATTACGTATTTATTACTGCGGTTCATGGTCAACTTAATTTTGTTCAAATTTATAAAAAAATCTTGTTATAATAGTGCACCAGTTCTTCACCCCCGTCCCTTCGTAATGGTCAAGGTGTATTAGATTTTCTGACCTTAATAATCCCAAAAATTCCATATTAGTTCACATTTCTGAAGAAGTTCAGAATTAATTTTTATAACATCCGTTACACAAAATTAGCTTTTCTGACCTTGATAACCCCGAAAATGATACATTAATCAACATTGTTGAAGAAATTGCCAATCGCCCCCCCCCCCCCCTTCAATTTTCTTAATATCTATTACACAAAACTATATTTTTTGACCTTAATCACCCCGAAAATGACAACATTTTTGGAAAAATTGCCAATCGTTCTCCCCACCGTAATTTTCTAATCATCTGTTAATCCGTTAGACAAAATTAGATTTTCTGACCTCAATAAGTCCGGAAATGACACATTTAACATTTTTGGAAAATTTTCCAGCCGCTTCTTTTAACCCACCCCTCCCCCCCCCCCCCCCCACACACACACACACACACACATCATAACACACATTTTTGGAAGAAATTGCCAATCGCTAACTTTTATCCACCCCCCCCCCCCCAAATATTTTTTTTTAACATCTGTTAGACAAAATTAGATTTTCGGACCTCAGTAATCCCATAGTCTTGCCCAGAATATTTTTAATATTTTCTGTATACATTATCTATCTAACAGAGTCCATTCCTGGAATGTAATATTTAAATTCGGTCTCTATATCCTTAATTAAATTGCAAATTTCAAACTCCCATTTCACCCCCTTAGGAGTTGATGTCTAAAAAGTTATAAAACATGTGTTTATTTTTTAAACTACTTTTACGTCGTTTCAAGGTAATAGAACCGTATAACAATTTTACTCGATTATAAACTTTGAACCTCCATTTAACCCCCTTAGGGGTTGATTTATTAAAAACTGGAAAACACGTGTTTAAATATTTATTTAAAATAGCTAAATATTTATAGTTTATAGTTGTCGCACAAGTTATATTTCGTCCATAAAAACTGATCTCAGTAAAGATCAACAGTACCTTCTGGACAGATCTGATTGTAAAAGATCTTGGACCTCACAGTCATTCCCGATGGTTGACTTTCTGACGACTTCGGTATATAGATACTTTTATTTTTTCCTGAAGTAAATTCCACTGTTGCAACCGAGATGCCAAAAGCTCCATTTTTTTCCTTGGAGAGGTCCAAATCCCTTACAAGATCACTTAATTCACTTTGATTAATTTTTTGTGGCCCTTTATTGAACGCTTCACGACAAAAATCGGTATCATGTGAAATTGATGGCTGGGCTAAATTATCTTTTGTATTATTATCTGACTCTTCGTCTACATCCGAATCAAAGGTGCATTGCTCTGGTGGATTTGGAACAGGCAACTCATCATTATGAGGAATTGGGCGAGTGGCAGATCGTAGATTTGGATATTGTAGAGTAGTCAATTTCTTCTTTGCGATACCTTTCTTAATAGGAGGTATCACACAAAAATAACAATCAGTAACGTTAGTGGTAGGCTCTCGCCATAGGCACAGCAAAAGTCATGGAACCCCCCCTTCCACTCAGCCAGCTACGGACACTGTTCGCACAATTTCTGCAGCAGATAAGAGGTGCCCAGCTTTTGTCTTGGTCACCAATTTTGTAGCCAAAATACAAATGATACGCTCTCTGTTTTATGGGACTAACACCATGTTTCTGATTCTTAAAGGGGACTTCACCACAAATATAACAAAAGTTATCTGGTATATGTACACAAACTCGCGGCATCTTGTTTAAAACTTACTTAGTTCTAATATACGAACGTTTCTAACTAATCTAAAGGTTAAATCAGAACGGGGCAAGAATTCACACGTTTACTTTTAGGTATTTATAAAAATATAGACTATTCCCAGAATACTAAATACCAGGCTAAATGAATTCTTAATAGTATCATCCACTGTGGTAAATTAGGTACAGGTATAAAGTATGTACCTTTATAACAGGTATTAAGAAAGCCGGAGCCAACTTGGACTTTCGTTGGGTATATTATGAATTCGCCTAGCAAAGTGTACAAGGTTCGGCTATTTTGACGTCGGATATATTTTGGCTATAGGCCAGTGAATTATTCGTTATACCTAGGAAAACAATATAGGTATACTATACTACCATAATACACTTTCTTTAACCGGCACACAAAAAAAAGTGGTGAGTACATTCGACCAGACCCATCTATCTATATGTATTGTGATGCACTGAAGCCAAATCCGAAGTCCGTTTGGCCCGTACACCCACAAAATTTTTAGTAAATTGCGAAAAAACGCTGAAAATGGCTAAAAATTGCGAAAAATTGCCGTTATGAACATGAAGAAGATTTTATTGAACTAGATCAAGTATGATTCTTATGTATTTTGATGCGGTGAATCCAAATTCAGAATCTTTTAACCTCGATCGTTCATATATTTATGAAAAATCCTAAAAAATAGCAATGACTAGCAGAAAATAGTATTGTTCTTACGTACCAATGACGATTTTTATTACGTATGTGCATGGGAGTGATTTCTTGTAACATTAGGTATACTCTACAGAAGCCAAGTTACCAACTAATGTATAGTTGAAGTCGCTTGATAACGACGCCTGCGCGCCTGCTTTCTCACCCTGACCAGACGCCGATACTGGGGTTCCGAATCCCTGCATCGTAAAGCACTTATCGCTTGTGCCTACCATGACGGCATACACGCCGTTAACCCAGTGACTCTCCCAGACGGTTCTGTTGCCCACCGTCACCACGTGGAGGTGCCCTGGTTACACGCACAAGCAATCAGTCCTCCGAAGTTGAATTGCAATTTCTAGCTATTTTTAGCAGTTTTTCGCAATTTACTCAAAATTTTGAGGGTGTACGGGCCAAACAGACTTCGGATTTGGATTCAACGCATCAAAATACATAGATCGGTCAGGTCAAATGTACAGACCACTTTTTTCTGTGTGCCGGTGTAATTTTTGACGTTCTAAATAGGTTGGTTGCCGATGTTTTGATATAATAAATATTGCGTTTCTAGTGTTACGTATTTTCAAAGTTACCACAGGGATCAAAAATGTCTTTTTAAGGGATTTGAAGCATTTTTAATCCCTCGGGGATTAAAAGTGACACTTTATTCCTTAAAAATAGGAACTAAAATAGCCTTGCTTAGCTACGGAGTGCAAAAGAGTAAATTATTGAAATGGTACAGGAAACTGTATATATTGGCATTATTTTTACTAAATACTATGCTGGGATGTACCAATATCACACTAACAGCCGATTGTAAAAAACTTTTAGTCAAGCGTTAAACTAATTCATTGTTAAAAACAAACGACACACAGCGTTAAATTTTTGACTAATCAGTGATGAAACAGAAGATTACCAATACAAAACCAACGAGTTCTTTACTTTTATTTGTTTTAACGAAGAAAGGATTTAAGGAATTAAACTAAATTCACAATATGCTGTGACTGACTAAAGTCATCCTTCTGGAAAACGGTGGTTAATACCCAATTTTTCATGGATTCGCCATTACAGATTTAAAGTCTTTTACCGGCTTACTATGGAGAGATGACGGTCCTCCTGAATTTAATGTTCGAACTTCAACATTTACCACGAAGTTATTCTTTAAATCCGTTGATTTATCGGTGGTCGGTCACAATTTTTTACTGTTTACTTCACGCCGAATTGCATTTTCCATTCGTCCGCCTAAACAATGGCAATTTCCAGTCGTGATTGTATTTTGCCCAAACATTACAAAACGTCTTCTCTGGACTGTATAAAAAAGCATATTACAAGTATCTAGTGGCTCCTTTTTTATATGGTTTCCACTATTAACAGGTTTTTGGCGCTCTAATCGTTTCCGAAACAATAAGTCACTATTGCACACCAAAAACGACACGCGAGACCCGTCATATTTTAGGTCCGGAAAAGTAGAAATGAACTTCCGAATATTTTGCGGGAGCAGGTAACTTCTACGATCGTTTGGTAACCTGTTTCCACCGCAAAGCATGTCGACAGATCACGGTAGTTATAATTCCGGCCCCTATGGTTTGTCACCTTGATTTACAAAGCCGATTCATAACACCTTACAGCGTTGAGTAGCAATTTCTTATCATATTATGCTCTAACATTACAATTAAGCATAGTTCTCCCTCAGGGAAATTTTTAATTTGTTTAGGTTACCTGTATCAATCATAACGTGTTATAAAGGAGAACTTTTTAAGAAAATTGACTTGTTTTCGTAAAACTTAAAATTTAAAAGCTTCCAATTTCCTAAGGATATTTCAGGACACGCTGTAGAAACAAATGACACCAGCAATACTAAAATATATAAGGCAATACTAAAATACTCATCACTCATTCGCTATTTCTACGGCCAGTCTAATTTTATATTGTTTACTAAACAAATTATATTGTTACTTTAGGTCAAATATTTCAGTTATTTTAAGCATTAAAATACGTCATAATGTTAATTTTATTTTTAGAAATGCTTGAAAATGTTAAGGAATTCTTTGTTTAAAAGCCGATCGTATTTATATACTTGCTTCATAGAAAATTATCCCTTCTCAGCATTTTCTCAAAATAATTGGTTGTAAAAAAATCACATCTATTTTTAGTCAATCGTACAGTTTATTTCGTGGAAAATTTCAATTTCCTAGATTCAGTGGTTCGGAAATTAAAATGATCTGACAGTCACACTGAGATACACAGCGTTAAATCCATAAGTTTTCTGTTTTTGCGATTTCGTTACGGAACACTAACTAAAAAGAAATACCTTAATATATTTGACGGCAGAAATCTATATGTAACAAGGAGGTAGAGTTCACAAATATTTTACTTTTTCGCAGAAGAGTATTATTTAGTTGAATTTAAATTTTGCAGAATTTTAAATAAACAAATGTGGGTATTATTCGTAATTCATTGTGCCCGGCACATTGTATTTTCAAGTATTATCACAGTTACGTTAGTTTGTATTAAAATTATATTATTGTACGACTATTATTTTGGCAGAGTAGATTGTCCATTTTAACGTTTTTGACAGTTAACTGTCGCACAATAAAACCTGTAATACTCATCACTTCCTCAAGAATGATCAAACCCTACAAAGTAAATAAGAGGACTCCTTTTTTTCACCCATACACACGCTGCACCAACAGAACAACAAGAAAGGCATTATATTTGCATCACTATTGTTTACCGCTCCGGAAGCTCCGCGCCTTCTATTTTTTCCGCTCTTTCAAATCTAGAGGGCTCATTTTACGAAAATTGTTGACTGGGGATTTTTCATCATCCACTATACTTTAACACCCAATCAATTAAATATAAAACTGCTGCAAAACTAATAAAAAAATTTCTCATTCCTATTTATACAATAATTAAGAAACTTGAAATTCAAATACTATTGTCTTACATGTACCGTTTAAAATGTAATTATCTAATACCTGAAGGGTGTTACGCTACATGCGTTCAGAATAGTAATGCCGTAATTCGCTAATCAGATTAGGAAATGTATAGATTTTCCGCCGCCATGTCGCGGTTAAAATATAACTTTACAGAAAATTTAAATAGCATTTTTGGCCATTTGGTTTTAATCAGTGTGATTAACTTACACACACACACACACACACACACACAAATAGCATTATTGAGCAACAATAGTGAAGATACATACATGCGCATTAATGTTTCTGACAGAGCGAGGCGTATATATATATATATATATATATATATATATATATATATATATATATATATATATATATATATATATATATATTTACATTTGTAAAATTCTTGTGGTGCTGTTTTAGAAATATTTTTGAGGGTTAAGGCAACTCTAGATGTTTTTAATCCTTACTAATCATTTGGAATACTAATGTTTTTCAATAGTTATTAATTGATTATTTTTCTTATTTACAAGTCATAATTAAAATAAGAAATTAAAAAGACTAATTATTATGCTTCAATATTTTCTTCAATAAATTACAAAAACTGGAACAATGAATGAAATGTTCTAGGAGACAGGTCCGTATCACAGACATTTCTTAATAATTATAAAAAATACTGAAATCGTAATGTAATCATAATGTGTAGTACACTGTTGAATTCGGATAAAAAGGGCTTTGAAATCAAAAAATCAGGACCGATTTTAAAAAAGATGAAGTTGATGATCGCTGCCCAAAGACGAATCGTCGAATAAAGAAATTGATAACGTAATCTTTAAGTTCATTAAAAGTTGCTATAAAGAAATTTTATTAGTTTCACCCTAGTTTCCATATTAACGCCAGAAAAAAGTTAAATGGAAAATTCGAAAACTTACTTTTTCAAAAAACTCGAAAATGAAAAATCGTCTAAAAAATCTCGGAACATCATTTTATTAGTTCTTTAATATTCTATATATTCTATATATATATATATATATATATATATATATATATATATATATATATATATATATATATATATATATATATATATATATATATGTATGTATTTATATAATAGGGCAACTGGGAAAATATGAAATGACGGTGGTAGTCTTATAAATTGTGCTTTCTTATTAAAGCAGAAGATGGCGACCACTGTCGCCGCACATGGTTTAATTCCGGTACCGCACGAATAAAACTATAAAAGTCTGGGTGTTTGTGGGTTGTCAGTATGAATGGGAGATGTAGGGTGTGTTTGCTTATTCTCAAACAGCTATCAGCAGAATAAATCATCTGTAGATTTATTTCGGCGATAGCCTCACGTATTCTATATTTTAAAATTTCAACATTATGATCTAAATTATGTCTATAAATCTTTTCTTCCAAAGAAAGTAATAGCATGCCGTCAGATCAGAAGACCGAGCTGGCCACTGCATTGGACGATATCTACCCAGCCATTTTTGAGGAAATGCCCGATAACCGATTTTTGGTTTTGTGTCGAAATGTCGAATGCGCTGGACATACTACGTCTTGTTGAAAGTAGACTTTGCGTCTGTATTCCAAATATTCTTCAAACTTTGTCCAACATCTTTAAGTTAGAATTTTAAGTAATACTTACGTTCAAGGAGTATGGGCCAAAAATTCTATTTATTGTAATAGCGCATTATATATTTACTTTTTTGACTTTTTAGCTGCCTGTAGTAATTTAGGTTTAAAAGCCTTAAACATATTTTCTTTTAAAGCTTTTTGGATTATGATAATTTGCAAGAATCTGTTTCTCAACGATGTTCTTCAATTTTCTGCTACCGAGTCCAAAACTAGCATGAAATGGAAATATTATAAACATGAACTTATTAAAGAAAAGCATTAGAGACAACCAAAAATCATTTTACTAATAAGACCAAATTAGAATGGCACAAAATAATGTAAATAATTTTACCAGGAAAGAGGGTAGGTAATTGGTATATATCCTACAGTAATAAGGGCAACATTTTTATATCCTGTTAATTAAGATACTCAAAAAGCAGTCACACCGCAGTTCTAATTGGAAATGGTTCTTTAGCCCCGAATGATAAGTTATCTAATTAAGAAATAAATTATGAAAAGTTCCTTCTCACTGAATTATGCGAATTTAATTTCTGACAAACACGTGGCACAGCGTATTGATCTTTTAACAGATTGTGCGTTGTCAACAGAGTAAATCGTCACATTTGTAGCTAAAATAATAGTAGCAAATGCCAAAATCTCTAGCATTTAAGAAAAATATTGGCCACTTATTGATCAAAAAAGATAAATCTGTAATGCCGAAAACTAAATGATGTGTAATCATGAATTCTGACCTTTATGGAACAAACATATCGGGTGTCCCGTTAAGGTCGGAAACGGGCTGTATCCAGCAAACTACTTGCCCAACAGCTTTCGGGAAAAGAATTATTACAAAAGTGGTCCTGAGAAGTCTATTAAAATTATTTTCCACTTTGAAATTTACCGCTAGATAGCGAATTTTTAAATCAAAATCGAAAAATGAGAATTTCTCTATAAAATCAATAGCGAATGTAAGTTACGCGGAGCGATTTTGGACTCTCTTATTAGCACTCTGAAAATTATTTATACGACATTTTAGCCCATCTCTTAAAATAAGGGCAGGGGAAGAGGGTGAAATTGTATTGCAGAAACAGTTGGATAACTTTGGGCTACGTTAACCGATTTTACCTGAGCAACTTGGTCTTGTTTTAAAGCTATCTGATAGCTGAATCACAGCCTGTAATAATACTTAAGTTTTTGTTTAAGCCTGAACCGCCAGATGGCGTATTTTGGTCCCTTCAGGAGTTTACCCAATTTTCCATGAAAAGGTAAATAGAAGGCTATATTTTTTATCTTACTTTCTTATTACTTGTAAATTTACTTAAAAAATGGCAGGAAATGGAAGTTTTTCAAACTTAAGTTATGAGCGAACTTTTCAAACTTAAGTTATGAGCGAAAACTTGGTGAAAGAAGGGAGAACTTATAAAAGTAAACATCATCAACAGTATCTTGAAACACACAATATTATAAAAAAAATTAAGATAGGCTAAGGATACTTACCTGTAAGAAAAATGTAACGAAATCAAACAGTGTGAAAAAAATACGATTCTCAAAATATGCACAAGAAAATTAAAGGACTTATATCGAAGAAAATGTGCAATCGCCGGATAGTCAGCTTACTGGATAAAGATGAAACAGTTAAAACAGAAGTAAATGATCTACTTGTTGTCTGGACAGAATACGTCGAGGAACTATTTAACGACACACGTCCGGGACGCATAACATGACTGAAGCTACACCGGGGCCACCAATTAATTATGAAAAGCGAAATAGAGAAAGCCATTTCATCCATGAAAGATAATAAAACCTCAGGCCGTGATAGTAGATCCTTAAAATTATATGCGAGTCGGATCCAAGATTTCGTGACATTCGGGCAAAGTTATTTATTAATATAACACTAAGAACGTGTACATTAGGGTGGGCCGAAAAAATTTTTTTTTGAAATTTTATTGCGGGTAGTGAAAAAAACTTGTCTTAGGTGTATCCTATACCGCACACAAAAAACTGGATTTTTAAAAAAATATCCAGCCGCGCCCCAGGGGGGTAAAATGGGTATTTTTTCTTTTAACGTTTTTTTGTTACGGGTAACTTAAAAACACTTTGTGATGATCTCCTCAATGCATAAAAAAAAACTGGACCTTATATTTTATGTCTAAGCCGCGCCCCAGTGTCTTTTTGTTTATTTAAAAGCGGAATATTAATTCGCTTATACTACGCCACTGACAGTTCGGAGACCTTGACAGTTGCTAAGCAACATTGCGGCAGCGCGTAAAGAGGCAACTAAGAAACTTAGTTTGTGGACAGAGCTCGTTCATGTTGCACGTGTTTTTAATGCTCAGTAACTAGAGCAATAACGGTTATCACGATTTTTTAAGGTAAGTTGTTAAGCTTTTTGAAGTTAGTGTATTAATACTATAACTATGTCTAAAAATACAATTATTAAAACTCGTCTATGTGATAAGATTTATTTGTTTGAGAAAGCTGAAGACTTAAATGAGGAACAAGTGCTTTTCCTTCCGACATATGAGCAAATTATTACATGTTTTAGAAGTGTCCGATCGCAGTTAAAAGGAGACGGAAGTAAAGAACCTCCTTTAAACGACATTGCGAATATTGTGGCACAAAAAGTTGCAGTCATTTGGAATCGGGCATCACTTCCAACTGTAAGTCACAAACGTATAGTGGATATGATTTTAATATATAACAAAAAATATAGAAACCTCACAAAGCCCATTAAAAACCGAGACTCTGCTTCCTTTAAAGCAAAATTAGAAATATTTAAGTCTGAAGCGAGAAAGCTGTTTGATATTTGTTCGTGCAAGTGCGCTAGTCTTTTGGTTTGTAAATGTAATAAGGAAAAGAAAATACCGAAGGCAGAATGGCCTTTTATAACGGACCAAAGAAATGAGCGTAAAATGCGTATTGGCCCCCTCGACAAAATAGCTACGAAGAAACTTGAAGAAAAAGCAAATAGAAAAGAAAAAGATAATAAGCCTTCTGGAAAAAATATAAATACATTTGAACCAACAGCCAGTTGCAGCGGAGTTTCTTCTACTAAACGCAAGACTAGTTTTTTCAGTAGATCAGAATCTTCTTCAGATTCAAGCACTGATGTGTCTGACAAAAGTGAAGATGATACCGATTTCAAATGGAGCTACCCCCTCGAAAAGAGGCAAAGGACTGAACAAATGCTAAATAGTCTAACTCAAATGAGAATGGCGCTCACAAGTACAGCTAAAGCGGCTGATTTGACAGGTACGTCAAGCCGAAATGTCGCAAAAATTGCGACGGCGGTTTTAGAGGATATGAACTTGGTATCTGCTAATGAACAAGTCAAGGTCATAGATAAGAATAAAATACGAAGAGAAGTTGAGAAGAGCAGAAAACAGGTTAGAGAGCTCGAATTATCTGGCTTAAAAAGTATTGAGGGGTTATATTTTGATGGACGCAAGGATCATACCATGACTCAACAAGAAGGACGTCGGGTATTGCAAGCTGAGGAACACATTGCATTAATTGAAGAACCCGGAAGCAAATACCTCGGACATGTATCTTTAGTGCCACCAGTGAAAGCAGCTGATATAGTACAAGGATTGATGTGTTTTATAAGAGATCATAACATTGACACAACAAAACTTACTGTGATAGGCTGCGATGGTACAAACATGAACACAGGTTGGAAAGGAGGCGTCATCCGATTACTTGAAACTCAGCTGGACAAACCACTTCAGTGGAGCATTTGTCTTTTACATGCTAATGAACTGCCACTAAGGCACTTGTTACAAAAGCTTGACGGCCAAACAAAAGGACCGTATACTTTGTCAGGACCAATAGGATCGCTACTTGGTGATTGCGAAAAATCTCCTGTTGTAGAATTCACGCCAGTAGACATTGAGCTACCAGAGTTAGATAAAAAAGATTTAAGCACAGATCAACAATATTTGTATGCCATTTGTCAAGCAATAAAAAGTGGACAGTGCTCCGAGAATCTTGCTTCCCGAAATCCAGGAAAGCTAAGCCACGCAAGGTGGTTAACCACAGCAAATCGAATACTGCGGCTATATATTTCTACAAAGGAGCCAACTGAGACCTTTCTTGTGCTAGTTGAATATATCACAAAAGTATATGCACCTTTGTGGTTTAAAATCAAAACAAATCCTTATATACAAGATGGTGCACGCCACCTATGGGATACCATACAGGCCACTAGACATTTTCCTGATAATATTAGGAAAATCATTGACAAAGTCATAGCGGACAATGCATACTTCGCACATGCAGAAAATATTTTAATTGCTATGTTGGCAGATAAACGGTCGCATGTCAGAGAGTTGGCTATAAGAAGGATTATGAAAGCAAGAAAAAATACTCAAAAGGAGAATGTCAGAATTTTTAGAGTTCCAAAAATAAATTTTGCAGCTCGAGATTACATTGAACTGATCGACTGGTTTCAAACTGTTTCTGAACCACCACTAATAATGCATATAGGGGATGAAGAGCTTCTTCGCATGATACAAGATCAAGAAATACCGATCCTTAAAAGTTTTCCGTGTCATACCCAGGCGGTCGAAAGAACTGTGAAAATAATTACAGATGCTTCTTCAACAGTATGTGGGCCAAACGCACGTGATGGTTACATAAGGGTGAAGCTTAAAGCTCGGGCAGAATTGCCTAGTTTCGAAAATAAAGGCGAGTATTATAAAACTAAAATAAACTAATACGAATTGAGAAGATGTAAGGTGGGCGGGCGGGTGGAACTCGAGGTGCAGTCACCTCCCCGTGGTGAGTTCTGGGCTGGTTTAACATTCAACTGTTAGTAATAAAATTCGTCTTAGATATTTAATTACTTTATATTTATTAAACTTAAACTGAATATTGAACCAGGCGAAGAGCTGCATACAGATACTATTAGGAGTACGATGCAAGGCCATTTTGGAAACCTTTTAGCCAACGGGGGCGCGGCTAAAACTTAAATGATAACGTCCAGTTTTCTTTAACGCATCAAACTTATCACAAAAAGGCATTTTTAGACCACCCTGACTTTAAAAAAATAATTAAAAAAATTGACCCCTTCAACCCCCCCGGGGCGCGGCTAAATATTAATTAAAAAATTCAGCCTTTTGCATGTGTCATGGAGCACACCCAAGACAACTTTTTTTCACTACCCCTATAGAAAAATCCCCAAAAAATTTTTTTTGGCCTTTTTCGGCCCACCCTAGTGTACATAAAACATGACACATATTATGTTTAGCAGGCGCAGCCCGTGAGTTTTTTTACAGGTGGGTCAAAATTTTGTGGGCAACTAGTGATATCAACGCAACAAGCAAAATAAACTTTTTTAATTAAGAAAGGTTTTTTAATAATGTGCCAAGAAATTATTTACCTACAAATAAACATTGCAAAAATCATAAAATAGGTACTGCAGAATATTGAACATTACTACTCTTGATGTTTATGACTTGTAGTATCACTTTTTTGTTTATGGCTTTTTTCTATGTGTTTTAATACTCTAAAATAGTAGATTTTAGCGGGTTCCGTTGTGATAGGTTTAGCCTCTCCTCAATAGATGTCGCGCCTTGTACTAAAAGCCCAGAATATAAACAACAAAATGCTGAGATATGAGATAGCATGATTATTCGTACAATAAAATTAGGAACGCTGCCGAAACTCCGTTTTCTTTAATAAATGCAATGCTGGCGACTAGACATAATAATACGATATTTGTCTACGCACGTGCAGGCTGTAAGCTGTAGTAAATATGAGATTGCCAACAATACAACAATTTTAAAAACATTTTATCGAGGAACAACTTGTTGCCAATACACCTTTTAGAGCCGATCTAATTTTTTAAATAACAAAAAATTAAAAAAAAGTTCTTGCCCTAACACGGATTCGAAACCGGGACCTTCGGATTAACTCGCTGAGACCGTACCGCTGCACTACACTGGTTATGTCAGAAAACCGGTCCGATATCGTTAAACTTGATGCCTAGCGCTGGCCTGAGAGAAATCATATTTATATTTTATGTTTAACCACTACTAATTAATATTATTAATACGATGCAAATACAATTCGCATATTAGGTACCTAATTAGTTTATCTTTTTGCGAACCTAATGTTTTGAAATAGTATATTTTAGGGGGCGGTTTGAGAGTATTTCCATAGTGGGAGTGGCCAGATATTATGGGTGGGCCGTCGACCAATTGTGTCTCTTTTTAACTTCCTAAAGCGCGAATGTCTGTTTTTTCTCTCTTAATTTTAATGAATTATTTATAGCGTCCATATAAACCTACAAGATCAATTTAAAATATGACCCAGCCCGGAGCAAGCTTGGATATCCTTTGACGATGGCTTGGCTTGATTCTTTCTTGGGGACTTTTCGCATGGAACTTTGAAACAAAAGATTATTTTTTGGTTTTAAAAAATTAAAAAATAAAATATTAGGTAGATCACTGAAAATTTTAGGTGGGTCATTGACCAAATGACCTTATGGACGGGCCGCGCCTGATGTTTAGAAAATAACGCCATAAAACTGCAAACTTACAAAATCACAAGCATAAAATATACCAAATATGTACATACATCAAGATCCGTCTGGATAAACGAACTGAAAAGATAATTTAAGTATGATCTCAACTTTAATCGAGTTGCTTTAGTTACACTAACTTACTTATTACTCCTAGTTTAACGTAACTATGAAGGCTTAGAAATTGGTGCAAAGTTAGCTGCTTAATTATAGCTCTTAGTGTCGTGCAGAAATTATCCTTGGTTAATAAATACGCAAATAACTTTCTTGTTCTAACACAATATAATAACTTTTTTAATTACAGCATGATTTATTTTGCATGGAAAATAATAATATTTAAATAGATTTAAATCTACGTACGTCTTTATTGATTATAGAAAAGATTTTTTTCCTCGGTATAGTCACCGAAACGACATAATATAGAAAAATATATAAAGGTACAACACTTAGAGAGTTCATTTGGCCTCTAACATAAATTTAGCAATCTTTGCAAACGCGGCTGGTTTTTCTCTCCGGACACGTGTTTCGGCTACCTCATAGCCATCATCAGCGGAGCTGTATAACCAGAAATTTTATTAAACAAATTACAATACTGCAGTAAAAAGAAACTAGATAAACCTAAAGCAAACACAAAGACTACTAATTCTCTATCTTGATCTTGCGTCGAAAGCATGAGGCGATCAGAACCTGCTTTTCTGATAATAGCTCCATGCTCTGCAACTTTTTGCTTTGCCAACAACACGGTATTTTTTTCAACTTCTACTTCATCTGCGGTGTTTCTTATATTGGCACCGTCTCGCATCGACTGTAGATAATTGATTTTTGCTGGGGGGTTAACTGAGGCATATTTAGGAAGTAAATGTAAAGTCAATTATTTAAATAAATGAAACTGACAACTGTCACATGATACCTGAATGAGGTTCGGCCGAAAGTAATACGTAATAGTCTAGAAGATCACAGTAAATTGCAAATTTTGTTGTCCTAGACTTTTTTTGGGCGCAATGGTACCTGGATGGTTTCTCTCTAACCGGCGCATATTTCTTCTTCACATTAACGACCTGCTTTGTTTAAACTACCAGTCCCATCCACAGCTGCGCTGAGGATAGTATACTCCAACATTCACTTTTCTAGATATGTCTTGAATCAAGAGCCGGATAATAGACGCAGATCTGTGCACCTATCCCTTTATAATCCTTGACTGGGGTGCCAAGAACCTTGTTCAGTTCAACACCCACATGAATGGCCAAACCCTACAGAACAATGGAACGTTTGATCTTGTTGGCATCGCTTTCGTATTTTATCTCAGCTGGCTGGAATTTTCTCTGAAGAACTAGCCGCTATAATTTCTCCCTTCACTTTTACTAACAGAACAACAATAGGCGCGTTACGTATGCATCGCTTTACTTTCTAGCTACAAAAGCCTAGAAAGTCCCACTCCTTTCGCTTAATCATACCTAGTAAGGGTCAGATTATAGAACAAATTGCCTGCAGATATTTTCTCTTCCCCTTCCAACCTCCAGTACCTACTTTATATCCCGTGTCAGTAGATTACATTTTCCTTCTCTTCAGACACTCACGACCTTAGTGTTTAGGCTTGAAGTCTACGTGGGCTCTCTTAGATAAAAGAAAATTGACAGGAAGAAAGCAACTAGCAAGCAGTTTTCAATGAACTAAACAGGATTAGGTCCACTGCATTGTTACATCAATAAAGCTGGTTTATTAATCCGTTATTTTAGGTGTTGCCAATTTGCTTGCTCAGTGGTATAAAAAATAAGTTTATGTACTTTTTTGGATGCTATTAATATTGTACCGGACGGCCGAAATGCTGAACACACTTATTTAACGCTTTACTTCCCCTTTATTTCCTGTTACTGTCACAATAACGGTTTTATTGACAACAGATCAGCACCGAACTGAAAATCAACAACAAAAGCTAGTCTGGATCCTTTACATACACGTTTGCTAGTCCTGAAGATTCCTGAAGATCTCTAAAACATTCTAGAAGAATATAAAGACCAGTAATGGAAGAGAACAGAAGGCTATGGTAAATTCTATCACAGGGGTTCCATGTAGAAAATCATGGAATCGACAATTTTGGAAAGAACACCAGCAGATGTTCTTTCGTATAGGTAATATGTGAAAATTAACCAGGGTAATAAATTAGAAAACAATAGAAAATAAAGCTAAAATCTTGAAATATACGACCATGAACTAAAGCTTTAAAGTCCTTAAAACTTCTCTGAAGTCCGTAAAGATGTCCTTAACCACCGAAGCTGTAAGTTCAGGTACTTTAATAGTTGAAATTGTAATTTGCGAAAAAAGTTTAATTTTTGCTCAGGTTGGGTTTCATTAACGTGCTAATTTTTTTCAGGGGAGGAACAGCAAAAATTCAACTAGTTATTTGCAAATTAAAATGTATTTTTCTTTACAAAACATTCCTAGTAGGCTCACTATTAAAACCCTCAAACTTGGCATGGGTCCCGTAGGTAGCAACTGAGATATACAACTTTAAAATTTCACCAGCCTCCACTGCTTAACTTGGATATAGCAAATATTATCGCCCTTCTTAAGAAAAAGAATGTTGGATTTCAGCCAAAAAATCTAAAACTCTAACAAAAAACACTTTAGAGCAATTTCTGAGTGAGGCTCCAGATGATGTATACTTTTTGATTGGGTTTGCTTAGCATCAAAGAATTAACTTATTTGACCCTAAATATCATTGGAGACGAAGAATCGTTGATGCATATTACGATTCGTAAAAAATAGAACCCATCAACGCAGGAGCTTTGTAGCAAGCGGGGAACGAAATTTAAGCATTACAAAAAAATATGCTGCTACGACCACAAAATACGCCCCACTGAAGATTTTTCTTGAATTACCGAAACAAAAAATATCTGTTCAGTGTGTTGGAATTAGCAAAATCGGCAACGGACGTTGCTGGATACCTCAAACTGCCAAATCCCGAGCTCTACACTGGGCATTGTGTTAGGCGGTCGTCAGCCACTTTGCTAGTAGACTGTGGAGTAGACATCACGAATCTTAAGCGCGATGGGGAATGAAAGTCCATAAAATTTGCTGACGGATATGTGGATGAGTCTTTAGAAAACAAGAAACAAGATCCACATCGGATCCTCCAAAACCAGGCTACCACTTCCAAATCGCAGCAACCAGCAGCAATTGACCTTCAGCCACCTTATCTTCAACATACACAAGACATAAATAATTCCGGAATGGCAAGAAATCTTCCTTGACTAGTTAAAAGCCAGTTAGCTTCGGCCATAAGTTTGACAAATGAAAATAATATAAGTTTGAATTGTATTTTCACTTTGACGTCTATACTGAAATAAAATATTTACAAAAAATACTAAAACTAGATAATTTTCCTCACGCTCATAGAAAGAACATTGCTCCCAACACGCGCGGAAAGTGTCTTCCTCACTCGACCTATTTACCCTTAATATTACTCTAGAAGGTAAAACTAGCTAGAGGTAGTAGCTGTACAATTGTTGTCAGTTTTATCTACAAACCTGAACACCAAAATAGTCGTACACTTTCAGATGTTGGTTTTAGACGAGCAGTTAATCTTATTCTTAGTATATCAAACAATGTATTTTATTTCAGTGAAAGGACACCTAATATGCCTTATTCGTTTTGTATAGAGAATGAAATGCCACATGGCTCAGTAAACACTATAAGATTTTCTGATCTGATTTTCTGTAAGTGTTCAAACAAAGGCCGTTCCCTTCAGCCAGAACAAAAGGAACAACTAAACACTTTTTTGAACGAAATGCAAGTAGTTTCGAACTTAGCATGGAAGGCTACACCGACTGCTGACCGAACTCAGCTTCGCGTCATTCGGCTATCTGTGTCGCGTGTAGAAAACTATCACTTTCCGCACTTGTTAGGAAAATAGCTATTAAAACATCGTAGTAGCACGAAATATCTAGCCGCCCGAATCAATATACAGGCTGAGCATAAGGAAGGTTTGCAATTTAAATTTAAATATAATATATTAAGTAGTGGAGTTATACATAACTAATTTATTTTGAGATTTGGATTAAGGAAGGCTGAGAGTTGAGTATGGAATATAATACAGCATCCAAATTTAAACTAAATCTCATTACTTATGACGTTTGCAGACAAGTAAGAAGTGTGATACACTGGATATTGGTGATTTATAATATCGAATTGTAAATGCCAAGCTTGCTGCGTAATATTGAATCCCCCCATATTAATTTATAATGAATTGGTTTATGTTTTCAACTATAATATTTTGCTGATTTTTACGTTATTCCAGATAGCCGAAACGAGATGGATGACAACAGACCGAATAAACTAAAAAAGTGTGGGAGAGGCGTATGTTTATTAAGTGGAAGAGAAACGCTGACTAAAGAAAGAGGAAAATAAACATTTCCCCATTTTTTGTATAAAAACAATTAGACCAAGTAGGTCTTGTTTATGTGAAAAGTTTGATTTGTTTGTAAATAGCTGGTTGAATACCCTTGTACCGCTAAGACCAAGCAAAACAAAAACAATTTTTTTATTTACTTTCATATTTTTTAACAGCCTTGATAACAAAAAACAAAGAAACATTTCTATAAAAAAAACCTGTTCATTAAAATAAAACTCAAGGAACAAAAACATGTTTTCTTTCATTGAAACAATGCCGGAAAACGTCGTTAGTGCAAAGTCGTGACATATTTAATTCTTAAATTCGTCGGCTTAAAGTGTTAACCTGCTTAGTCCATTTTAACTAATTTTACAGGAGAGGTTAAAAACAATTTTTTAACGATTATTGTTGTTAAAAATTATTAAAATATATTTAAAAAATGCTTAACCAGTATAAACAATATTCGAGTACTGAAATATGTCAAAATTATTACCTTAACTGTATTTTTCAGTATTTTTTGGGAGATAGCTGGTTATCGTTTTTTTAAATTAGTTTAGTAATGGACTTAACAGGTCACTTAAATCAAACAATATTTTATACACAAAATAACTTTATTATTCTTTACAGAAAAACTTAGGAAAAATAACATAATACGGCCTTATTCATGAGGTAGGTCGTCATAAAATGTGTGGTAGTCTACCGGCAAAGTTTTTTTTATAGCTTGAAGGTCTTCATATTTTTTAGCGGTTATTTTGCGTCGTTCTAAGTATAGCTGTTTCAATTGTTTCCAAGAATGTGTGTTAATTTTGGAGTTTTTACGTTGAGGAATGGTTGTCCATTGATCAGTGAAGCTGGTTTTATAATAAATTTCACCTTCAGGGGTATATCGCAAAGCCCGAATGTCTGTGACTTTCAAATCACCTTTAGCTCTTCCTGGACGGATTTTTTTATAATACTGTATCGAGTCGAAATTTTTAAAAAAAGCGTAAGTCAAGTATTTTACTTGGTAGGGAGTGGGTTTCTTTCTTGCCTTCTGACATATAGGTACATAATCCGCCGGTAGGTTAATGACTTTATCTTTGAGTTTTTGTTCGATGGTCGCGTGAACCGAATCCACCTCCATCTGTGTATGGCCAGGTTCCAGGTATTTTTGCTCTATTATTAAATTATGACTAATTGCTACATTTAACAGAACATTGGCCATAACAGAGTTTCGGTTTTGATACCCGCAACCGTCCGTGTATATTATAATGGTGTTCCTTTCATCAGTATCTTCTAAAAGAGGGATGTTGGGCAATATGTTCTGTTCTATAAAATACATCCAAATACTTGCAAATTCTTCAGCACCAAGCCCTCCTTCACATTCGTTCCACACAAAACAGTAAGCATCGGAATTCACTAAATTGTAGAAACACAGATTATGCACTTGGAGCTTTGTTTTGTAGTACAGTGTGGACACTTTTGATTTTGGAGCCATTAAGACAGCTTGTAAATCTGCCGTGAAAATATAGTTTTGCTTCTTTTTATCTTTTTCCTTCTCTTCTCTTGCTTCTTTTTTCCTCTGTATGTGTCTGTTAAATGCATCTTCTGAAACTTGCCCCATCGTATAGCTGACACACTTCTCACACTGATCTTTTTTGGGGCGATAAAGCGCAAAGTTTTTTTCGTCAAAAGTGTTGCAGAACGATGCTATTGAAA
The DNA here is from genome assembly GCA_963971165.1 of Philopedon plagiatum. NCBI lineage: Eukaryota > Metazoa > Arthropoda > Insecta > Coleoptera > Curculionidae > Philopedon > Philopedon plagiatum. The sequence continues at coordinate 130,474,744 of OZ020189.1, forward strand.
GGGGCTCTTTTTTCTTTGATTTACACCAATCTTTGACATAAAAATCGTAAATACTTTGCCGAGAATGCCATTCAGCGAGAAGGTATTTTTTTTTAGATGTGGCCCTACAATAATGCGATTCCATAACTGGTAAAGAAGCTAAAAATTGGAGTAGGCAGTCACGGCGATCTTTAAAAGGTTGTATTCCACTAGATTGAGACTGGCGTAGTATACTTGGAGCACGTGTCCCAAAAGAATTTTTCCAGTGGCAAACTGTCCACCGTCCAATCCCAACGGTATTAAGAAACATGGTCCTGCATACCCTAAGACGTTCTTCTTGTTCTCGCAAAAAATATTGCAAGGATTGTCCTCTTTTTGTTTCGTTTTCTTTTTTTCGGTTACGGTGCCTTGCAGTTGACACAGATATAACTTGACTGGCAATAAAAACTTTCTTTTCGCCCCATGACATTTGCCAAAATGACTTAAAAATCTGTCGCCTTTCATGTTCACCGATTAAAGAACATTTCATAACACCTTTTTCTTTTGATTTACATTTGCATCTAGGTTTCATTACCCGTGGTTCTTTAGGCTTATCATAGGACCATTTTCCTTCTTGTTTTACTCTCCCTAGATAACGTTCACCACTTTCTCTTAGTTTTTTGTTTTTCTCGGCAAACCATGTTGACTTCTGGACTTGGAAACGTTTTTTACGTTTTTTGCTTTTTTTTGGATATTCATATGAAGACGAAATTGAATCGGTATCCGAATATGGAACTAACGTATTATTATTTATTTCGTTATCATCGGATATGTCCGAAATTGTAGATTCTTGTTCCTTAGGGTTGTTCATTTCTGTTACTGGTGTGGCCACATTATAATTATTATTGGATTTATCTAACATCTGGCTGAGGTCCAAGGAGTTTATTTCGTCAGGGTTTTCTGCTGGCTTTACGGCGATCTGATCTTGATAAGGAACTTCTATTATATCATTTAATGGAAAAGAACTTTGAAGAGATTCCAAGTCCAAATCGTTACGGGTGGGTAGTAAGTCCACAAAATTTATTTCAACGTTGTGAGCGACTTCCAAATTATTGCTACATTGGTTTGCTTCATCGGTAGATTGAATTATTGTAAAGGGTGGATCTACATTTGGTTTTAAGCTTTCGCTTGAACTTTTGCATTCGTTTAAATCCATCGGTTCGGTGTCATTAAGCTCGGAAGTGTTTCTTGTGTTTATGGTTACCATTTCTACCATTCTTTTAGCACGTGACATCTGAAACCAAAACCCTTAATTTAGAACTACAAAACAGATACAATTCTTATCATTATGCGACATTCTTGCCAAACCTGATCATTCTGTATTTTGAAATAATTGTTTATTACAGATTACTACACTAATTTTTAAATGAATCAGAATTATAGCCTTTATCAATTAAATAACTTCTTTGCTCTTACACTTTATTAAAATTTCAAAACTAACTAAAATAAAGACAAATTATTACATTGATTTTCACACAAGGTAGTTGTTGTAAAGCTTCTAGGTTCCACGGTTACATAAAATAACCTACCGGAAAAACTGCCAAGTCCCTTTATCACAATAAACAGAATTTAACATTAAATTATTGGCCTAATTCACATTCAAACATAACAAAAATAATTTATTAGTCTAAAAAATACACTTACCTTTAGAAATTACTCAAATAATTTTAAAAAACTGGGAAAAACTAGCAAAATTTAGCAGAGCATCAAAAGTGCACTCCTGTCACGACCTGCTCGTTAATACAAATGCTTGGTTGTCATGGACTTAGCTGTGTTTACGCGGTAAAAATTAGGCGACTGGACTTAGCTGGTTTTCACATCATGCAATATTTTAGGTTTGTAGAAAACGAAGTGACTTAACTGTTTAACGAATCGAAAGAGAAAATTAAAATCTGTAGGAAGATGCTAAAAGCTTATTTTACCTAAAAAATGGACTTAGCAGGTTAACACTTTAAGCCGACGTAATGCTGTGTTTATTTTTCGTTTTATCCCTGTGATAATAAACTAGTATTTAAGTATCTATTGTCATTTTTAGTGTTCCGTGAAACGGAACTCTTATGAAGTCACTTCGGTGTCCGTCCGTCCGTCTGTCTCTCTGTTCGTCTATCCGTCTGTGATAGGCGATTTTCCCTGAAACTACACGACGTAAAAATTTGAAATTTCTAACAAAGATAGAGGGTGGTGGCCCAGTTATAGATGTGAAGTATAAAAAGTAAAATTTTCATTCTAGGGGTTAATTTCGGGGGGTAAATTGGGAAATGAGAAAAACAATTTTAACGGCATCGTGTAGGGTATCAAATGAAAGCTTATTTAAACACGAATTCAACGATATACGAGTAGATATATGATGTATTTTTTTAATAAATTTTTTTAAACATTTTTCGGGAAAACGTTTAAAAATTCCTGTCCCCCACCCTTATCACAGGAAGGATTGCTCAGCAAAATCTGAAAAAAATCATGAACATTGAGAATTAGGTGTAGATTGAAGAAAAATCAGGATTGAAAAATTCTGGCGCGGTCAATTGTTATAAACAATTTAATTGTAAAGACTCTGAAAATAACTATGTCTAAACTTAGGGAAAAATCATTTAATATGCGTTAATTGTGTTCAGAAGTTACAATAATTCTAAAGTGTATTCTCGAGCAACAAACAAACAAGTAATAATTAAATTAATCGAAACAAAATTACAATGGCTTTTCGCAATTAAATCCTAAAGTTTTATTGTGTATAATTTGATAAATTTTTTATAACGGATCAATTAAATTTTATCTCATTCCCATAATGCAAAAATTTTAGACAGAGCAAAAAAACTACATTTCTTATATTTAAGGCTTCTGAATATGTTTTTACAAATTAATCAACATGCTGATCTAAGGATTTTACAAAAATCTTCTACGACTACATATATTACAATGTTCAGATAACTTTAAAAAGATTACTTATGTTATCATTTAAAAAAAATGCCATTATGCGTCTTGCTTGCAAGCAGGGTTGCCAGACGTACGATAATTATCGTACATGTACGATAATTTTAGGGCACGTACAATAACAAATCATTATCGTACGCGCTGTGTATGATAATTTTAAAATTTTTGTATATGCCCAATTTCTGGAAAACAACAAGAAAAAGTCTCAGTCAAGTATCGACATCATTGCACTAGGTCGACTACGACACGACTCATTATATTGCTGACCTGACCTAACATATGAGCAGTATGAGCACTGCATTCATGTCGTAGCAGTTTACGTGTTGAATTGTGTTGGTTATAAATCTGTGAATCACCGAGAATCTAAAAAACAATATGGCTGAACGCAACGAAATGTTAAACGCAGAATAACGCAACTGTTTAGGAAGGAGTAGCTATTAGATAATAATTATAAGCACCGACGAATTTTCGTTGAAGGCATGCCTGCTTTTTGTGACACTAGTTATATATATTCTAATATTAACATTTTATATGTAGGCAAAGATGATATGGCAGGATGTAGGTGCTGCAATGTTCAATTTAAATCGGAGCTTGTCAATGAAGTTTATGAATATTAACAACTGCATTCTATTTCATTGTTATAATGAAGCAGAATCGATTTACATATACTCTCGTGGCGTTATCGGGTCAACTATGATCAAAAATATCATAAATATAATAATTCACATATTGTTTGATATTTATATCCTATGTCCTATAGAATTAGGACTTGTACCGCTTGTACGATAATTTTTCACAAAAAAATAACGATAATTTTGTAGGGCCTGTTCGTTAAAAACAAAACTAAAACCTGGCAAGAAACGACGAAACTACATAACTAAATTTATGTATGAGTCATGTGCCAAACATATATAAAAAATCATTAACTCTTAAATTGACTAAACAGGTTTAAGGTACAAATACAAACGTATATTTAGTATTAGTTGTCCTTCCCTTATGTACATTATTGAATTCGGGTTAAAAATTTTAAAAAATTATATTTATTTTTCAATATCTGCGACTTTAAAGTTTCCTGATTTATGGTTTTAAAGTAGGTAGCGGATAATTCTAACTGGAGTACTCGACTAGAATTAAAACAAATAGTCGAATTAATTTAGAACGTGCCAAGAGTTTCAAAACACTATTCTCTTTGGCCCGTCCTGACAGTTTTTGTTTCACACGGAACTTCTGGGTGTTATTCGGATTTCGAAGTCCTAGTTAGTCTTTGCTCTGTTATCGTCTGAAAGAAACTCATGTTAGAAAAACATTAGCTACGAGCTTTCCATGCAGTAAATCGTTGTTAGGACAGCAGAAAATGCAGTGGCGCCCATAAAAGGGTGTCTCAATGGTGTTAAAACATTCTTAATCTCTTGCCAGCTTGCAAGCAGCGATTAGAATGTTTTCAGCATGAGTATTTAAAAGCATTGGTTATTTGAAGGTTATATAAAGGTAATATACGGGGCTAAATCAGGAGTCAGGACATATTTTTAAAGAATCTCTAGTTATTGCCTGTCGAAATACTTTATAGTTGCTTTGATCTTCAGTAGATGCAGCTTGCTGTGCATGTATAATACGAATTTAAACATTTAAAATGGAAACAGATATATTAATAATTTGCTTATATTGGCATAGGTGAAAACACATATCAAGCAACGTTTCTGATTTAAAACCGCATTAAAAATTGAAATAAACATTTACGGCCAGATTCTATATCGCTAAACGGGTCTAATTTGACGACCAAAAATTTTAAACTGACAAGTGTAAGAATACGACATTCGAAAATCAAGCAAATCGCTGAAGTATGAGATGAAATAACTCATAAGTTTTTAATGACGACTTATTAACAATCGCAGGACAAATATATGTCAAAGCCATCAACTAGAAGATCTTAATTTAAACCAGTAATTAACCTTAACCTTTTTAGTAAATTTGAAAGTTAATAACTTAACATCGATAAATTTTGTTACAACTCAGTAAACCTGAGCCAAGTTAAAAGAAAATACTTCTTTCATACATTGAATTTTAGAAAAATATTTTCTAAAGATAAATAAAGAGTATGGTGTAGTATGGTTTACATTATACCGTTGATCTTTTGACTGCCATAAATCCCTAATTATCCCTATTTACCTATTTTCGGGCAGGGCCGGAGTATAATTTATTTTCTTTACCTGCATCCCTAATTATAACTAATGACTGATTAATGAGAGCAAATTCGTCGTATATAAATAGGTATAAACATTTATAAGTGGTTTTCCGATGAGTGACATTTGTTGTATTAGTATTTGAATGTGGCGTCCGTGGGCTTGTGCTGATAGTGAGACATCTTGTAGTGTCAATTTCAAAAGAAAGCATTTATGTCCCGATGCTAAACAAATTATTAAAAATGTGTACCAATCTTTGCTACAAAGACATTTTGATTCTCGTAATGCTTTATTCGAGACGTCTGCTTTAACAAGTACTTCTTTATCTTCAGTAAAGGATATAGTACTGAAACCTATCATTCCCAGAAAAATGCGAAGTGACTCTGGCACATTTAGAAGTATTGACGAGGATGACTTGGATTTATTAAGAAGGAAAATCTATAAAATGTATGAGGAACAATCCGTACCTACCCTGCTTTCCCTAAAAAAAGGCGAACAAACATTTCCTGCAGTATTTCGAGCCTAAGAAAAGTTTTGCTTAAAATGGGTTTTAAATATCACACAATTGATAAAAGACTTACAAACCTTAATGGAATCTCAACGCTTACGGGAATGGCGACAAAAATACTTAACGGCTATTAAACAATATAGAGTAGAAAATCGACCAATTATCTACCTTGACGAAACATGGTTCGATACATATGACACTTCAAGAAAAGGATGGAGTGATTTTTCAAAAAAACGTCAGACCAAAGCTCCATCAAACAACGGCAGAAGAGTAACAATAATACATGCAAGTTCCGAAAATGGATTTGTTCCGAACTGTCTGCTGCTTTCAGCTTAAACCGTAGGAGATTCTTCTCTAGATTACCACCAAGACACTGACGCACCACTTTTTGAATATTGGTTTGAACATCGACTTCTTAAAAATATACCTAAAAATAGCGTTATTGTAATGGACAATGCTAGTTATCATAGTCGTCAAGTAAAAAATTTTCCTAGTTCTAACAGTACAAAAGCAGAAATTCAAGATTTTATGATAGACAATAATATATATTTTGAAGAAACTTACAAAAAACGGGATCTGTTAGAAGTATTACAGGCTTCTAAAATTAATAAAGAATACGTATGTGATACACTTGCAACAGAAAACGGACATACAGTGTTGCGTCTTCCCCTCTACTATTGTATATTTAATTCAATCGAACTAATATGGCACCAAGTAAAATCAAACATTAGAAGGAATAATACTTCCCCAACATTAAATACATCTGTAATAGAATTAATAAAAAACATAGTAACTAACATTCCTGCAGACAGCTGGAAAACTGTATACAACATGTAATTAAGGTGGAAAATTCTTATATGTGTATCAGTACTAATGTCCAACCCTTAATAATAAGTGTAGATGAAGATAGTGATAGTGACGCAGAACTAAATTTAGAGTAAAGCAGAATTAAGTCGATTATTGTAAAACTTTTCTCTGTACACACACTGTGCTGTATTTTAATCTTAATATATACATTTATTTTCACTATTATTATTTTTATATTATTAATTGATCCTTATTTTCGTTTGGTTTAAAATGTCTCTTTAATTCTAAATAAAAATAAATAATTATGTATAATAGATTCATATTTTTAAACCGACCCTGCACCCATTTATTTCGGTTTGAAGATGTTGGGACCTACACAATGGGGTTTAAACAGGTAGTTGATTTATTGCAGAAAAAGTCAACGGTATAATGTAAACTATACTTGTATATATGTTATGATTATTAATTATTGCCTCCTGGCATTTGTTTATAACAGATTGTTATCAATAATAGTCTAAAATACATATTTTGATAAAGTTACCCTGACTGCCAACATGGTGTTAGGTGTTAATGCGAGAAGAATAACTGTTAGAAGTACCTATCTTTCAATCACTTGCGTTCCAATATACCTAATTTTCTTCGAACAATACTCAAAATAGTCCACCACCACTTCCCTTGGCAGTTGATTTCGGTGATATGAATAAGAAAACTTTTTTGTCCCCAACTGAAAAATTAATTGCATAGCTACAGGTATGAATAAATGACCTGTTTCAGATGTCGCAGAAAAGGTTAGTTCACATTTACCGTTTACTCGTTTGAGTAGTACTATATCTTAATTTTTAGCTTTCTAAGAATGACACGAAATTTTCAGATTCTGTACTGGCAGTTATAAAGACGATGTTTACAAGAAACACTATTAATAACAGAATGTACATCTTACTGATCTGGTACAAAATCTAAGCAAACTTCCATATTAGCCCGCTTATTAAATAATAACATTCTATGGAAACCGCAATTTAATCAAGATAATATTTAGCTATCATGTTCTAATTGGTTGCTAAACTACGCGCCTTAACCAGATCGAGCGGCAGAATGTGCTAATGGGTCAGAATAACACCACACGTTCTATTATTTCTACAAAACTCACCATTTAGTTGAAACGGGTTTTATATATTAATATACACTTCGACGCAAAATTAACGCCTCAATTCTTAATTTAAAAAATATATCTTACTAAGTAATCTAAATGGACGCTTACTGTTGGCAAATGTTCACGTATGTTATCATCGCGGTTTTTTAATCAACTTTTTCATATGCCTTCCTGCAAAAGTTTATAATATT